>CM045759.1:134562262-134953014 GCA_025200525.1 Camellia lanceoleosa | reverse complement strand
GTTCTTGAACATTGTGCATGTGCATACACTTCTGCAATTCTTAAGCATCCTTGCTTACATTATGATGCGTTGTAATTAATTTAATTTAATATTATTTATTGTAATTAGTCTACGCTAATTATTAAGTGTTACAATTATTATTATTGTCCCTTTGTAATTATTTGTAGTTACTTGGCTTAGAGCTAGTTTATTTATCTTAGTTATCCTTGTTGTAATAGCATAGTTAGCTAGTTAATTAGCGCAAGCTTATTTATTAGTTTGGTTTTGTAATAATTGGTTTAATTTGGACTTTGATTACGCACTTTCCCTCTTACGAGGGCAAATATTATAATAATGTGTATGCCTTCCAACCTCCGTCTTTCTACTTTTGCTTGAAGTTGCTTAAGATGGTTAGTATAGGGCATCACGTCTCATTAGCATTCTTATGTTTCGCATCCATTTGTCTTGCAGCCATCAAGACTCGCCCATCATACTAACTTAATATCAATGTTCAAATTCATTTACTTGAATACATGCTCTCTCGCATGTCTTGAATGAAATCATGTACCATGCTCATGTGAGAACTATAAAATACATAATCGTGTGTTGTATTAGTCATATTGCATAAGTTTGGAACATGCATATTTTTCTAACTCTTTCTGTTTGGCTCTCGGAGTACTAGGTGAGCTTTTTATGTCTTAGCATCTTGCATTGGATGTTTGTGTTGCCATAACCAAAAGCATGAATACCATGAGGCTAATTTCTTAAATGATATAATTGTTTGAATGCTGTGGATGAAGGCTAGATGCTTGAACTAGGATGGTTTGATTAAATGTCATTTAGCCCACTTTTCCAAGTGGCAAACTCACAAAACAATTTCAAAACAAAGCATTAGATCAAATGTTCAAATTCTTGCAAACTAGTCTATACCTTGTAATGCATCACATAGTAATATAGTTAATAAATGAACAAGAGCATATAATGTAAATAAAAAAACACATCATGATTAGTAGAGGCCGATCTTTGATCGGCGAGTGGAGTGCTCAATTCATGGCCTTCCTTCTCGTACTTAAGTTCTCGAGTCGAGACACTTTGGTGATGATGGACTAATGACCTTTGGCATGAGTCTTAGGTTTCCCTAAATTTTCCAAAAATATTTGAGTGTGGCATTGTGAAATCTATCCAAGCGATCCATTTTGGGCATTCGATTCAAACATTGATTTTCTAAAAAAAGAATTGTCGGGGATTTTGACTCTTTTGTGTTTTCATTGTTTACATTGCACTTGTAATCAGATTGAGAACCATGGGTGTATGCAGACTATAAGGGTTATTTATACGAAAAGGAGCACACAAAGTTGAGCTACAATTTAACGCTCTTCTGCTGCGGAATTAGAAACTTGACTTGAAACTCATGATGTGAATTTTATTTACACTTATATATTCTTTGCATTGCATTTACATTGGTGTGCTTAAGTCCTTTGTGTTTGTTATTTGCTAGTCTGGACGGTTTGATAGCTTGCTGAAAGCTTGCAAAAGTTTGACTAGTTATGGGCTCTACCATGTTGGAGATTTAACTGTGGATCTGGATTCTTCTTTGCCACTTGATCCACTTTTCACTTTTCGGTGTTAGGTATAGGGAAGCTATATTAGGTATTCTTAACTTTGAAATTACCCTTTTGACCATTGACCTAGTTGCATACGGTGGTGAAAGCTATAGTGACTATTCCAAATTAGAGACGGGATGCCACCCATTTGTAAGATGTCGTGAAACTTCGTTGTTTGAAATAGTACGCTTTGGATTATGCAAAATCTGGAGCAGAATAACCCTACTCCTACATAAGGGGTGTTTTGGTTCTTTTACTTGATATTTGCTTTTATAGTGATTTGTGTCTGAGGATGGTTCATATCGGTATGAGTTTGAGAAAAAGTTCGATGGAAATTCTGATTCGACTATATGTCTTGGCCGCATTGTGAATTGGGAAGTCTTTATCCAATTTTATTTTGTTTTCTTTCTTTCTTTTGCTAGGTAGTTTATCATCATAGCTTCAAAGACCCGATATTCCCCAAGTTGTGTGGACTCATTTAGTACGTGTAAGCTTCGAGACCTTGTTGGTGGTCGGCACTGTGCTAGTCTCGTTTCCTCTAGTCATTCAGCGGAGAAAAATAGATGGTCAATAGCTTGTCGGTACAAAGCACCCATGAAACATCTACCCGTTCTCAATCAATCGATTCACGACATCTAGTTCACCCAGTTAAGCGTTGGCAGAACACGGCACCAAGCGGAGAGAATTGCCATGATGATTGCCTTCGGAGGACTATGGACCTTTGTAAACTAGAGGATGGGCTGTACAAGATGAAGTCATTAATGCGATCTCGGCGTACATGCAGGACATTAGCATTAAGCGTGCATCAATCCCTGCTCGGCCGAACACTGGATCTACCCTACGTGAGAAAATTTACGATCCAGATCCTCGGGACATGTTTACTAACTCGACTTATTGTCCTCGGTTCAACCTCCTCTAGGGATTTTTCCTTTTGATATCAACGAAATTGATCGGTCTTGGTCAAGATTGCAGATTAGGAAAAGCATTGAAGAAATCCCAAAACTTCAACTCTATTCTAGATATAGAAGATGGGTACTGCTGAGGCTTTGGTCGGATTATCGGAGAAATTTAGGATGCCCCACATCGATAGATTCGATGGGAGTGGGGATCCGATTGTACATGTCGATTGTTTTTGGATGTATTTAGATCCATGGGTTTGTCTCGGCGCAAAAGCTTTCGTTGTTTGGGAAAGCATGCGATGTGGCGGCGTCTGATGCATAAAGTTGGTGGACTCTACAAAGAGAAATTGGAAGGGGCTATCTGAGGCATTTGTCAATCAATACTTATATAACACCCTAGATAAAGTAACCATTAAGCGAGTTGGAGGCTACTGCCCGAACCTCAAAAGAATTATTCATCGATTTTGTCACCGGTGGAGGCATGACTGAATGACAAATAAACTTCTTAGAGAGAACAAGTTAAACTAGTGGTCTAGAACCTAGAGCGGGCATGATCACGAGGAGAATGATAGTGGCTTCATTGTCCACATTGCTTCCTTACATGAGTTGGGGTCCGGATCGAGTTCATTCAAAAGGATATCATCCATAACAAGTGAGCAGCAAGAAGGCGGTTCTCTCGGAATGCCAATACTAGCGATAGCATTATTAGTGGCCCTACGGATGTCGGCAATGTTGTCACAATGGCTAAGATGGTGATCCCTTTACTCTTGCCTCCAATCTCATAACCTTCACAAAGTGCGGTCCACCTCGGCTTAGTAGAGTCTTTACCCCTTCCATATGGCCCAACCAGCGCCTCAAGTTGCTAATGCAAAAGGGCATCTCAAGCCCCTTAATCCTAGTCTGCTTCCGGACGGGTTACCGCAAACCACGACCCTACCTAGTATTGTATCTTCACCAATAACATGGCCATTCACGGACATGTGCTACCATCTCGTCGTGAGATCCGGGATCTCATTGATAACAAAGTTATCGCCCTACCTTCAAGCCCAGCGTAACAACCCAGCCGCTTCCTGCATATAGCAAGTCCTTGACCCATAAATATTAACCATATCTATACTTAGCCCTCCTTCAACTGGCATATACATTACCTCATCCACCTACCAAAATCGGGAGGTGGACATTAGGAAAACTTCAAACATGTGTATGATGGATTTAACACCACCAATAACCCGGGCCCATGGTAGTAGAAATAGAGGAAGAAGAATGCACTAAAGATAGGGTCATCGATACCGTGTCATAGAGAAAGGGTCTCGCTTGCAAAGGAGTATGATCTAGCTTATACATTGTAGCCATCAATCGACCAAAGCGATTGGTTATCTTGCTAGACTTTCTCGGCATCAATGCTATGGGGAAGACCAAATGGTCTTGAGAATCGGAATGAGTGGCCCAAACAAGGCTGAATGACTTAGCAAACCTAGAGGAGGATCTGGCGAGAATTAGAAGAGGATCTGGAGGATCTTTACATCTTTGAGGAAGAAGATATAAAATTTGTGAGATGGGATGGTGGGACAAGGCGACCAAAACTAGCAATGGGTGGTTGAGTGAGGAAGGGTCCGATATGGAGAGAACAGAGGGAGGCGGGAGAAGAGAAAGTTCTTTGTTGAGGGTAAGTGAGGCTTCACCTCTTCTTGAGAAGGAACATGCTGGAATAGTTTCAAAAGGAAAGGATAGAGGAGATCCAAGTGAAGATAGCTTTGGAACAAGGCAAAAAAAGGAAATAAGAACACGAAACAATGGTGGGTGATGTCTAGATAACGAGAAAATTTGAATGGGATCCCAATGACCGAAAAGAGGATGTTGAGAAACTTAGAAAATGCCGGATATTGAAACCCAATTTGTGATAGAAGAAGAATGGTATGATGATAGGATGTGTGATGTTAATATGCTCTGGATAGAACCCGATGCGGTCGGTCATGACTTGAGGAGAGTGGTGGGAAGATAGCGACCTAAGTCATGTATACAGCAACGAAGGTCGGAAAAGCTATTACCCGGATGACACACGGTATCTGGATGAGATCAATAACATGACTGAGGCGGTCGGTACTTCAAACCCATGATGGTAGACCAAAGACCTCTAACAAGAAGGTGAGAGATCAAAGAAGGATGTTGCGGAAAACATGGTCTTAAAGCAGCTCAAGAAGATTCAGGCCGACATATCCATCTGGGGACTGATAATGGCATCTCGGGAGCATAGACAAGCCTTGCTTAAAGCAATGAACCGAACCAACAACCCATTGACACCACCGCTGACCAATTGGTGTCATTGGTCACCTCTGGAGATGTTATGCCAGTAATATCCTTTACGGATAAAGAATTGCCACCCGAGGGCACCAACCATAACAAGCTTTTGTATGTGTGGAGAAGTGGTTTGGAAATACTCTCTGGATCCTATAGGACGCTCTTGATCCTCAGCTAATCACCTGAAAAGGAATGAACACTCCGGTCGGGGGTGCCAGAATTAGCACTCCAACGGATAAGTCAGTGTATACTCTCTTGGTTGCTTATATCTCAAGTTAATCTTACTTGTTCTCACATACCTTTCTTTGGCTGATGCTTCTCTATTTATATTTTTCTTTTGGGCCTCGAATTGAGCCCACCCTCAATCCATTGCGTTTATTTATTGGCTTTTGTTCAGCTGGTTCTTGACGATTAGTCTATTCGGTCTTGCCATCGCCTAGAATGGGCGAATACAAATTCTGTCATATTTGTCCTCATCTTGTCATTGGCTTTATTGCATGTATACCAACAATATCTGGCTCCCCAATTTCCGCCAAACATCCTATTAATGCGGCTAATGGCATGTTTGGTTTTGAACGGCATATTTGGTTTTGAACTTGAAAAGACAAGGAAAGAATGGTGGTTAACCCCATTCCAACGCATGTCGAACACATGCTTTTTAGGCATTATTACATCTTCTGCCTCTTAAATGCGCTTTCTTCATTTAATGTGATTTGAAACCATGTTGTCCTTTCAAATGTAAGTTTTGAATACTCAGCGTATGGTTTGTACACACCCATTTTTGACCGTCCTCAAGACCTAGGCGTCACGCTTGAACACTTCGGTGATTATCCATGTTCGTGTTCGTTTGGAGTTCGGAGTTCTCGGCTCGCGCCTTGCCTCGGGACCTCGAACTTGACCGTTTTATGCGGTTGTGCACCAAACACTTGTGTTTTGCCTTGGAGGCGGAGAATGCCTTTGAGGCATCCCCACCACGGCGATGGCTAGAGACCACCGGCTGGTTTTGTTGCCATCGGCACTATATTGTGTCGGTCGGCACTCTTTTGTGCCGGCCGCGATCAATTTAATCCAAAATGACAATTTTGCCTGCGAACTCTTGTCTGATTGCTTTATGAGATATTTTAAAGCGTTGTCTTGCATTTGTTTCCCCTCCATACGCGTGTATGGAGGGATGAGCTACTGATTGACTTAGCTTGTAAGCTTTGTTGTCTATAAGAAGGCTTCCTCCTCTTAACAAGGTTAGTAAACTTAGACATTTTAGAGAGAAAAGACCTCGGAAGAAGCTACGGTTTTAGGGTTTGATTTCTATATCTATCCTATCTCTCTTCTTCCTTCTTGTTTGTACACTAGGTGTTTGTGACTTACTATTGCTCATCAACACCTAGTGTTTCACCTTCCCTTAGTTCTTGAGGTCCCAAGAGGTTGTTCTTCTTTGTTCTTGGCGGGTTGGAGCTCAAGGAAGCAACAAAGTCAACATTGTGAAGAAAGGTCAACAAGGGTGAAAACTTGCTTTATATACCCATTCTTGCACTCCATTTTGACCTATCTTTGAACTATTTTTGTGCTTAGTGTTTAATACAAAAAGTTCTATTTTTTAGTCCTCTTGATAGTTTATTAAGGGTACTTTGTGCTTTGGGAGGTTTGACCCCTCTTAGGCCTTGAAAAGGCCTCATTTTGTCTTATTTTGTGAGAGCTCCAGGATTTTGGTGTTGGGGTCTCTTCACCACTGAAATCTTGAGGATTTCGGTGGTGAAGGTGATGCTGTGAAGTCCCAGAAGGGGTCACCCCCTCTCCTTGTTGTCCTTGAAAAGGGCAAGTTTTGCCTCTTGAGGGAGCATTGTGCTTGAGTGTGTGTTGAGCATGTATGGACTGGTATTCATGCTTAGAATATCATGATTTAACATTGCTATGTGTTGGTTTTGGTCCCTTATGCATGCTTAGCATAGTTGCCGTGTAATGCCTTGTATTGCCTTAACATGCCTTAGGTTGTTAGCCCTAATTTGAGCATGCTTTAGGCTTAGATTTGTGAATGTTTTGTGCTTATTTTGACATGTTTTAGCTCTGTCCATAGTCATTTGGGTTGATCTGGGCATGCATTATATAGCCCCTTTGCATCTTAGGCTTGCTAGTCTTCGAGCATGCATATGTAGCATGTGTTGCTTACCTTATTTTGATGGTTTGGAACCATTTGGTATGTCATTTCAGACCCTTTGGTGTGCCTGTATGCTTGCCTTAGTTGCCTCTTTAATGCCTTAAAAGCATGTATTGAATGCTCCATGTTTTGGTCATTGTGCATGCCTTTGGTTTCAAGCCTCTTAGATGTCATCTAAGTAGCCTTTTGACTTTGTTTTAACATGCTAAAGACCTGTTTTTAGTTGTTTAATGCATGCCATAATTGTCTTGCATAAGTATAGTTCAATGCCTCATTGACTTGCTTTAAGTCTTGGGCCATTTGCATGCTTTGTTTGGCCTATCTTGAGTTGGTTTAGCACCACACTTTGGCATGATTTTAGGGCTCATGTTGCATGCTAATCATCCAT
The DNA here is from genome assembly GCA_025200525.1 of Camellia lanceoleosa. Lineage (NCBI taxonomy): Eukaryota > Viridiplantae > Streptophyta > Magnoliopsida > Ericales > Theaceae > Camellia > Camellia lanceoleosa. Next base: position 134,945,694 of record CM045759.1, on the reverse strand, counting down.
GTTATCTCCTTTCAAGTGTGCTTGAGAGTGGTTTGTTTAATGCCTAAGTTGTGTGCCTTAACATGTGTACATATGCATGTGTATTTAGCTCTCATATTTAGCATTTTGGCCACTAATTTTAGGCCTATTTGGGGTTGCCTAGATCATGTTTAAGTCCACCCCATTGTTTGGTTTACATGTTTGTCTTGTAGGTGTGTTTGCATATTAACATCCTTGCATTACATTGTCCATGTGCATGCTAGCCAACATGCTTAGGATTTCATTGCATTCACATGCATGCTAGGCCTCTTGAGATAAACATGATAGAGGTTTGGCACCCTTGTTTGTTCATATGGTTTGCATGCATTTGAAATTGAAAGTGCACATTAGGTTCCTTGGGCCATCATGCATGGAAATCGTGATTGGTGGCAAAGAATCGAGGCACATGTCCCTTTGAGTCACAAATATGATAAGGGGCATGGTTGGTGCACACATTGTTGGAATACATTGCCATGCAAGTTTTGCCCTCTGCTTCTTTGTGAGTTGCGGAGTTCTGAACATTGATTGCTGCGGTGATTGTTCGGTAATCTAGTGCAATGATCTATTAGCCGATGAGTTCATTTTGTGCGGTGGCTACATATAGCGCCGGTGGATGTTCTGTTTAGCGGTGGTGATCCCGGCATCAAAGTAGTTACGAGACTTTGGTAGTCTTGAGAGGAATAAGCGAGAAAGCAGAGGCAAGCTAGGCATGGCGGTACAATTAAAGGCGGAATCGGCCAGCGTGCATTGAGCCCTCGCCCGAGGCGGTTTCTTTATTTTTCTTAGATTAATTATTTTGTTAATTTAATTAATTTGTAATATTTAATTAGCTTGCGTTGTTAATTATTGTATTATTCTTTTGGTCCCTCAGTGAGGCGTAATTATAATAAGTGTGGGTGAGTGGTGTGTATGTCTTCCAACCCCCTTCTTTCTTCCCTTTACTTACCTACTTTTTAATGGTTAGTATTAGGGCACGTTTATTTTAGCATACCTTATGCTATGCATGCATTCATGCATTTGTTTACATGCATCGGGCTCGGTACATCATGCTACTTGCATCGCTATTTCAAATCTAACTTGAATCGTGCATCAAGTGATTGCATCTCACATGCCATTTCTAGATTAGCCGAGCCTACTCTAGGTTGCATCTTTGCATGTGTTGCATTAGCCATTTTCAACATGAACTAGGTCATGCATGTTTGCTAACTAGTTTCTTGTTTTGGCACGGAGTACTAGGTAAGCTTTTATGCTTTAGCATATCACATGCGTGTGAATGTTGCCATGACAGCATGCTTACCATGTGGCTAGATGCTTAGATGATATAACTGTTTGAATGCCTGTGGGTGGAGGTTGGGTTGCTTGAGTTGGAAGAACTCATTGAAATCCGTATTTTAGCCTACTTGCGAGTAGCAATTTCAAATTGTTTTCCAAACGAACGGATATACAATGTTTATTTCCAAATTAGGCAATCTAGTCTATACTTGTTTGCTGCGCGCATAACATAGTAATTCTAGGGCTAATAATTGGAATAAGAGCATGTAATGTTTTCAAAATCAGATATCACGGTTAGTAGAGGCGGTCTCGGGCGAAAGTGCTCATAGTGACCTTCACGATCGTGCCCAAGCTCGAGCCAAGACCACTTTGGTGATAGCGGACACGTGGCCTTGACGCAAAGTCGAGGAGTTTCCTAAATTTCCCATTTTAAATATTTAGGTGGCGACTCTTGTGGCAAAAGCGATCCATGTTTGGCACTACTTTTCAAAAATCTGTTTTCTCAAGCGATTTGCTAGAGTTGGACTCTTTGGTTGATTTAGAACCGTAACACAAAAGGAGTCAGCTGAAATTGAAGCCCAGGCGCGCCTCTGGTTGCCTTCGATATACCTCCATTTCGCGACTTCGCAACTCCTCATGTCTCTCATTGTCCTTTCTACTTCTTGTAAGTTCTCATCTCCTTCGTTTCAAATCCTACTTCTTTGTTTATTTTTAGTTTTGCACAATCCTTAGGCTATCTAGGATGGCAAAACATAAAAACTCCTTTTGTGGATTAATTTACGGTTTCGAAGCCATTATTCCATCCAGCGTCCATCTGTCATTAAGTGAGGCAGAACCATTGATATGGAGAGGTGATGAAAGTACAATCATCTTTCCTCTTCTATCAATTCTTTGAGGCGGTCAGTTTTCCTCTTCACCCATTTTTAAGGGTCGATCCGCCCTTGAGGTTTAATCCTTCCCAACCTAATGTAATTTTTGCGAATCATAATGGGGATTATAGAATTGAACCAGCGCCTTAGGATTAACCTTGGTATACCTACAATTCGGCATTGTTATGCCTTAGCTAAATCTTTTGGCGGCGGGGATGCTATTTTCTCGGTAGGATACCAACCATCACTTAGTGACTATGCTTGCGATTTGGCGGCGTGTTGATGATGTAATGGTGCGTTGTTAGAGGCAACTGGGAGTTGGCGGTGAAGATCGCTGGATCGTGCCAAGGCGAAGCGAACTAGGTGGCCGTATAGCTCCTTATTTTTATTATTATATATTTATTAAACTTTCCTTCTATGTACTTACCGTTTTATTTGTGCGGATAACGATTTGAAAAAGTTATGGTTTTTAATGGCCGGCCGTACTTGCGGAAATTAAAATCACATTCAATTCTTTGGCTGTCCAAGCCTTTAGAAACAAGGAGGTGGCCTACATTCTTGAGATATGAGCCAACTTACATAATGTTTTTGGCGTGAAAACATTTCAATTAGAGGCGGCGACTTCGACCTTATCTTCCCAACTTTAGAAACCTAAAATGATTGGTTTGGAAGCCTCCGATTCGGACGGTGGAGGAACAAGTAGTCGAAGAGGTGTCGAGGCCGAACCAATCGGTGAGGTAGGCAGGGCTCTAAACTTGGCCTTTGAGGAAGCGGCCTCAATTCATCAATCCTCCGTCCACTTGGTAGAGGACATCTCATTGGAGACATTTCTGAGACTTAGGAGACCTTCGGCATGTATCACGAGAATATGGGTGAGTCGCTCACTCAACTTGCGAAGGAAGCCGAAAGGATGGCAGCGAAGGAGGCCGAGGCCATCGATCGGAAACTCCACTGTTGGTCGTTGAGTCCTCTTTGCTTGTTATTGAGGAAGAAGCGGCAGGCGAAATGGTTGAGATGGAGCAAGTGGAGCAGGGGATCGAAGGATAAGCAAATGGGGAAAAGTGCCCGTTGAGTGAAAAGCCATCTCTAGTGAGGACCAAATCGATGGCGGCGCGCGTTGAGAATCGGACTTGGTTGTTACATTTCTTGTTCCACCAAAGATTAGGAATGTGCCGATTGCCTCGATATATCGGCTTTGAAAGACTGGTGTGCCCTTGAGCATGGCCTCCTTAATTTCCTTGCCGGTTAATGAGCCACATTTGGCGAGCGAGATCTCATCAATTGCACTTGCCGCTCAATCGGCCTTATTGGTACATTACTTGCCTTAGGCTGCGGTCTTACGCCTAGATTTATATATATATTTTATTGTAACTCTATTTTCTTGTTTTTGCGGTATGGGAAGGATAGCCAAAATCGTATTGTCAATATGATGCTATAGAACAGATCGGCTTGTTGAAAGCCAAAATTGAAAATGAAAAGAGCAAAATTTTGTGGAAGCATTTCAAAGAGTAGATTTCGAGGTATCGGCGGAGGAAACGTGTGAAAGCCGACTCGAATCCAAAACGTGAAATTTTGACCGACTAAAAGCTTGCCGAAGAGAGGGCAAAAAGCAATGAGCGCTTAAGTTAATAAGAGGTGATCGCCATTTGGTGATTTGGAAGAAGTCGAGGAAGGCAAAACAAATAGTGACTCAAGATTTCCAAAAGCGTTCCAAAATTTGGGAAGGGCCTTGCCTTGGAAAACTACGTGAGGAAGTACCCAAGTTAGAGAATCGGGGCTTCAAACATGGTGGCTCAAAGCCCTTCTACTGTGAATGTGACATTGGCGCCGATTCCATATGGCGGTGGGCGTTGAGCCGTTGGAGTCTGACCCTGAGGATTGATTAGGGTGATATGTTGATTTTTGTTAGGCATCTTAGATGCATAGTTTCTGTAGGTTTTTGTCAGTAGATTTTTATTTCTTTACTTCGATTGGAAGTTTAAATGTAAGGTAATTTTCATGTGTAAAATGACTACTATCTGTACTCAATTTATTAATGAAAATTTCTTATGTTTTTCAGTTTATTGCATACACTATTTGTCTTCAATTTACTAATGAAAATTCCTTATGCTTTACTGTCTGCAGCATATGAGTAAATTAAACATCCGATATATTAACTGAATCAATTAATCCTATGCTTGTCTTTGCTATTTAGCCGAATAAATAAACGAATTGGCAGTTAATAATTTGGAAAGGTACATGACTATTCGATAAAATAACGAGTAAATCAGCTCAAGGTCTGGACATTTGGCTGATTAGATTAATGAATCTGCCCTTGCCCTAGCGAATGAATGAGCTGGGCAGCGAATGCTATTAGTTCATGGAGTGGTGGGCACATGAATGATCGGCGTCGGTGGACATTTGGCGATTAGATTAATGAATCTGCCCTTGCTCCGGTGAATGCATATTTGGAGCAGCAATACTATTAGTTCATGGAGTGGTTGGGGCATGAGATGATTGGCGCCGGTGGACATTGACCAATTAAATTAATGAATCTGTCTTTGCCCTAGCGAATGTAGGAACTAGAATCTTTGAATCGATTAGTTCATGGAGTGGTAGGGCACATGAAATGATCGGTGTCGAGTGGACATTTGGCGATTAGATTAATGAATCTGCCCTTACTGGCGAATGCATGGTGGAATGCGAATGCTATTAGTTTATATAGTGGTCGGGGCACACAACTGATAAAGCCGATATTTGATCGACATTTAGCCAAGTAGAGCTTGATCGAATTTGGTGAAAAGTTTGGAATCTTAGCATTAATGAGGTCGCATTGGGGTCTTTGCACCGTAAAGAATAAATAGAATTGGGTGTGTGGTCCACGAAGGGCCATTGTTGCGTTAGAGCCAATAAAGAACGATGTGGGCGACTATGGATGGCAAGAAGATTATTCTACAATATACGGAGAAGAGAACAACTGGCGGAGTTGGGCCTTGAAGATGAATCGAGGTGGCGAGTCTCACAGCGCCGCGGAGTAGGGCGTTGAGGAGTGTAAACGCCCGATCCCCACGTCGTCAGTAAGTCACCGAAGGAAAAAACAACAACGGCAACTCCTTCTACCACGTTCGAAGGAGAAACCAATGTGGCCGCACCCTTAAGTTTCTGCGATTTACGTGGAAAACAAAGCGATGTGAGCGGATTCAATTGTTCATGACCCAAATGTGGTAGTCGAGTTAAGCGATAGATTTTTCCACTAGAAGTCTAGCAGTCGATGGTCGGTCAACCTGATTTCGAAGTGTTTCGGAAGGGCATTCATGGAGCAGTGAAAGGGCTGTATACCGCCTATGAAATCTGCATACGTCTGCGTCTTAGTCTTGTTGGATATAAAGCGAATGATGAGCATTTGAAACTTAGAAGCTCGGCGGAGAAGGTGGCGTGAGCTAAGGAGGTCAAAATTACGAGGCATAATCGGTAGGCCAAGCTAACCCGATTGTGGAAGAAATGGTGACAACGGCTTATAAGCCATCACGATTGCGATCGAGATCTGGCAAGCATGTTAGCAATAAATTTGCAAAGACCAAGGCTTATGAACAAGGCTTCCATGCGGTAGAAAAGTGGGGATAGATAAGACTAAGGAAAAGCTCGCGAAGAGGTCTGTCGATGCAAGAATTGTGGATTTAAGCCTGAGATGGATTAAGGCTTTCCGGCCGAGAGGCTCTCGGGGAAGCGGCGTTGATTTGGCGTCGCCGATTATATTAGGGTCATCATTTTCCTTTGCGGCTTTCAAAGTTAAAAAGCGATGTGAGGGATATCGAATAAAAGCTGAACATATTGTCTTTGCTCTAACGTAGATTAGGCGAATTATGTATTATCGATTAGTTCAATAAAACATATTATTTTAAATGTTTGCATGTTGCTTTAATTTATGTTTATAAATTTAGCTATGATCGTCTTCCATTTTAAATCAAGCTGCATTTATCCTTGTCAATCATAATATTCACGAAAAGAGCACGAATTGGTGTTTTGCCTTGGCGAGCGTGGTTTCCACGAAGGCGTTCGGTTCGAAGGCTTATTCCTTTGTCGGTCCACAAAGGCGCTTGAATTGAGCTTATTGACTAAACTTGTCATTCCTGATTTGGCTCCGGAGGATTTGTCTTTGCAAAGTAGAAATCCACGAAGGCGCTTGAACTCGAGGCTTCCTCGGCCTAACGTGTCATTCACGGATGGGGTTCGAATTGAGCTTTTATCTTATGTCGTGAAATCCACGAAGGGCACTTGAATCCGAGTCTTATTGACTAGCGTGTCATGCACAAATGGGGCTCTAAATTTGGAGGCTTTATCTTAGCCAATTGTGAAATCCACGAATGGTGTTTGAATCAGGAGGCTTACTCATTAGCGTGTCATTCACGGATGGGGCTCCGAATTTGAAGGCTTTATCTTGTGTCGTGAAATCCATGAAGGCGCTCGAATCTGGAGGCTTACTCGGCCCAAGCGTGTCATTCAAGGATGGGGCTCCAAATTGAAGGCTTTTATCTTGTGTCGTGAAATCCATGAAGGCGCTCTGAATCAGGAAGCTTACTCGGCCAGCGTGTCTTGCGGATGTGGCATCAAATTGAAGGCTTTTATCTTGGCCAATCATGAAATCACGAAGGCGCAATTCAAAGGCTTTTGATTTATTGAGCGAAATTTCATACGATGATAAGAAGTCTTGCTTTACAAAAGCGAAAGTTGTACCGCGGCGAACATTGAAACAAGTTATCATGCCTACAAGTCGGGTTAATGATAAAATTTACATAAATCGTGGAATTCAGGGCGTATCGGACTTCTCCCGGACATATCTTTGGTGATATGCCTCTATTCCTGCGATTGAATCGATTTGATAGGGTCCGTTCTAGTTAGGACCCGATTTTCCTTCGGCCAGTTCTGGTAGCGAAGTACTTTCTTGAGGACCAATTCTCTTGGTGTATAACGGCGTAAATTTGAACCGTTGATTATATGACTTAGCAAACATTTTCTTTGATGCAGTGCCATGGATACAAGGCCACGGTCTCAAATGCGTTCTTCAATTAGAGTCAAATCCAAGGCCAACATCATGTCATTTTGGCCAATATCAAAACTTTCGATTTCAAGGTTGGGAGGCGATCTCGAGGATGATTGCTTGGGTTCCAAAGCATAAAGCAAATGGCGTTTCCCGATTGGATGCGCCTCGGAGTAGTCTTGATGAGCCCACAACACCTTGAGCAATTCTTGACCCATCGCGCTAGCTTTCTCCAACCTCTTCTTGATGTCGTCCAATATGGCTTTGTTGGAGGCTTGACTTGACCATTGCTCTGTGGATAAGCGCGTGGTGGAGAAATAGGGCGAATACCATCGTCTTTGCATAATTCTCGGTAGGCATACAATCAAAGCGGGTGCCGTTATGCGAAATGAGTGCACTTGGAATTCCGAATCGTGTTATGATATTTTCCATACAAAATGCCTAACATCAGTATCTCGAATGTGTGTTAGTGCCTCTGCTTTGACCCATTTTGTGAAGTAATCTGTCGCGACAATCAAGAATCGCTTGTTCCCTGGGGCCCGTGGCAATGGCCCGATGATATCAAGCCCCCATTAAACGAACGGCCAAGGACTGGTGATTGAGCTCCACTCCTCAGCAAGCAAATGGGTTAGAGGGGAAAACTTCTAGCACTGTTCACATTTCTTGACGTAACACTCAGCATCAGCTCTCATGGTCGGCCAGTAGTACCCCTGTGTTACAGCTCAATGAACCAAAGAACGCCCGCCAGAATGGGCACCACAACTACTTTCATGTATTTCAGTCAAGAGTTCTTTGACTTTATCTGGATGAACGCATTCTAGGTATGGAACAGAAAGGGATTTTTTGTAGAGTTTTCCTTGCGGATCTAAGTAATATCGCAAGGCTTTGTTTCGCAGTTTGTGCGCTTCTTTCTTGTCTGTCGGGAGCTATTGAGAAGATAGAAATCGATGATGGGGTCCATCAACTTGGACCTAATTCTATGATATTGATTTGAATTGACTTTGAGGGCAATGCCCGGCTTAGAGATAAATCTTTGTTCAATTGTCCATTTGATTTCAGAGTTGAAGGCAGAGGCTAGGCAAGCCAGCGCGTCAGGATATGTGTTCTGATCCCAAGTTATTTGATTTAATTCATGATGGTCGAACTTTGCCAGTAAAGAATTCACCGTTTTTATGTAAGCTACCATACAGTCATTTTTGGCTGCGTATTCCCTCTTCAATTGGTTGATAACTAGCTTCGAGTCGCAGAAGATAAGTAGACGCTGAGCACCAAGGAGAAGTGCATTCCGTAAGCCGGTTAACAATGCTTTGTATTCAGCCTCATTGTTTGATGCTTCGAAGCCCAGTTTGACAGCCTGCTCGATTATTGCCCCGTCGGGAGCCATGATCACTACGCCCGCCCCACTGCCACGTTGGTTAGATGATCCGTCACAATACAACTACCAAATGTCCCCAACATAAATTCTCTAGTTAAACTTGGGTTGAATTTGATCGGACTTAAAAGTCGGCGAGACATCCGATGGTCGGCCACAAAGTCGACGAGCACTTGCCCTTGATTGAGGTTACGGGCGAATTGAATATCGTCTTGGCCGAGTTCGAAAGCCCATTTTGAAACTCATACGATGTTCACACTAGAGTATTGATTGGGAGGGTAGTTCATTAGTACCCCAATGGTATGCCTGAAAGTAATGCATCGATTTTCTTCTTTGCCATGGCGAGAACAAGGATGAGTTTTTCCAATGGAAGGTAGCGTGTTTTGGCATCAACTATTGCTTTGCTCACTAATAAAGCGGCATTGCTCCCTAATTCTTCCTTTAACGGTATGGCGGCGACAACCCGGTCAGCGCGGATATAAAATGGCGGATCACTGCTGAAGGTGTTGTCAAGATTGGGCCGATCGGAGTAAGTCTTCAAACCGTCCATGACCGCTTTCGGGGTCCATTTGAAAGCTTTACCTGCGAAGGGTATGAAAGAATAGTCGGCGATCTATGGAGCGACTAATGAACTGTTGAGTCGTGGCCATTCCATAAGCTTTTGAACCTCCTTGACCGTTCGAAGAGAGCCAAGTTCTAGAATTGCTGTGATTTACCTCAGGTTGGCTTCGATTCCACGGTGGTTAACAATGTAGCCAAGGAATTTGCCAGATCCGATGCCAAAGGCACATTTGGAAGCATTCAGCTTCATTTTATATTTGCGAAGAATGCCAAATGTCTCTTCTAGATCAGCTAGATAAGTTTGTTCTTCTTTGGACTTGACCACCATATCATCGATGTATACTTCCATAGTACGGCCGAGTTGCTCCTTGAACATAGCAGTGACTAGTCTTTGGTAGGTTCTTTGTAAATTGCCGAACTTAGCTCACGTCTGTGAGCGAAGTGTAGTTCTAGCTCGTAGTTAGGACTCCGTCACGGTTACGAATCTAATCTCACAAAGTGCAATGTAAATGATAAATCACCAAAGAGTCCAAATCCGCAAATCGTTTTGGAAAACCGATTTTAATCGAAGTGCCAAACATGGACTACTTTGCGGTTGAGTCGCCACCTAAATATTTTATTTTGGGAAATTTAGGAAACTCGACTCGTGCCTAAGGCCACGTGTAAAGTCATCACCAAAGTTGCCTCGGCTCGGGAACTTGGAGTGCGAGAGGAAGGTCTGAAATGAGCACCCCGCCCGATCAAGATGGGTCTCTACTAACATGGTTTGTTATTTTTGAAAACACATGTGTTTTATTTTAGGTTATTAATCTAGAATTTCTATGTGATGTGCACACCACACAAGTATAGACTCAATCATGAAGATTGGAACAAAACATCTCATGTTTGTTTTCAAAAATGGTTTAAAAGTGCTACTCACAAGTAGGCTAAAGCATGGATTTGCTACCCACAAGTGGGCTTAAAACAACATGATTTTGCCACCTCAAGTGGGCTTAAAACTCACATTTGATGAATTGTTTCAATTCAAGTAATAAAGCCTTCATCCACAGGCATTCATGCAATTAAACACATAAGCACATAGCCTCATGGGAAGCATGCTATCATGGCAGTCACTTACATACATGCAAGGATGCTAAAGCATAAACTCTCACAGTGTACTCCGGGCCAAAAAGAAGCTAGTTAGTAATGAATGCATGATCCTAGCTATGTTGAGATGCCTAATGCAACACATTCAAAATTGCAACTAAGTAGGCTCAGCTATTCTAAGATGGCATATGAGTGCAACACTCGATAACATGCTATTAAACACGTATTCAAGTAAGTATTGAAATACAATGCGGTTTGAATGATCTTGCCGAGCAGTGCATGCAAGACAAATGAATAATCTTGGCGTATGCAAAGTATAAGGTATGCTAATTGAAATATGCCCTAAAACTAACCATCGTAAGTGATTAAGTAAAAGGAGAAAGAAATGGGGTTGGAAGACATGCACACACACACGCATCCTTATTACAACATTGCCCTCATGAAGGAGGGTCCAAATGAATTTAGCTAACTAGCTACGCTAATTAAACTAATTATTATAAATCAACTAATTAACTAACTATTCTAAGTTAATTAAGTACAAACCAAATTAATTAATTAAACACTTAACTAATTAATTACAAAATAACTAAGCCAATGAACTAGTTTAGCTAAGCAAATTAAACAAATGGCCTCGAGGAAGCAAGGATATGCATGCTCGATTAGACCGCTCGAGAAATCCCTCATGTCTCATGATGCCTCTGTTTGCACACGCATACGAAAATCATGCCAACTTCGAATGTTTGACCCACCTTAGGGACATCTTTGAGGATGGTCGGTCAAGAGGATGGCCATCGGCCACTTTTGATAACCGGTCGGCACCTTGGTGGCGGTTGGCCCACTTCTGCAACTTCTCCTTTTCTTTGTGAGCACAAGCAGAGGCATGGTAGTATATTTGCAAGGAAATGTGTGTGCAACTACTCCTTATCATGTCTCAAGCTCAAAGGTATGGGTGCTCGACTCTCAAGCCACCAATCACGTATCTCGATGCATGATGGCTAAAGAGTCAAGCTTGCACAATGTCGATGAATGCACAAATAACACATAGGACTCGAGAGGCCTCCACCCTATCATGCACAATCAAGGGGGACATCAACAAAGAAATGAGGCATGTTTCATCACTTTGAGTATGAAACGTCCCTCGTTCTCATGTTTGGATTAACGTCCGATCCAAACACATGCAATGCAACACAAACATGTTATCTTGGCATGTTTTACTTCAATTCATTTTGTTTACTCATTTTAGATTACCAATTAATCCTTTAACCGGTTAAGTCCAAAAGTGAGAAGTCCTCTAAATAGAAAGACAGACTAAACCACAAGCATCTTGAGCACGAAAGAAGCATCATGTCGTTGGTTAGTAGAAACCCTCAAGAGAAGGCTAAAACCATTAGGCATGGAAGCCTCAATTTCATGCTCAAACCAACAAGGGGCTCAAGACCACTTTCAAAGCAAAGTCACAAATGAAGAGTGGAGTGATATGGCAAACATTTCAGTGCTGAAATAGGATGCTAAAGACACTAAACCATGCAAGCAATGCATGCATAACATGTTAAGGGCCAAAGGCATTGAAACTAGTGACAATCATTACACTAGAGGCATGCAATATCAAACTCAAATGGCCAAACCAGATCTGGATAGAGCTAAATCATGCTAAAAGCAGAGGCCTAGATATCTTTGAAACTTAGGCACAAAAGGCAAGAAAATCATGCTCATATGATGGCTCATAAACAAAGAGAAAAGCACAACTCTTAAACACAATTAAAGAGTGATAAACATGGGAGTATGGCAAAGATACAAGTTCTCAAATTCCATGCCAAACGATGCCAGGGCATGCAAACATCACAAGTATAGCACGGTAGGGGCCTCAAAACTCAAGACTAGTCAAGGCATTTGCACTATAGCTATACAAAACATGAGTCATATGACCAAGGAAGCCTAAAATAGTCCTAAGACAGCCCAAATGGAGTTCTAAAACATGCTTGAAATAAGCTAAGAATGACTAGATTTAGAGGCCAAAACAATAGCACATGTTAGGTAATTTAGCACAATTGCACTATAAGTATACAAAGCAAAGCTTGAGTGATGAAGAACACTCAAAATAGAGTTAGAGCATGCCAAAAAAGTCACAAAAACATGCTCAAACTAAGCCTCAAGAAGGGAGAAATACATGCTCATTTGATAGGCCAACAACACATGCTAACAAGACAAGAGGGGAGGGGACCACCCCCTCCTATTTTGAGCCTCAAAACAAGTTTTCTACCACTGAAATTCCTCTGGAATTCAGTGGTTTTAAGGCCAAAAAGAAGTTGTTTGAAAAGCTTGAAAGATAGCTCAAAAGGCCTTACAAGCCAATGAGCAAAAAGGAGGAAGCACCCCCTAACCAAACAAGGCTTAAACCAACATTTTTAGGACTGAAAATCAGACCTTTTTGTAGTTCAACACCACCCCAAAAAACAGCTCAAAACAATGGAAAAAGGATGTGAAGCAAGTGTGCAAGACAAATACAAAAGAGGAGAGTTATACCTCTTGATGCCTGACAAGACAAAACAGCCTGTTTCTTGGCTCAAATGATCCTTTAACAGCCCAAAAATAAGTTCCAAGGGACCTCAGCCCAATGACATGAAACTTTGATGAAGGAAGTGTATGCAAAAATGTATGGAATTCTCACTTTCAAGCCTAAAACAGGAGGAGAGATGGAGAATTCTAGAGAGATGGGAGGATTTGCTCACAAAGCTTCTAGAGAGAGAGGATTCTAGAGTGAGAAGCTCTCAAATTTTCTCTAAGCCTTCCAAATGTTCTAACCTAATGAATATATGAGATATGGCTTCATATATAGCATAAAGCAAGAGCTTGGTCGAAAATATCTGAGTTAGGACAGCTGGCACAAGCTGGAAATAGCTGGAGGAGAAATATCTTCAAAAAAAATGAATTTGGGTCACTCTTGGCCGACCGGCCATCTTTGGTGCCGACCTGCTACTTGTGATGGCCGATCGGCCATCTCCATGGCCGATTGTGCACATTTGTGGCCGACTGCAAATTCTGCTCTGCAGGTCCAGCTTGAAATGGGCATAACTCCTTCATCTAGACTCCTTTGCAGGTCATGCTTGTGTCTAAAATGAAGCCCCGTAAGTAATATTTCCAATGGTGGAAGACTTACCTCAAAATTCCAAGTGTACTAAGAGATATCCCTCTTTTAGTGAAGACTGCTCAGTTTTGGTCCAACCAGATTGATGCCCAACTTCAACCAACCATATCTCCCCCATCCGGACTCGGCTTTAGGAGATTCTTGAGTGAACAATGAAGCCCCAGAAGTCTTCTTTCCAACGGTGGTGGCCTCATAGCTTAAATCCAAGTGTATAGATAGATAGACCTGATTTAGCGAGGATCACTCGACTCTCTCTTAGCGATTCATACCCACCTTTTTCTTCAACTTGGTTTCTTCCCTCTCCTCCAATTTTCTTCAACTCCAAACCCCTAAACAAGGTATTTTGAAAGATTTTCTAAAGATTTCATCTCTCTTTCATTCATTTCCACTTTGTCCTTGCTTGGTTTACCGAAAAGCACAACATTTGACAAAATGCGAGCCTCGGAACATCGTAGAAACTTCTTTTCAAAAATATTTTGAAAGAGAGGGTTTTAAAGTCTAAAAACCATTCAAAATAGTTTTATTCCAAAAATGGGGTGTGAGGTTAGGATTTGATTCTCCTCTTGCTGAAGAAATCGAACCTTTGCATTGTACAACTTTCATTACCAAAGAAGCCATCGAGGCGCCCAAGTCTTAGAAATGTCAAAAATGGGGTGTCTCTGATTGCCCTCTTTGACAAAGCTTGGAAGTCATGAAATAGCGTGAGTGAATGTCAACGCCCAGAGACGACCCATTTTTGACAAGGCCGAAGACTTGGACAAACAAACAAAATACAGATAAATAAATGGTTGCGCCCACAAGCTACCTACGTATCCCATTGCAAGGAATCAAACCACCGTAGTTCAGGGGCAGGATGCAAAATGATATGCAATATTACAAAACAATTGAATGATATACAACGCAACGAAATAATCAAACCAAAAGCAGTGCAAAACCACACAAATATTATAAAAGGATGGAGATGCAAAATCAAACTACGTTTAACATAGAAAAGAAGTGGGAACGAGCCGAATGACGCCTAACACAGGCTAAATGCCTACATCCTCAATACTGGCCTCAACGCAGCATGGATGCTTACACATAACAGAACTGTGCTTCAACGTAAAAGGGGTGCGAGCACATGCAAAACTATGTGTTTCGCAGAGAGACCACAAAATACAAGTAATTGGATGGCATGATATAAGTGAGGAATGATCTGCTGAGGAAAGATCGTAATCTTAAATGCTGGATGCAACAAAACAAAATACAATACAACGAATATATGGATGAAGTGAATAAGGGGCGCGGCCAAACCACATTTTGCCTAGAAAAGGCATAGACACAAGACAAACCACGTCTAACACAGAAAAGGTGCCGACACCCTCAGACCACAATTCTCTTAGTGGAATAGGCGCGTACACATTAACACAGAACCGTACTTCAACGAAGGAAAGTATTGACGCATGCCAAACCATGCTTAACATGGAAAGGATGCAATGCAGTAGATCCAATAGATGCATGCGATAGATGCTATATGCAATGCGATAGATGTTATACAACACTTATGATAGATACGATGATGCGGCGGGGAAGCGATGCTCTCGAAAGTACCTTACAGGTGCAATCGGCGATGACTCACCTTATGCTGCTGGGGATCATCCTCTTCTGTATCTTGCATTTCTGAACCACAGGTACTACTTTTTTCCCTGGCTATGGTCATGACTTTCCTATTCTCCAACAGGTGTGAGACTAGGTTGGTTTAGTATCCAGAATTGAGGCGCATACCCGCTACCTCAACCTATGTGGCTTCCATACAGATTTCAAGCCGGGGATACACCCCTGGGTATTTAAACCAGACTTTAGTCTCGAAAATTCTGAACTTTTGCGTTCTAGGCATCGGCCATTCGAACTCTAGTTTCCACCGTCTCAGTTATCTCCTAGGAACTCACCGCAAACACAGGCAGGTGGCTATACCAGACCACCGAAAGTTGTTCGGGCACAACAAACACTAAAGGAATTGCACCTTCTGAGGATTTAAGGTCCCCTAGACTAGAGAGTGCACAAGACAGTGCGAGTGATACAAAAATACAATGTGCACAAGACAGTGCGATGTAGAGTGAATGCACAAAACAATGCGATGTAATGCACTAACAAGTACAGGTAAGGTGCGCAAAACAGCGCGAGTGCAATGCACTAACAGGTGCAGGAAAGGTGCGCGAAATAGCACGAGCAATGCATTAACAGTCTTGAGGAAAGGTCACCTTGTGAAACAGACGAGCAATGCACTAACAGGTCGAGAAAGGTGCATAAAACACGAGCAATGCAATGCACTAACAGGTGCAAGAAAGGTGCAAAACAATGCATGAGAGACATGCATAACAATGCAAGTGAAATGGTGCATAACAATGCGAGTGGGATGTGCATAACAATGCAAGTGAAAAGGTACATAATAATGCAAGTAGAACGGAGCATAACAATGTGAGTTGAATGTGCATAACAATGCGAGTGAAACGTGCATAACAATGCAAGTAGAACAGTGCATAACAATGCAAGTGAAATGTGCATAACAATGCAGGTGAAGTGTGCATAACAATGCAAGTGAAGTGTGCATAACAATGCAACTGGAACGTGCATAACAATGCAAGTGAAAAGATGCATGACAATGCACGTGAGACATGCATAGCAAGGCAAGTGCAAGAAATGTATGCTCCATGCAACATTAAGATGCGCATTTCATGCCAAGGTGAGAAGTGCACATTCTATGCAAGCAAGGTTAAAACGTGCTCCATGCAATGTACATACTCTATGCAAAAGGATCAGCGACGTACATCAATGTAGCGTGTATATTCTACGCGACAACAAGAATAAGTATAGTACAAGATGCATTTATGCAATATGTGTGATGATATGGTACATGTTACAAGCAATGTAGAGCATGATGTCTAGGGAATGCAATAAACAAACAAAGCGGCGCTTTAGAAAGCACCTCATGGGGTGAGTGGCGATGAACCGCTCTACTCTAATGAGGATCTCCCCTTGTATTCCTCGAACTCTTACCTTGAGTTCTTCGAACTCTTTCCTTCAACTCACAGTATAAAGGTTCTGATATGCTGACAAGGATTTTTCATGTAGAACACTTTGGATGCCGCCTTTTTTCCTGACCATATTCACAACTTTCCCTATTCTCCAACGGGGTGACAGACTAGGTTGGTTCAGTATCCAGAATTGAGGTGCACACATGCTATCTCAACCTATGGGGCTTCCATACAGATTTCAAGCTGGGGATACACCCTTGGGTATTTAAACCAGGCTTTAGTCTCGAAAATCCTGAACCTTTGCGTTCTAGGCATCAGCCATTCGAACTCTAGTTTCTACCGTCGCAGTTGGTCTCCGAGGAACTCATTGCGAACACAGCCAAGATGCCTCTAGCAGGGAATGGTACTCAGGGAGAGCACTTCTGATTGCCGTTCTGGCATTGAAACGGACTTGATCTTGATCTTGAGCTTGAGGTAGAGGCACACTCATACTTTAGAGCATTGACAAGACTTGAGAAGGTACATTCGGAATGCAATCCTGGAAATTTTTGAAGTTGAAACAAACTCAGATGCCCCAAATTTTCCCTCTTTTCTTTTGCTTTGTAGTCCAAAACCTATATAGCTTTAGATAGGTCCTGGTTTTACTGTTCTCACTTGACCTGGGTTGAACCCTGCAGTTTTATGAAAGAACAAATCCTGTTTTGCATACATGTAGAGAACAACACAGCACTCTGAGCACAAGATGATTTTATTTTTGAAATTGAAATGAGAAAAAGGTTCTCAACTGGGTATTGAGTGTACGACTGACCACAGCCAAAACGACTAAACAAAGAGAAAGACAAGGTAAAATAACCTAAACACATCTATAGAAACCCGAAACGACTCAAAACAAGAATCGAGACAAACAAAAACACACACACACACAACACTCAGATGTGTTCCAATGGTAAGAGACCTCTCAGTTCACGAGGACCCAGTTTCTTCTGGTATTGTTTCCTACCATTTCTCATTTGTGATTATCACATCACTCTGGCACTCAATCTCTTGTTTTCTGAAAAATTATATGTTCCAATGGTAAGAGACCTCTCAGTTCACGAGGACCCAGTTTCTTCTGGTATTGTTTCCTACCCTTTCTCATTTGTGATTATCACATCACTCTAGCACTCAATCTCTTGTTTTCTGAAAAATCCCTTTTCTCACTTTTTCTCTCAGCGCACATCCCTCTATTCTTTAATCTCTTTTTTTTTTTTTTTATCCCTCCCTGGGTGGTTGATGGATAAACAGGAAGTTGCAGGCTTTTGCCCCTAGTATTCCGCCAGATTCTTCTTCTTCTCTAGCAGTGAACTTTCCTCTGAGAGGGGTTTGCTTCTGGCGGGTGTGTAGCAAATCTGCTGCTGACACTGGATGATGTCGCCCTTGGCCAGTTCGGATGTGACCATACCTTTTCGAATAAGGGAGTGGAATATCCTACTCCTTTTTCAGTCTGTGCTTCGCACTTGACTTGATACCTCGCTGCTCGGAGGATGAGAGAGCTTTCGGCCCTTTGCTGTTAGCTTCAGTTGTGCTCTTTTCTGGCAAGTAGAGTGCCCTTTCTGGCAAGTATGTTGACAATGGGGAAAAGTCAAAACACCTGACTCAACTGTGCCCCTAGTTCATCATTTTGACCATTTTTTTTGTTTTGGCTTTCTACTAAAACAATTTGACCAATATGAGAGTTAGATTAACATATTTGTTCAATTTTTGATTTGAAATCATGCAAGTCGAGTTATGAGCATTGAAAATTTGCCTTTTGGTCCAAAGATATGGTCCGATTTTTTTTTTTTTTAAATGGAATAATTTTCGAGAGAAAAGTAGTCAACCTCATTAAAAATTCTCAAAAACTGTTTTTACAAATGGCCACTATTCGACCAACACAGAATTTACTCTTGAGATGCACAACCTTAAATCCAAAACAATAGAAAATTTCCCCTTGTCTAAATGGCACTGCACAGCAACAAAAAGTTGCCCTTTGTCTGAATGGCACCACAGCGCACTGTAATCACTCCTTAAAGTGACGATCACAACCGAACTCTCGGATATAGAGAAGACAAAGATGATTAGAACTATTACATGGACACAGTCGATTTGGGAGTGTTTATGGCTGGACTTCAGAATGAAGTTGTCTATGTATCCCAAACATGGGAATCAAGACTTACATAGTTCGGGGGTAAGGTACACTCGGGTATTAACCTCTCCTTTTGCGCTCTAACTTTTGCCAAGGCCGCCCTTTCTGAGTTTTCAACCTTGCGAGCCATGTTCTTCTTTTCTTTTCAATTCTTTTCATTTCTTCTTTTCTTTGTTCATTTCTTTTAAGAAATTTTCATTTCTTTTTATAGTATGCTAAAAATTTCAGACTTACCAGTCATTTATTATACTTCACTCGTCTTCTTCACAAGGAATCCAATGATATACACACCCCATACATTTGCACCAGTTACATAATCGTGCTTTATTGTTACTCAATAGATAAATTACATCTACATTTTTTATAGTTGAGAAAAATACTATATAAATCTCATAATTTGTGTTATGTACCTTCACGTTAACTAAAAAAATAAATAAAAAAAATTATATTGACTTGTCCTTAAGTATAAAGAAATACAAGTAATTGTACTATTTTAAGATAATTATTTTTTGCTCTAACTTTTACCTGGGTCGCCCTTCCGGGTTTTCGGCCCAGCAAGCCTCTCAAGGGTAAAAGTGTAACTTTGTCCATGTTGATTGGTTTGAGATCTCGAAGCCATTTGAATCTAGGAGAATGGCTGCTATTCGCTGATGACGTAGAAGTCCATCCAATGGGGGCTGAAATTGCCCCTAGTGTTGTGGATAGGAACCCGGTTGTCCTTCAGTAATACTTTCTTCTTTCCTCCCTTCCGAGATTTGGCTTTCCTGCCAGTCTTCATTGGTTTGCAGAATGATCCATCTTTTGAATCTTTGAGCACATTTGACATTTTTGCCCCTAGTTCAAGGGCTACTTCTAATCTAGCTTTACAAGCTTCCTTTGATAACACCTGATCTTCTTGATCTGACTTTTCTCGCCCCTAGTCCAAGGGTTGCTTCTGATCTGGCCATACAAGCTTCCTTTGATAACACTTAATCTTCTTGATCTGACTTTTCTTGCCCTTAGTCCAAGGGTTGCTTCTGATCTAGCCATACAAGCCTTATGTTATGATTGACCATTGAACATTCTAAATCCAAGTTCAAGGTTTGAAAGCAAAGGGGTTGAGTCTTGAGGCTGAGAGCGATCCTAAGCTGCACAATCTCAAGAGCGATTCTACACAGGTCTTCGCAGGACCGTGCAAAACATTTTTTAAAATCTTTTAAGAAAGCGACTAATCACTCGTGCTGAAGACAATATAGAACCAATCTGGATCAAGCCAGGATCCTTCTCAGTACTCACATTAACAAACATGATTTCATTCATTAAGGGCTTAGCATGCCTCTCTTTCTCTCCATTGATCAAGTTTGTGAAAATCCAAAGGAATTTCTCCCTCTTTGTTTTCATCACAGTGTTAGAAAAGTTTTGAAAAACTTAGGTCAGTGCAATGATCTCAAGGCACAGAAAAGTAGGTAAAAAGCACTGCCGTTTCATTCAGATCTTCTAACACAACTGGCTTAAGGCAGAAACAAACTAAAAAGTGTGAACGTCACTGATGTTTTATTCAAATCTTCTGGTGCAACTGGCCCCAAGGCAGAAACAGACTAAAAAAAAAGAGTGCAAAAGAAAAACACAAAACAAGATAGTGATGTCTGAGGTAACACCCCCGAAATCACCCGACTCTAACATAATAGGACTGACTCAATACAACAAGACAGACGCAACTGACTCAGTACAAAAAGACTGACTCAATGCAACACAACAAGATTGACCCAATACCCAAGTCAGAAAGTAAAGTAAACAGCATTCACAAATGCTCAAAACAGTGCGTGCCATCCACCACATCTGGGGTAAACTAAGCGCCATCTGCAGGTGGTTCATCCCCCAATCACATAATCACATTGTCGCCCAAGTTCATCGATCCAGTGCCAATAGACTTTGCAGGACCTGGTGCGGTGATGACCTTGTTGTCAATCAGATCTTGTATTTCGTGGCGAAGACGAAAACACATGTCAGTGTCATGGCCGGCTTATTGATAGAAGGCACAGTAATTGGCCGGGTTATGTGAGCAAGGGAGGTTATTTGGCAGTGGACATGGTTCCAGGGGCTTGAGATGGCCTTGCCCTATAAGGATTTGGAAAGCTTGGGACAAAGTCATGTAGAGGGGATTGAAGACCCTCTGGCCTCATGGTTGGTACTTCGAGGTTTGTGGAGTTTTTTGGATGCACGAGCAAGGGGATTGATGGGCACTGACTGGGTTTGCTAGTCTCTTCCGAATATAGGATTAGAGCTGAAAAGAACGTTTCTAGTACAACGGCCCTTCTCCCGGTTTGCCCTTTGATTCAAACTGCTCTCATTCTGAGTGGCGAAAGTGTCATCCACAGTTTTTGCAACAACTGCGAGCACTTCTGTTTGGTCAGTCCTTCGGCTTTCAAAGCCTCAACAATTTCACGAAGGTGTTGAGAGGGATCAATGCTTGCCCCATCTTGTTCTTACCACTTGCCTCCACTTTCCCAAGGGATTGGATCGCTATATCATAGCAGAGCCCAGTTGTCGTCGACATGTCATTGCCCAAACTTGGGATGGCTTCAGGTTGGCCAATTTCAATTACAATTTTCCCCAAGATTGGCGAGCCTTCTGGCGTGAAATTTTTGGCATGTGATGTGGTCGACGACGAAGCCAATATTCCAAAGGCTAGATCTGCCACAGTTCTCTGAAGATCTTCAGTCATTCTCATCAGCTCAAAAGTAGTGGGCTCACGGGTTTAAGATGATTGGGGTTCAGATGCACCCATCACGTATAAGTCCATACTGACTGGAATAAACACCTCAGGCTTGGGTAAATGGGCGGGGGTGATGTATATGCTGTGGTTGTAGCCGGATGGCATTGTATGGATTAAATTGAGATGTGGGGGTGACAGGTTTGTGGTGGCCTGAGGTCCCTTTGGTGGAGCTATGATCTCTTCCTCAATAAGATCCTGAATCTTATAACGGAGGCGGTGCAGTTAAATATCATGACCGTGTTGTTAATAGTAGGTCTGAGTGTTTGGGCCATATCTTGGTGGAAGAGGAGTTGGAAGGGGTTGAGGTTCTAGGAGCTCTAGGTACCCTTTTTCCTGCAGCATTTTCAAAGCTTGAGAAAGACTAATGTACAGAGGATGGAAATTTCGGGCTTGGTGCCAAGTTGAAGTGGTTGGTCTTTGGCTATTGAGGAAAGTAGTGATAGTGTCTACTTCTGAGCATTTCACAGCTGTGCTACCATCAGTAGTAGCATTGGAACTACGAACAACATCCCTCTTCAAAGGCTCATTATCTTCCACAAAGATCCCTTGTCAGAGGGCCTCCTTGATTTGAACCCCAATGTCATGAAGGTCCTTAAAGTTGAATATCATATTCTGCAATGTTTCGGCTTGCCTAACCATATCTTGCTGCAGCGAATCCCCTGATTACTGAAAACGGATCAGCAAATCCTCTAAATTTGCCGGAGGCTGCGCCATGATAGAGGTAGATGCTCGTGCTCTGAACAAAGGTGATGTGACTGGTGACTGTTGGATCAGTTGAACCAATGAGCCTTGGTGGCCTTTTTGTCTTACCACTGGCGAAGGAAAACTGGTTGCCCTTGAACTGAATCTCTGACCTGACAAAGTCTATCAGCACAAGTCCAATGTACTCGGGGGATATTGGAGCCTTCTGAAGCTATGGTTCCAAGACTACCTAGCAAAAAGAGAAAACATGCGGTATCGTTTGGGTGTTAAGGTATCTCCGTTTCAACCGGATATCCAGCAGTAATAGAAGGCTATAGCGATGCAAATTGGATATCTGATGTTAGGGATTCGAAATCCACTAGTGGTTATGTATTTACCCTTGGAGGGGCAGCCGTGTCTTGGAAATCTTCCAAGCAGACGTGTATCTCACGATTAACGATGGAATCGGAGTTTATAGCATTGGATAAAGCAACAAAAGAGACGGAATGGCTTTACCAATTCGTTGAAGATATTCCACATTGGTCAAAACTTGTGCCATCCATCTGTATTCATTGTGATAGCCAATCGACGATTGGACGAGCACAAAGTAATATGTATAATGGAAAGTCTAGACATATCCGTCATAGACATAATTCCATACGACAATTACTCTCGAATGGAGTTGTCACTTTAGGCTATGTAAAGTCTAAGGACAACATTATGGATTCGTTAACCAAAGGGTTAAATCGAGTGTTAGTAGAGAAGTCGTCATAAGGAATGTGTTTAAGGCCTTTAGTGCAAGGTATTACCAGAATGGAAACCCAATCTAGTTGACTGGAGATCCCAAGATCTAGGTTCAATTGGACAACCTAATTGCGTGTAATGGTAGTATGTCATTGAGGAGGTTAAACCTCCAGCCATTCTTTTTATCAATGATACCTACACGTGTAGAGGTTAAGCTAAGCTTTTAATAACTTTAGTATGTTGAGCTATTGAGCTGAGTATAGCATGATACTCACGTAGAGTCATCCATGTGAGTGTAAGCGGGGCCGCTTCTATAAGAATTAACAAGGTTGAATTCTTAAACCACTCAACGAACCGGGCTAGTGTTTGAGGCTAAACCGACACAACAAAGGAGAACGAGCGATGGTTGGAGTAATTCATGTGTGAGGTCTGTTGTCTTGGTTTACATAAATGACAGAACAGTTCAAGACTTCGTGTTCACTGGGCAGCTAGTAAATCCGATAGACTTCACTAGGAAGGGTTCAAAGCCAAAAGCTACATTTTCCGATGCAGGAGTTATTCCGTTGCACTCTCTCTGCGAGTCTTTCTTGTGAAGCGTTGTTCGTTTGTTATTATTCAGTCAATTTTTATTCATGTGGGGGATTATTGGGAAATAATGGTTTTGTGGTGACTTTAATGCAATATTGAAGTGGGTGCCAATCCTCAATTGAGGTGAATTAAAGTAGGTTTAGATTCTTTGTAGTGAAATCTTTACACCACAAAAAGAATGACAAAAAACCATTAAGATTTGAATGAGAAATTGACTCATTAAGTTGGCCTCATGAAAAAGGTGTTAGGAAATGTGTAAAACCTTCTATCTCACATCGATTGTAGAGGAGAGCATTGACGGATATTTAAATCCCATTTTTTGCCTAAGGGTTTAAGCCCTTTGGGGCATCCAAATTTTCTGAAGGAATGGAGTTATGGATGCTTCAAGGATGGATTTGGGCCAAGATAATAATCCAAGTTGGTTATGCAAAAATTACCACATACACGAGCGCGTGCGACGCCCATCCGGATCGGACCGGGCTAGGTCCGACTGCATCTGTGATCTCAGGATCCGTGGGCGTGGGCCTTGGATCTTGGATCTTGGGCTTGAAACTTGTTGGAATGGATTGATTGCGGGGGTTGGGCTTGGCCCACCCATCTTAATCTTTTTGGGCCAAGTCAGATTTGTGGGTTGTAGAATTATACACAATACACATGTGTATAATAGAGCTGATAACTTCTCTATTAATGATTGACTTTAATCCATCAGTTTTGCAGGTTAATACAGAATTTATTTCTGCATTGGTGATGGCCTTGATGACAAGGGCCTTTTCCTCTCTCCCTCCATGTGTATAAAAGGAGGCCTTCTCCTTCATTCTTACACACCAGAATTCCAGAATTTTTCCTCCAATTTTTATATTCTTCCTAGTAGGAGAGTACTGCCCGAGTTTTGTTCGCCAAAGCTACACCGTAGGTGCTTCGTTGTAGCTAGTCCAACCGTCGTATCTTGGGAGACAGACGTCGAATAACCTCCAACACCCTAATCAGTGAGGCAGCGAATCTGTTTTAAGGATACTGTCTAGTGCATGTTTCGTTTTGCTTCATTTATGACATTTTATTTTATTCTTGTGTATTTCTGCTTGTAATTTCAAGCATGTACTTTGGTTTTGAAATTTTAATTCCTAAACATGAATCTATTTGTTTATTTAGTTACATCGTTTGTACAACAAGAGAAAGCTCCATTCGATTAAAACTCTAAAATTCCAAAGGTCTTTTCACCAACACCTATCAATCTCTATAAGGTATAAAATTTGGAGATTCAAATCAAAGTTCGTCATCAAACTGTACAAATCTATGGTCATCTTCTACTAAATTGGAAATAATTCTACAAATCGATTTGGGAATAAGCCCTCAAGTCAAAATCCTACAAACTCGTCATCTTCTTCGAGCTACTTGAAGGAGATTTTGCCATTCAAATCGGAAACAACACAGCAAACAATGGATCAACTTTTGAAGAGAAGAATTAGATGATCATTTTTTTGTACAAGAATATCTCAAAGATTGTAATAACATTATTTTAAATCAATAAATTTATATTTTATTATTCTTTTTTTTTTTTTTTCTTTTTTGTCATTATTTTTGCTAACAAGAAATTTGTGTGTAGAATGGTCTTTATTGTTGATGGTTCATGAAGGTGCAAGATTGCAGGGGTGGTTGTGCATGGGTGTGCTATAATGATCACCAGGTGCAGGTTCATCAGCAAGCCACTCAGTTGTGCCTTTCATCCCTTTGGTGGCTGAAGCCAAAACATGCCTAGATGCTATTACTTGGGCTAAGGATAATCACCTCCCTCTGTTAGGATTTATACGGATTGCCAAGTTTTGATTAATATTTTGAATAGCAAGTCGTCTCCCGATTGGCATATACATACTATACGTAGGGATAATAAATTTTGAGTCAGTTTTTTTTGTTTATTTATGTATTTATAAAGCTCATCGGTCTGTAATTATGTCAGCTCACCGGTTGGCTCGTCATGATAACACGAGTGCTAATCACGCACCCAATTTTTTCAAAAATAAAAGTACGATTATGTAGATTCTTACCCTCTCTTATTTTATTTTAATGGGATTTTGTTTTTTTTTTTTCTACGGCCTTTAGTTATTAAATTTCAACAATTATGTCCCTAAAGCAACTGATGCGTACACTCTACTACTTGTATTTAGGGTAAATTATAAATACATCTTTTGAGATTTGCTTAAAATACAGATTATTCATTGTGGTTTGAAAAATTACAAATACTCCTTTATTAAAAAATTTTATATAATAGAATTAATTAAAAAAATAAAATTCATAATTGTTATCCTATACAATATTAAAATTACCTAACTTATTAATTGAAACATATTTTTAATATAATTAAAAACTGTTAATTTGACTTGATGATTTATTAATAAAAAAAGGTGATTTATTATGAAATTAGAAATCTCAGAGTGTGGAATATAATTTTTAAAACTACAAAAAACGATTTATATTTTAATCAAATCTCAATAAATATATTTGTAATTTACCTGTATTTATGATTTCAATTTGGGTTAGGACTTTGTGATCAGGGCTGGGTGTGGTTAGGTTAGGCTGCCTAAAATCCAGCTTAGACCAGCCTACAATCAAGCCTTTTTTTAGATTATATGTGAAAATATTCTCTTTTGAAAATTAGGCCATCGTTTGGTTTTAAACTTTGAAAAAAAAAAAAAAAACCACATTCTTAATGGGTCCAGAAATGTGTGTTCAATTCAAATAACGTACTCAAATACAAAAGGTGATGCCTTAAATTTAAAAACAATTGAACACGTCAAGAAAGGGTTATGCCAGCCAATCGATGCATTCCCACTTCAATAATATAGCCAACCCCATATTTTTGGCACTTTCACTTAATGAGAGACCAAATACTGATGTTTATAAATTGTTATTTATATTTATGAAAGTTTTGAAAACAATAAATAAAAGGAAATATATCAATTAGGTGTAGATTTATAAAAATATTTTTAAATTAATGATAAACTTTACACATATTAAACTATAAATGATAAGATTTTTCATCACTTAGTAATTATTTTTCTTAAATAACCACTGAAATGTGATTCCCCCTAAATAAAACTTATTTGGCATTTATTTTAGTTTTCAAAAACTAATAAACATTTTAAATTTTATTAAATTATTGTAACTATAAAAATATTGGTTTCACTTATTTTAGAAACAAAATTTTTATTTTTATTTTTATTTTCTCACCCCTTTTAGCCACCATCCATTGCTCATTAACACCATTAGCCATCACCTCCCATTGCTGAAAACCACTTTTGACAATCATCTCCAGTCACCAAAACTCATTTTCGGCCACCACCTTTGACAACTGGCCACCATTTTTGACCCAGCCACCACCTCTGGCTACAACCAATCACTCCAGCAATTGGAAATAACCTCTAATCATCCTTTCAATAGCCGACAACTATCTGCAACCACCATCTTTGGCCATCAACGATCACTTTTAATTACCATTTCTCTTATTTTCAAAATAAAATTTTAAAGTACATATGTGTATATGTACTAAATATATAAACATACTTAATGTTTTCTATAAATAAAAATAATAAACTCTAAACATTACTTAACGACTTCTAATCAGTGTCTTAACTATCTAATCAAAATGAGTTATCGTATTTTATTCATAAAAATTTTACTACACTATTAATTTAAAACATCATATAAATAATGTAACATAATCCTCCAATGTTACCAATAATTATCCAAAAGAAAGGGTTATGCCAGCCAATACATGGATTGCCACTTCAATAATTTAGCTAACCTCCATATGGTTTGACAACTACTCTATTATTACTTGTTTAATAGTATCAAACACGTGGAATACCCCCTTATTCTTATTTTCTGTCCCTTTACGAGCAGCCTTAGCATGTGCATGAAATGCCCCTTAGAAGCTACTGTTGGGTATATTTAGGTAAGAGTGCCACACTCAAACTTAACCTAATGAATAATGATCCTATATATTATCCAATATATTATATATGTATACATGTGCATACGTTTGCATAGGGTTGGGTTGCTCTCCAATCTGATGTTGTTGGCCTCGTAGGAATTTATTATAGATTTCGTTTTGATAATATAAAACATCAATATATAAAATTTGTTGAGTATTATATAGTTATAAAAAAGCACGTTGATCAGATGTCGATAACTACGTGATCAAATTAGATTTGTATATATAAAAAAAAAAAAATAGACGGTAAAAAAAATAAACAATTGATAGAAATCTAATTCGATAAAATAGCTATCGATATCCGATCAACGTAATTTTTTACAAACATATAGTACTTGACGATTTTTACATATTGAACGATTCGAATTGTCGAAACGGGATCCTATGGTGACCCCTCAAGGGCCCAATAGTACCTTGATCGAACTGGAGGGAAGTCAATCCCGTTTGTATATGCGTGGAAGTATTATAAATTTTATTTTTTAAGGTTATGTTTAGATATTATGGATTTGGATAAGAATTTAAAAATAAAAATAAAAACTAAGGACAATATGAATAAAATAAAAGTTAACTTTTTTTCTCTATTTTCACTTTTCTTTTCAATTTTTCATTCAAATCTATAATTTAAACACATTATAGGGATACATTAGGCCTGCAACTTCTTACAAATTAAAAATTATTAAATTTTAAATTTAACACAGAAGTTAAAAATAGTTTTAAATTATTTTTTATTAACTTACTCAAATTATTTTTGTTTCATAAAGCTTAAGCATAACACATGCTTTTAAAATTTTAAAGGGTTGGGTATCCTACAATTGGTGATTCAACTAGGACAGTTAGGCTTAATAGGCCCACTTGGTGATTTGACTGGTTGACTTATGAATAGGCTTGACAAGCACGCCCCTTTTGAGAAGATGAATAAAGTAATTTTTTAACTTCTAACTAAGTTTTTTATTTTTTTAAATAAATGATTTGAAAAGTTAGTGAAAAGTAACTTTGACTTTTTTAATTAATATTTATTTATGATGTTAAATTATAATAAAATGACCAAATTATTCTCATTTAATTTAAAATATTTATAACTTTACCCATATAACACATTTTGACAGATAAAAGATAAAATTATAATTTTACCATTGACTACAAACTAACGTCTTAAATGAAAAAAAAATTCAAAAAGTCAAGTTGTGACTTTTGATACAAATAAAAAAAATTGACTAAAAGCCAACTTCTCAAAACAAGCCAAAGTTTATGTAAAAAAATTAACGTTGCATAGTACATGATTAGATTATATTTATTTATAGAATAATTTTTTTTTAAAAAAATATGTGATTCGATCATATAATTAGTAATATATAATTAACATAGAGTGATTCGAATAACCAAAATGAGTCCAAGATGAACCCACTAATACTCAACAGTATCTCTCCTATTGAATCACAAACTGAAGAGAAACTACTCAAAATTGACAAATTTTTTTTTATAAAATCAATTATAAATTATACAAAACAGAACCATTTTGACTTCTTTTTTACTTGATCTTGGCCATTGTTGCTTCACTCGGCAAAAATGGCTGCCAAACGAAGGTGGGGGCTAACTTTCCGTCCAAGGCCAATCCTTCAGCAGCAAGTCTTTTTAATTTGAAGAGTCCAAATTGATGATCACTTTATTCCACACCCTTGAGATGGTCTTCCTCAAAACAATGAAAGTCTAAAAAGACTGCCCCTGTTTCTCTGACCTTATAATTAATCACAAAAATGAAAGTGATTTGGGCGCTCCTTAAATTTTTTAAACTTGCATATGAAAAGATTATCCTCATTACATCATCTCTTAGGCCTTGTTTGGAAAGACTAAATAAGTGTACTTTTTGTCTTTTTGGACAAAAAAGTTGAGGTTGAAAATATGGATGTTTGGGTTAACTTTTTGACTTTTTATGAAAAAATGTGTAATAAAAAATTGTGAAAATTGGTTTTTAGAGGAAAATTTGAATTGGGAGTTGTGCAGCCGTAATTGTTGACTTTTGATAAATAATGTTAACTTTTTAACTTTTTGAGTAACTTTTTGACTTTTTAAATTATTTGGGAGTACCCAAACTTGACCTTAATCTATCTGACCATTTAGCATAATTATTTGGAATGGGACGCACATTAGTCTACACCATACTTTATACCAGGTTCCATTTTATACAAAAAAATTATTGGATAATTTTGAAGTATAATGGTGTATTATTTATGCAGTGCTCCCGACAAATAAGAAATGCTAAACACACCAAATGGGGTCATCCCTTGTCATTAATTTCCTAATAAAAGTGGGTCGTGCATTGTTTTACTTATAAATTTTTTATTATATTATTTAATTTTGAACAATTTCAAAGAAAGTTCTAGTTCAATCGCCTATTTTGCAAAGAAAACTTATAATATATTTTTATTTTTATTCTGAAAGCTTGTTTTAGACTGCGCAAGTAAAATTTTTCCTTATAACTTAATAGCTAGAAATAATTTAATAAGATGCAAAAAAAAAATTGATTGTTTAAAAATTAAAGGAGAAATATTTTTGACTTTTATTTTATATAAACTGCACCATATATAGCTGTTGAGATTAAATGAAGCCCAATCTTCACCATTTGTTTTTTTTTTTTTTTTTTTTTTTTTTTTTTTTTTTTAGAGGGTGCCTGTTTTATCAAAATATAAGACGCGGAATCACATGTGAAATTGACCAACAGTATTTTTATTTATTTATTTATGTACTTATTTATTTATTTGGACCTCTTCCTCTATAAATACAAACTTGCAAAATGAGCTCAAGAAGCATCCCCATCTCTAAAAGATTTGTCAAAAGAGTGCAAAGAGAGTTAACTAAAATGAAGAATTCTAAGTCACCTCTCTGCCACACCTCCAAGGTTTCACCCAATACAGAGCAAGAAAAGCAGAGTAGAAGATTTGATGATGATTTCAGAGGCAAGAAGAGTAGTACTACTACGGCCGTCGCGGCGGCAGAGAAGAAGTTAGAGAGCCAGCCATCGATGGATATAAACGAAAGCGCGGAGTTATTCATCAATAAATTCAAGCAACAGCTTCTCATCCAACGCCTTGAATCCATTGAAAATTACGAGCAAATGCTAGCTAGAGGGACTTAGAAGACCCTTTTCTCTATAGTACTTACAATTGTTTTTGCTTTTTTCTTTGTTTGTGTTGGATTGGATTGAAATGAATTGTTTTGATTTGTTTGTGTGACGTGCTTCTCTCTAAATGATACTATTCAAGTTCTTTTTAGTTGGGCATATATGTGGTTGTTGTTTGAATGGTCTATGCACAAAATGATGGGAATGATATCTTCTGTCCCTTTGTTCTTGATACATTCTCAATTGCACGATATGATGAGAATCTGGAGAATTTTGTGTTTTTCTTTCTTTCTTGATAGATAAGTTGAGTGATCCAAACAACCCCACCTTAATCATATTGAAGACCAAGGGACTCGGTAATCTATTTCGCCTTTCTTGGGCATATGGGCTCCAAGGGCAATTTCAAGCTTCCAAAAGCTGTCTAGATTATAAGCAGCCAGTCATGTTTTTGCTAGTTTAGAAACACAGAAATTATATACAAAATCAGACAACAAAAAAGTTAAATAATTTTTTTTTTCTTTGCAATAAATCTTGTAAAATTTTACACATTCATATATTTTTATGTTTGATTTTATGTTTCCACACTTATATTGTGTTTAGTTGGGG
The DNA here is from genome assembly GCA_025200525.1 of Camellia lanceoleosa. Taxonomy (NCBI): domain Eukaryota; kingdom Viridiplantae; phylum Streptophyta; class Magnoliopsida; order Ericales; family Theaceae; genus Camellia; species Camellia lanceoleosa. The sequence continues at coordinate 134,914,696 of CM045759.1, read as the reverse complement.
GATTTGAAAAATGATTTGCAAAGGAAAATAAAAAAGAAGGTAAAATGTAAATAAAATATACCTATATTTCACCTAGGAGCTGTTTGGGAAGTAAAATTTTAGCCTAATTTAGGCTAAAATTCACAAAAGACAAAATATGTTAAAATAGCCAATAAGACAAAATGTCATATCAAACTCATAATCTTTTCACTTTTTCTCTTACAAACATTATATTCAACTACAAAAAAATCCAATCATTTTTCTATACACAAAAATTTTAGCCTACTTAGCCTACTGAGAGGGTAATTTATATGTACATATAAATTGGGCTGAGCTAATTGTTGGGCCGGTGTGGGCCGAAGTCCAGAAGGTAGTGAGGCCTCGACGTTATCTCAGGACCGGATGATTATGTGGTTAGTTCGGTCGCCAATTGGCCACATTCAGGAGATAGTTCGGTCCAAGGCATTGTGGACCGGTCTAAGGTGTTTTGGAGCTAGACCGGTCTCAGAGTTAGATCGGTGATAGCATGTTGTGGCTAGCTCGGTCTGATTACACCATGAGCTGTTCAAACGAAGCCGAAATAAGGACAGTTGAAGGAAGAGCCGAACTAAGGTTAGTTCGGCCTATACTGCGGTTAAGCATAGCCATGCTTATTTCGGTCGTATGGAAGTTCGGCCATGGAAAAACCATCTCACTTGGTTTAAGTAGTGAGGGGGGTGTTAAAGGATAAGCCTTATCCTTCAAGAATATGAATCCTAAGAGGACTCTACAGGGAGGAGTAAGAGTCTTACTAGGATTGTGCCACACAAAACCTATAAAAGCTTGCCAATATCACCTATGGAGAGGTAATGCAACTTTGATTCCTAAATACACAGAGCTTTTGCCTATTTGTCTTGTTTACTAACTTAGGCATCGGAGATGTTTCCAGCACACCACCCGCCGGCTAGCTCACATTTGTGTTTTTACGTAGCAGAACGACATCGTACGGTGAAGCGCAGACTTGATCAACAGGATTATACGAGAAGGTGTATTTCTTTCTCGTACAATTGGCGCCGTCTGTGGGAAGTCAGACAAGAACAAAACCTCTTGATCAAGCTTTTTCTCTCAAACATCAATGGCGAACAATGAAGAGTTACCTCAGTCCGCCATTGACGGACAAACTCCAGATGGGGGTGCAAGGCGCGAAGGCCTACCCTTGGTCACTCCTATGGCGAACCTGGAGCCGCAAAGACAGAATTTCAGGAGGGATGCAAGGGGACAAAGGCGGAATAACAACCCTCATCCCTCTCGTTCGCAAAGCCCAGAAAGACAAAGGCGCAGGATTGATCCTCAAGCTCTGGAGGATCGCGTCAGGGAACAAGACGAGTTGATTCGTCGGATGGAGGCGGACATAGAATCTCTTAAGCGCCAGGTAAAAGGAAAAGAAGTGGCGACAGGAGAGGGGTGCAACAACAAGACGCCCCCTCGCCACTCAGAGGGTCGTAGTAGGAATTCTACACCCTCTCAAGCAGAGAACAGAAGTCTCAGGACAGGCGACACGCAATCCAGATCTTCCAGGACTCGTCACTCCAGGTCTGAGAGGTCATACACTGAGGGAAGCACATATTGGCCCTCGCATACGCACCAGACAAGGTCTAGACAGACGGAGTTGCCCAGATCGTCCGACCTACGATCCGTGCTAGAAGAGAGGGCACGATGGAAGGAGGACGCCAAGGCGCGCGATCCATACAGAGTTTCAGCCTTACAGCGGTTGGCTCCTCGGACGTATGGAAGCGTCGAGGTTGGAATGCCAATACCGCACCCCGCCTACGAACCAACGGACAAGGCATTGGCGAGGCTGCAAACCTCACCATTCGTCCCAGCAATAGAGAACGCACCCCTACCGTCAGGCTTCCTACAGTCCAAATTCACAACATATGAAGGGAAGACGAACCCTTACTCACACTTTCGCCACTTTCGCCAGGTCATGGCTGTATATCGGCAAAATGAGGCCTTGATGTGCATCCTATTCCCTTCAAGCCTTGGCGACCTAGGCCTGACTTGGTTTGAGAAACTTCCAGAAGGTAGCATAGCCTCCTGGGCGCAATTGGCGGAGGCGTTCGTGACAAGGTTCCGAACAAACACTAAAACTCCGGTGGAGATCGACCACCTACTCTCCATCGACATGGGCGACAAGGAGACCCTAAGATCATACAACAGTCGCTACTGGGAGACATTCAACCAGATTGGGGACTGCCCAACCAATCTCGCCATTGCACAATACAAAATAGGCCTTCCAGTCGGGAACAGACTGAGGGACTCTATCACCATGACACCGCCCCTCACCATGGAGGCCCTGATGGAGAGAGTGCATCAGCACATCAGGGTAGAAGAGAATGGCGCTCGTGCCAAAGCAAAATCTGGCGCGACCACAGCAGAGAAAAGACCTCAAGAAAGGTCAATACTAGATCGCCCGAGAAGCAAAACGGTGCGAGACAACGGCGAAGATCAGGACAAGAAATGGTTGAGAGTCCGCACTGCCATAACCACGGTATTCAAGAAACCGGTCTACCGAATACTTAGTGAGATTCGAGACGAGCCTTTCGTCAAGTGGCTAGCCAAGCTAGGCGAGGCCCAGAAGGACTACGATGACAGGTCACGGTGCACCTTCCACAAAGAAAAGGGGCACTGTACTGAGAATTGTATGCCATTAAGGCAGCATCTGGAAGAGTTGGTGGCAGTAGGCCACCTGGACAAATACATAGAGGGAGGGGCACAGCTAGCCCCCCAGGACCATAACAACCCCAACGAGATGCCAATCGACGCCCCGCCCCAAGGCATCATCAACGTAATACATGGAGTCTTTGAACCTGAGCGTGTATGCGAGCTCAGAGGTTTAATCAAAAAGGCTGAGCACTTAAGAGAGGTGTTAAGTGCCCAACCAGTTGTCCAGAAGGGGAAGACAGAGGCCACAAATGTCATGTCTTTTTCGGATAAAGACTTGGCAAGGATTTATTGCCCTCACAACGATGCCTTGGTCGTCACTCTCCGAGTCAAGGATTTTGACGTCAAGCGGATTCTGATTGACCAAGGTAGTTCATGTGAGATCATGTACTATGATACCTTCAAACAACTAAAGTTACAACATAAAGACTTGGCGCCTGCCGTATCTCCCCTAATCGGATTCAACTCCATGCCAGAATGGCCCGTTGGAAAAATTATCCTCCCAGTCAGAGCAGGGAGTGTGACGAAACAAGTGGAGTTCTGGGTGTTGAAGGTCCCCTCCGCTTACAACATTATCTTGGGCAGGACATGGCTGCACGCCATGTGCTCGGTGGCGTCCTCCTACCACCAAGTGATGCGGTTTCCCAACGACACCGGAGTAATAGAAGAAGTTTATGGAGATCAAGTCATGTCGAAGCAGTTCTTTGTCACGGTGAATGACAGCCGCGCTGCCAAAGGATACGTTCATTCGGTGGAAGAACCTGAGAGCAATGAACTATTCGCCGATGTCGGCAAAGCGGCTAGTCAGAAAGCGGTGGAGGACTTGGTAGAGGTCAGAATAGATGAAAAGAACCCGGATAAGTTCTTTTTGCTTGGTTCGTCGTTGTCCAGCACTGAGAGATTAGAGGTCTTGGAATTTCTGACCTCTAACATCGAAGTGTTCGTCTGGACCCCATACGACATGCCAGGCATTGATCCCAACTTCATCTGTCACCAACTCAATGTCCACCCTTCTGCCAGACCAATCATTCAGCGCACCCGCAGATCGGCACTCCACCACACCGAAATAGTGACTGAAGAAGTAGGAAACCTACTGGAGGCAGGGGCAATCAGAGAGGTGCACTACCCAAGATAGATCTCCAACACCGTCGTAGTGCCAAAGAAGAATGGCAAGTGGCGTGTCTGCGTCGACTACAAAACGGTCAATAAGGCGTGCCCAAAAGATAGCTTTCCTCTACCAAGGATAGATCAACTGGTAGACTTAACGGCAGGGCACAACCGACTTAGCTTTTTGGACGCATGCAGAGGCTACCACCAAATCGCCATGCATGAACCAGACCAGGAGGTCACATCCTTCACCACTCCAAGGGGACTCTACTGCTACAAAGTCATGCCCTTTGGCCTAAAGAACGCAGGGGCGACGTTCTAGAGAATGGTTACAAAGATGTATGAACCATTGTTAGGCAGAACAATGGAAGCTTACATCGACGACATGGTGGTCAAGAGCAAGGATGAGAATGACCATCTCAAGGACCTAGGTGAGATGTTCGAGATCCTAAAGAAGCATAAGTTACACCTCAACGCGTCGAAGTGTGCGTTTGGAGTAGGATCTGGCAAATTCCTAGGCTTCTTGGTGACCAACCGAGGTATAGAAGTAGACCCTTCTCAGATCAAGGCAATACAGGATCTGGAGAGGCCAAACTCAGTGAAGGAAGTGCAGCATCTCACCGGCATGGAGGCTGCGCTCAATCGGTTCATAAGCCGGTCATTAGACAGACTACAACCATTCTTCCATGCACTGAAGGCTAAGTTTGAGTGGGACGAAGAATGCGACCACGCACTGGAAAGCCTAAAAGAATACATGTCTTCTCCACCACTACTTGTAACACCAATCCCTGGAGAAGAACTCTTCTTATACTTAGCGATGTCATGAGATGCAATTAGCGCAGTGTTGGTCCGCGCAGAAGAAGTCCAACATCTTCCCATCTACTATGTCAGCAAGACATTACTGGGCGCCGAAACGAGGTACTTGCCACTGGAGAAACTGGCATTGGCCTTGATGATGGCCTCAAGGAAGTTATCACATTACTTTCACGCCCACACCATAGTTGTTCTCACAGCCTTCCCATTAAAAACTTTATTTCAAAGAGCAAACTTCTCTGGGCGAATTCTGAAGTGGGCAGTAGAGTTGGGACAATACGACATCAAGTTCCAACCTAGGACCACAATAAAAGCGCAAGCATTGACAGATTTTGTTGTAGAATTCACACCAGGAAGTCATCACATCTGCCCAGTCAACCTAACTAAAACAACCGAACTAGGGATGGAAGTTGACGTCGGAATAACGCAACCCCTAGTACTGGTTACTCAGTCAGGCCCCAAGGCAGACCAGAATGAAGAAAGGAAGGAAGAAACAAACCATGCTACACCAAGTTAGGACTCACCGACAAATAAAGACTTGGTGCAAACAGAAAGCAAGGGGCAGACAGCGAGCATAGACTCTGAAGAAGACACCAGCAACATGGAAGATCCCAAGGCATCATCTGATCCCTCCACCTGCTAGAAGTTGTTCGTCGGAGAGATGTGGAAGCTCTTCGTGGATGGAGCATCCAACCGGCATGGAGCAGGACTTGGCATAGTCCTCATCTCTCCAGACGGCCTAGTAATGGAGTAGGCAATCAACCTTGGCTTCCCAGCATCAAACAACGAAGCGGAGTATGAAGCACTTCTAGCAGGCCTCAAGTCAGCATTCTACATGAAGGCCACCGAGCTAATGGTTTACAGCGACTCGCAGTTGGTGGTAAACCAAATATCTGGCGACTACGAGGCAAAGGATGATAGAATGGCCAAGTACCAAGAATTGATCAGAACAGAGATAAAAAAGTTTGAAGTGGTGAGGATAGAACAGATCGGCAGAAAGGAAAACAGCATAGCAGACGAACTCGCAGGCTTCGCCTCAATGGCAGACACCTCCATTCCTCACCCACTACTAATCGACTACCTGCCTAGACCAAGCATTAAAGACCCAGAAGCAGAAGAGGTATGTTGTGCAAAGTTAGGCCCTTCTTGGATGGACGGCACCTTACCAGAAGAGAAGAAAGAAGCCAACAGAATAAGAGCAAAGTCGCAGCGATTTTGGCTCTCCCCATCCTTGGCATTATACAAGAAGTCATTCTCAGGACCTTACTTGAAGTGTGTTCACCCCAGCAAAGTGGAAGCATTCCTACTCGAAATACATGAGGGTGTATGTGGCAGCCATCAAGGAGGAAGATCACTAGCATACAGAGTAATTTCACAAGGATATTGGTGGCCATACATGCAAGCGGATTCGGAGAAGTATGTTAAAAAGTGCGAAAAGTGTCAAAAGTTCGCACAGCAAATACACTAACCTGCTAGAGAACTTCTACCTCTAACTAGCCCATGGCCCTTCGCAATGTGGGGATTGGACATAGTAGGCCCACTTCTAACGGCACCGAGCAACAGGAAGTTCTTTCTCGCCGCAACTGACTACTTCACAAAGTGGGTGGAAGCAGAAGCCTTGGCATCAATCAAAGAGAAAGACGTAAAGAAGTTTGTCTGGAAGAATATCATCACTCGATTTGGCATTCCAAAGGCATTAATCTCAGACAACGGCACTCAGTTCAACGGCAGAATTTTCAGAGGCTTTTGTGAAGAATACAAGATAGAGTTCTACAATTCTACATCGGCATATCCCCAAGCAAATGGACAGGCAGAGGCGTCAAACAAGGTAGTCTTGGATGGATTGAAGAAAATGTTAGAGAGAGCCAAAGGCAAGTGGGCAGAAGAGCTCCCTCATGTTTTATGGGCTTACCGCACCACGCCTCGACGATCAACATGAGAAACACCATTCTCCTTAGCTTATGGCATGGAAGCAGTCATCCCATTAGAAGTTGGCCTCCCCACAATTCGAAGCGAAAACTTTGATCCAGACTTAAATGGCAAAGCCATAGCATTGGAGCTTGACCTTGCGAAAGAAAGAAGAGACAGAGCATTGGTTCACATCGCCTCCTACCAACAAGAGTTGTCCAGAAAGTATAACAAAACAGTGCATCCAACGCAATTCAAAATCGGAGATTGGGTGCTGCGCAAAGTAATGGGAAACACCTTGGTTCCAGGAGATGGCAAGTTAGGACCTAATTGGGAAGGACCTTACAAAGTGGTCGGATTAGCAGGCAAATGGGCATACCACTTGGAAGATGAGAACGGCAAAGAAATTCCCAGGCCATGGAACACTGCAAATCTCAAGTTGTTTTATTTCTAGCTTTTTTTCCTTTTAAGTATGTGTAATTTTTTACTTTCTCAATAAAACAAGTCGATTCTTTTTTAGCATAATTGTTTTCAGTAGAAAGTAGCTTTAGTTAGTAGCATTGTAAACATAGTTGGCCGGAATAACTAACTATGACCCTTCCTAAGCCCAGGATCAGGATCCAGGTTGCAGAATGTTTTGGTCGGAATAACCAAAACACTTTATTCTAAATTGGCTGGAAAAACCAACTTAGAGGTTGGCTGGATTAAACCAACTCTTTGTACTCTTCAGCCGAAGTAAGGGTATGGCTAAAGAATGGTTGGCTGGATTAAACCAACTCTTTGTACTCTTCAGCCGAAGTAAGTGCATGGCTGAAGAGTGGTTGGATGGATTAAACCAACTCTTTGTACTCTTCAGCCGAAGTAAGTGTATGGCTGAAAAGTGGTTGGCTGGATTAAACCAACTCTTTGTACTCTTCAGCCGAAATAAGTGTATGGCTGAAGAGTGGTTGACTGGATTAAACCAACTCTTTGTACTCTTCAGCCAAAATAAGTGTATGGCTGAAGAATGGTTTGCTGGATTAAACCAACTCTTTGTACTCTTCAGCCGAAGTAGTTATATTGGCTGAAGAGTGATTGGCTGGATAAACCAACTCTTTGTACTCTTCAGCCGAAGTAAGTGTATGGCTGAAGAGTGGTTGGCTGGATTAAACCAACTCTTTGTACTCTTCAGCCGAAATAGTTATATCGGCTGAAGAGTGGTTGGCTGGATTAAAACCAACACTGGATACTCTTCAGCTGAAGTAGCTATATCGGCTGAAGAATGGTTGGCTAGTAAGTTAGATAGCAAAAACTGAGATCACAGTTGAGCAAATGAGTACATGGAAAAATCATTACAAGTGCAAGCATACATACACAAAACCGGAATAAGAGTTAGAGCACAGAAGAAGATTTTTTCATTGAAGTAAAAAGCAAGTACAATTGAGGGGCCGCAGCCCGATTACAAGTTCAAAAGAAAAAAACATATATATATACAATCAGCGGAAAAGTTCATCAATTTCGGCATCAAATTCAATATCAGCATCTGGCCGAAGTCCGATTTGAGGTGGGAGCTCGGTTTCAGTTTGGACCGCAGTGTCAATTGGCAGCACAGTATCAGTCGGTAGCTCATCAGTCAAGTCTTCAACTGCTGACTCTAACCGATCTGTTTGATCGATAGGTTGCCCATTGACGACCGGAGTAATGGTTGGCTCCTCATCCTCATCATCATCATCATCATCATCATCATCATCATCTTCATCGTTGTCAGACCCTTCCAGAAATTGCCTTTGAAGATCAGCAGCGTATTGTGACAGTGAAACCGGAATAGAGTACGGTGGAGCATTGTAGACATCGGTGTCCGGCGAACAACCGAGCTGCTCCACCGCACTCCTCCAGCCGCACTTAAAGAAGAGATCCTTGGCTGCATCGCATTGGAGGGTGTATGCGTCTTCGGCCTTCTTAAAGCGTCGTTTTTCGGCTTTCTTCATTTCGGCCTTCAGTTGGTTTATCTAGGCGTCTTTTTTCTTCTCAATCTTTGCCAAAAGGCGCAGGTATTTGTCTTTTGCCTCATTGGCAACCTTCTGCTTTTCGGCCTCGGCCGAATTAACCACTTCGGTCAGTCGACCGTTCTCAGCACGTAGCTCGGCCAGCTGCTTTTTTGCTTCCTCTAGTTCGACTGTTTTTGCCTCGGCCTCAGCCATGGCCTCCCTTGTATTTCTCTTAAGCTCCATGACTCTCCTGTGTGTAACCTGGTTTTTCTGGATGGCCTGCAAAGGAGAAGTAACTTTAGCCGGACTAAAAGTTGGGAAAATTACATAGGAAGTAGAGAGCTATTTACCAGGATCATGGACTTGGTTGAAGACCGGATAGACTTCAGTTCGGTGTTGAACTGCTTGTAATGGTGCTCCATGTCCTTGGGAAGGCACACACTTTTGGCTAGGTTGAAAGCCATAAAGTGGTCCTTCTCAGCAACCACCGAATCTGAAGCAGTTATATCTCGGTCGTTGAAGGTAAGGTTAGGAGCCCATTTGGAGGATGAGGTAGTTCGGTCTGAGTGTTCCGGTTGAAGGCTTGGCTGGGGGCTTGGAGGCGGGCTTGGTGGCAGAATGGTCTCGTCCTCATCAACAAGTCGTGGCTCGGTTTGGCTAGTCCGGACACGCTTGTTTCGGCGAGAAGAAGATGGTTGCTGGGATGGAAGGGCCACCACGGTCTCAGTGGTTTGACCGGTTGGTTGTACATCGGCTGGAGTTGTTGCGGTCAAAAGGGCCTTCAGCCTGCTCTTCTTTGCCATTTCTTGTTCGGCTGTGAGTGGGATTAGGTTTATCTGGGGCAATGATGGGTCCGGTTCAGGTGCGTCTTCTAGGAGAAAGTCGATCACTCTCCCTTTTCGGCGACCGCTGTATCTGTAGGTCGGTTCGAAATTTAGAAGCTTGGCCCAATTTCTTTCTTTAACCCGTAGTGCGGTGCAGAGGGTATTGAGGTTGGGGTAGCTGTAGAGGGAGTATAGATGCGCTGAATCTGCAGAAAAGAGTTCAACTGTTAGATCGGTTCAAGAGCGCAAAACCGAAGTAAAAGAGAAACATGAAAGAAAACTGAAGTTGTTATACTGGGGTTTCCTTTTTTCCAATTTATTCTTCGGCCAGGAATCCGGGCTTGATGATCTTCATAATTCCCAGACACCCAGAAAAAATCGTCGTCATTTAAGTCTTTATCCGGCGTATCTGTTATTATTTTCTCTCGGTTGCGGCGTATTCTTAAATAATAAACCCAAACCTCTTCTTTGGAACCTATGGAGTATTGGTGGAGTATTTCGGCTAGACCAAGGTTGAGTCCTTCTTGGTGGTTTAGTGCGGCTATCCCCATTATGATTCGGTAAGAGTTGGTGGAGAGCTGGGTTGGGCATAGTCTGGTTTGCCTAAGAAACTCACAAATTAATGGTTGGACTGGAAATCTTAGTCCAGTCTCGATTATTGAAATAAGGGTAAAAGGGACAAAGCCCTCATTCCCCCATGGTGTAACGTCTTTTTCGGCTAAGACAAGTTGTACGTCGTCCGGTATGTTGTAATCCTTACGAAATTCGGCTAGTCCTCCAGGGGTTTCTACCAAAAACCTATACTTCCCCATTTATTTTATATAAGTTACAAATAAATTATCTCGGTTGAAAATTTGTGCTCAGTAGCTCGTCTGAGCGCACAGAGGAGTGCCTGGGCAACCTAAGTTTGCAAAATGGAAAACAAAGGGGTTAAGCACAGATCGTGGGGCCGAGCTACAGAATGAAAGCAAAGATAAAACATGACCTACGTCGGCTGCGTGGGATGCTACTGGTTCTATTTCGGTTCTAGTAGGGTTCTTGGTAGCTCGGTTTGAGCATAGGGGCTGTTTATCTCGGTCTGAACTGCGGGTTTTGTTACTCCGGTTAAGCCTATAGGGGCAGCTTTCTGAGTTCGATTTAGAAACAAAGAAAGCTGGCATAGCCCCAAGACTTAGCTCGGTTGTAGGCCAAGGTTTCCAGTATGCTAAAGACTTAGTTCGGTTCGTCTACATCGGCTAAGATAAATCAGAAGTTGACCTATTGGAATCTCTATTCAAGCAAGTTTTAGTTCGGTTATGCCTTCATAAGATCTACATACAGCATAAACAGTTTCCTAGTTCGGCTGCTTTGTGATTTTGAATCAAAATCAGTATTCTACAGAATGTTAGGTGTGTTCGAAGTGTTCTATGGCTAAGTTTTTTAGAAACAACACAAATGGAAGCAAAATGGTGTTTTTTGAAAACAAAAATAAGAAGCTATGGATTGCAGAGTATAAAAGTACAAAAACTAAGCAAGCGACATGGATTTGCTTACCAGATTGAAGCAGAAGAACTAAAAATGGAACCAACAGTAGTAATGAAGAACTCGATGGAAGCTTCACAGTTGCAAGAGCTGGAGAGCAATAGGACTAGAGAGAGAGAAGATGAACAGTGTTAAAGTGGGGGTGATCCAAAAATAGCAAGAGTTAGTCTTGTTTAGGTGGAAAGGTGAAAAACGCGGGACTGTTCAAAAAATTACGAAATACGAAGACGGCGTTGACAGCTGCCTTCAGCCAATGGGAGCATGCCACGTGTATACGGAATATTAAGTGGTTCAGTTTCTGCAATTGAAAAGACGTTGTGACCGAATAAGAACAGCTCGGTTTATGTTTAGCTCAGCTGGATAAGCTGAATAGTTTTGGCTCGGCCGGAAGAGTAAATGGTTTGAGCTCGGCTGGAGAAGCTAAAATTTTTTTTAGCTCGGCCGGAAAGGCTTGAAAAAGTTAGTTCGGCTGGAAAGGTTAAAACTGTAGCTCGGCTGATAAACGGATAATCCCAATCATGCTTTGCTGATGGAATTAAGGGGCAATTGAGAGGGTAATTTATATGTACATATAAATTGGGCTGAGCTAATTGTTGGGCCGGTGTGGGCCGAAGTCCAGAAGGTAGTGAGGCCTCGACGTTATCTCAGGACCGGATGATTATGTGGTTAGTTCGGTCGCCAATTGGCCACATTCAGGAGATAGTTCGGTCCAAGGCATTGTGGACCGGTCTAAGGTGTTTTGGAGCTAGACCGGTCTCAGAGTTAGATCGGTGATAGCACGTTGTGGCTAGCTCGGTCTGATTACACCATGAGCTGTTCAAACGAAGCCAAAATAAGGACAGTTGAAGGAAGAGCCGAACTAAGGTTAGTTCGGCCTATACTGCGGTTAAGCATAGCCATGCTTATTTCGGTCGTATGGAAGTTCGGCCATGGAAAAACCATCTCACTTGGTTTAAGCAGTGAGGGGGGTGTTGAAGGATAAGCCCTATCCTTCAAGAATATGAATCCTAGGAGGACTCTACAGGGAGGAGTAAGAGTCTTACTAGGATTGTGCCACACAAAACCTATAAAAGCTTGCAAATATCACCTATGGAGAGGTAATGCAACTTTGATTCCTAAATACACAGAACTTTTGCCTATTTGTCTTGTTTACTAACTTAGGCATCGGAGAGGTTTCCGGCACACCACCCGCCGGCTAGTTCACGTTTGTGTTTTTAGGTAGCAGAACGACATCGTACGGTGAAGCGCAGACTTGATCAACAGGATTATACGAGAAGGTGTATTTCTTTCCCGTACACCTACTAAAATAACAACTTCCCAAACACCCATCTAGTTTCACACACCCTTTTCCCATTCATTTTCTAAATCCCTTCACAAATCTCCCAATTAAACACAGTATAATAGTGTTTTATTAGCAGTACTGGAAATGACAGGGTCTAGCTACACTAAAGGCCAATGCTCGGACCTTCTCTACCAGTGAAAACAAGCCTTTGTTTCTACACTTAGGCCCCGTTTGTTTTCCGCCATCACAGTCCGAAGTGGACTGTCATAGATGAACAATGAAGCAACTCCACGTTTGTTTTGGTTTTGGAACTCGAGATTTGTAGTCCCTTCAGATTATGAAAGGCCTTAGTGGTTCGGATGATCAGTCTAGACTGGGAGCTGGTATTAACAAAATAATCCGTCAGCTTAGGGGGTGACCGGTAGTCCAGCTGGTCAATTGCAATTGCAATTTATATTTTATTTTTTAAACTTCTTGGGATTTTTTTTTTTTTTTGAACATTAATGTTTAATGGTTTTGTATTTTTTTATTAAGTAAAAATCATAATTTTGTTTATTTTATTATTTTATATAAAAGTAATTTAATAATCTACACACTAGCAACTATTATTAAAACAAACACAATTTTACTAATCCTCTCACTATCGATCCCCTTACTAACACTTTCTTCACTATCAATTTCCTCACTATTAATCCCCTCCATTTTACCTCTGAAAACAAACGGGCCTTAGTGTTTTTGTTTTTGTTTTCAAATTCAACACCAACAAAGAAAAGATATAGATCAGCACTCCGGACGGGGGTGTCGGAATTAGCACTCTGACTGGCAAGTTAGTATTCTCTCAAGTTTATTTCTATTTCAAGTTATCTTACTTTCTTTTCACATACCTTCTTTCTGGGTGATGTTTCTCCTTTTATAATACTCTTCGGGGGCCTACCTTCTGATTTATGGAAACCTTGCCCTTACAGCTGGGCCCTCATTTACGCCGTATGACCCGCAACATATTCGGCTATAAAAGTAAACTTACTCGGCCAAGGCGGGCCACAGTTACTTCGCTGGTAGGAGTCGACTTGCAATTGGTTCCGAATTGTAGCTTTTTTATTCAGTCGGCCACCACAAGAACCAACCAATTTTTTTAATTTTTTTATTTTATCACTTGGTATATAATAACGAATAATAAAAATTATGAGGAGAAGATTAAGAATTTAAGAAGAGATAAGAAGGCATAGATAAGGATATTTCATACGATAAAAAATTCAAAATATAAAGGATAATATGTGATAGAAGGAGAAAACAAAATATGAGTAAATCAAATTAAAGATTTAGATAGATATGTTTTTGATAGATATAAATTAACAAATCATATCTTTATCTAAATTTTATTATTTTAATTTTTTTGTAAATCAATTATTAAATCTTTATCTTTATCTATAAATCACGAAATTAATTTTCATAAATTTTTTATCTATAAGTCCTGAAATTAATTTTATTTTATTTTTATACATTTTTATCTTTATCTAAACATCATGAAATAAATTTTCATAAATTATTTATGAATTTTTGTATGTTCATCCATAATGAAATAAATTAAAGTACAAAATGAAGGGCAAAAAGCAAAAAACAAAAAACAAAAAAAGGGAGTAATTTCATCTTTTTAAATCAATTATTTAACCTTTATCTTTATCTGTAGGTCATGAAATTATTTTTTATAAGTTATTTATCGATTTTAATATGTTTATTTATGGGAAGAAAATTTTAAATTATCTATAAGTTATTAAATTAATTTTTTTAAATTAATTATTTAATTTTTATTTTTATCTGTAGACCATGAAATTAATTTTCATAAATTATTTATCAGTTTTTATATGTTTATCTATATGGGGAAATTTTGAAATTCAAATCTTTATCCATAAGTCATGAAATTAATTTTTAATTTAATTAATCAAACAAATAGAAAATGGAAGAAAATAGAAAACATGAAAGACAATCAATGAGGGTTGTCATGTAAGAAAGAGATAGTTTTGAAATTAAGAGAATTTTGGAATGAATATTTTAAAGCTTTTGACAAAACAATTACATTTGGTTATATATATAGTATAGTAACAGCGTGTCATACATGGAAAAATAGACTATATACATTTTGTATGATAAATAAATAAATCATCTTAACCTTTAATTATGTCTTAATAGCTACATACCATGATGTTAGGCCATCGTAGTAGATGCTAGCAATAATTAATCCACAAAATTTCACAACAAAATTTATTATGCATAAAAAATTGTTAATTATAAAGATTGTTGGGGATAATAGTATCACAAACACCTGATAATATCAATAACTTGTATCAAAGTATAAATCATGCAGAAAAAAAAAAAAAAAAAAAAGCGTCAAACGAGAGAAATATTATAAACTCAGAAAAGTTATCACATATTTACTTAGACTTTTAAATCATTTTTGTGAGACCAAATTATGAATAAATCTCAACTTTTAATTATAATTTCTAAGTATAGTTTTTAAAAAATTTAATTAAGTTTGTTACCCTACTCATAAAAAGAACTTTTCAAACAAATCATTAATTGATCTTATTAACAACTCTCTATCTTTGATCTTCTCTATCAATTATACATGCATATCATATCAAAATATAAATCTTTCTCCATAATCCTTTTTTCCATAGCTTGAATAATACTTGCATAATTCCTACAACATTTTAAAAAAAATAAATCAAGATAAGAATTTCGTAGAATTATAAAAATTATATAAGAAAATAGTTTGAATCCATTTTACTTATAAAAAAAAATGACAAATTATTTGAATTGTACTTGAAGAAATATAACAAATGATAGCTTTAATCATTATATAGGTTACTTAACAAAAAAATGATCGAATGCAATTGAAGTCATAAACATTGAATTAAATCATATGGACTCTAAATTTATAATATAATCTAGCAAATCAACTAATAATTACAAAGTGATATAGAAAAATATTTAGTACTTCCCTACCATCTTTGATAATATTAGGGCAAATTACATATACCTCCCTCGAGGTTTATCAAAATTGCAGATACCCCCCTGAAGGTTATATTTTCATAACAAATTAGGAGGCAATTTGTTATGAAAATATAAACCTCATGAGGCAATTTATTATGAAAATATAAACCTCAGGGGGGTATTTGTAATTTTCGAAACCTCAGGGGGGTATCTGTAATTTAGCTAAATCTCGAGGAAGGTATATATAATTTGCCCATAATAATTATGTTCATCAGTTTCATATATCATAGGAAAATTTTATTTGTCTCGATCATTTAATAAAATAAGCACCAAGAAAACAAATTTGATAAAAAAAAAAAAATTGATTCTAAACTATATTATTAAAGAAACAAAAATTTCAAAGAGTGAATTTAGAGATAGGATTGGAGAAATACTACAACAAATGACAGCTTTATAATAATAATAATAATAATGAAAAATAAAAAGCACATAATAATGATCAAATAAAAAACACATAATAACTATTTTTAACAACTAAGAGAAAGAATATCAAATTATTACTTTGAATAAATATAGTGACAAAAATTAATTTTGTGAGATTTTTGTGCTGCATCTTCTCATGCAGTCTTCATTATTTCATTATTAATGCTCTTCTCATTCAGAGCCAACCAATTTTTTTTTTTTTAATTTTTTATCTTTATCACTTGGTAAATAATAATGAATAATAAAAATTATGAGGAGACTGTTAAGAATTTAGGAGGATATAGACAAAGACATTTCATAAGATAAAAAATGCAAAATAAAAAAAAGGATAATATGTGATAGAATGAGAATATATATATATATATATATGAGTTAATCAAAAGAAAGATTTAGACAAATATAGATTAATAAATCATATCTTTATCTAAATTGTATTATTTTAATTTTTTGTAAATCAATTATTTAATCTTTAACTTATCAATAGATCACATAATTAATTTTTATAAATTATTTATCAATTTTTATATGTTTATTTATTTATAAGTAATGAAATTATTATTATTTTTAAAATTTTTATCTTTATCTCTAGTTCATGAAATATTTATGAATTTTTATATATTTATCTATAATGAAATTAATTAAAATACAAAATGAAGGGGAAAAAAGGAGTAATTTCATATTTTTAAAAATCAGTTATTTAAACTTTATTTTTATTTGTAGGCCATGAATTTAATTTTGATAAGTCATTTATCAATTTTTATATGTTTATTTACGGGAAGAAATTTTAAATTATCTATAAGTTATGAAATAAATTTTTTAAGTTATTTATCAATTTTCATAAATTATTTATTGGTTTTTAGTCTATTTATATGAATGAATTTTGAAATTCAAATCTTTATCCGTAAGTCATGAAATTAATTTTCATTTTAATTAATCAAACAAATATAAAATGGAGGAAAATAGAAAACATGAAAGACAATAAAAAGGTTGAAAATATGAAAAATAATCAAAGTGGATTGCCACGTAGCAAAGAGAGAGTTTTAAAATTATGAGAATTTAATAATGAATATTTGAAGGCTTTTGACCAAACAAGGCCGAATTCTTTAAACCACTCACTGAACTAGGCTAGTGTTCCAATGCCAAACTGAACACAACAGTGAGTACAGAACGATGGTTGGAGTAATTCATGTTTGAGGTCTGTTGTTTTGGTTTACATAAACGACAGAACAGTTCAAGACTTCGTGTTCACTAGGCAGCTAGTAAATTCAATAGACTTCACTTGGAAGGGTTCAAAGCCAAAAGCTATATTTTCCGATATAGGAGTTATTCCGTTGCACTCTCTCTCTCTCTCTGAGTCTT
Source organism: Camellia lanceoleosa (assembly GCA_025200525.1). Lineage (NCBI taxonomy): Eukaryota > Viridiplantae > Streptophyta > Magnoliopsida > Ericales > Theaceae > Camellia > Camellia lanceoleosa. Next base: position 134,897,759 of record CM045759.1, on the reverse strand, counting down.
TGTTGTGAAGCATTGTTCGTTTGTTGTTATTCGGTCAATTTTTATTCATGTGGGGGATTATTGGGAAATAATGGTTTTGTGGTGACTTTAATGTAATATTAAAGTGGGTGCCAATTCTCAATTGAGGTGAGTTAAAGTAGGTTTAGATTCTTTGTAGTAAAATCTTTACACCACAAAAAAGAATGACAAAAAACCATTAAGATTTGAATAAGAAATTGACTAATTAAGTTGGCCTCATAAAAAGGTGTTGAGAATGGTGTAAAACCTTCTATCTCGCATCGATTGTAGAGAAGAGCATTGACGGATATTTAAATCTCATTTTTTGCCTAAGGGTTTAAACCCTTTGAGACATCCAAATTTTCCAAAGGAATGGAGTTATGGATGCTTTAAGGAGGGATTTAGGCCAAGACTATAATCCAAGTTGGTTATACAAAAATTGCCACACGTGCGCGCGCGCCGCCCACTCAAATCAAACCAGGCTGGGTCTAAGTCCGTGGTCTGTGTTCTATGATTCGTGGGCCATGGGCCTTGGATCTTGGATCTTGGGCTTGAGGCTTGTTAGAATGGATTGAGTGTGGGGGGTTGGGTTTGGCCCACCCATCTTAATCTTTTTGGGCCAAGCCAGATTTGTGGGCTGCAGAATTATACATAATACACATGTGTATAATAGAACTGGTAACTTCTCTATTAATGATTGACTTTAATCCATTAGTTTTGCAGGTTAATACATAATTTATTTCTACATTGGTGATGAGCCTTGATGGCAGGAACCTTTTTATCTCTCCCTCCATGTGTATAAAATGAGGCATTTTCCTTCATTCTTACACACCAGAATTCCAGAATTTTTCCTCCAGTTTTTATATTCTTCCTAGTGCGAGAGTGTTTCCTAAGTATTGTTTGCCAAAGCTACACCGTAGGTGCTTCACTGTAGCTCGTCCAACTGTCGTATCCTGGGAGACAGACGTCGAACAACCTCCAGCACTCCAATCAGTGAAGCGGCGAATTTGTTTTAAGAACACTGTCTAGTGCATGCTTCGTTTTGCTTCTTTTATGCCATTTTATTTTATTTGTGTATATTTCTACTTGTCATTTCGAGCATGTATTCTAGTTCTGAAATTTTAATTCCTAAACATGAATCTATTTGTTTATTTAGTTACACCGTTTGTATAACAAGAGAAAGCTCCATCCGATTAAAACTCTAAAATTCCGAAGGTCTTTTCACCAACACCTATCAATCTCTGTAAGGTATAAAATTTGGAGATTTAAATCAAAGTTCGTCATCAAACTATACAAATCTATGGTCGTCTTCCACTAAATTGGAAATGATTCTACAAATCTGATTTGGGAACAAGCCCTGAAGTCAAAATCATACAAACTCGTCCTCTTCTTCAAGCTACTTGAAGGAGATTTTGCCATTCGATTCGGAAACTACCTAGCAAATAGTCGAATCAACTTTTGAAGAGAAGAATTAGATGATCATTTTTTTGTACAAGAATATCCCAAGGATTATTATAACATTATTTTAAATCAATAAATTTATATTTTATTATTCTATTTTTTTATCATTATTTTTGCTGACAATAAATTTGTGTGTAGAATGGTCTTTTTATTGTTGATGGTTCGTGGAAGGTGCAAGATTGTAGGGTTGGTTGTGCATGGGTGTGCTATAATGATCTCCAAGAGCAGGTTCATCTGCAAGCTACTCAGTTGTGCCTTTCATCCCCTTTGATGGCTGAAGCCATAACATGCCTAGATGCTACTACTTGCTGTAGACCACCCGAACTCCGCTCCGCGCGCGATGGGTGCGAATTGTGGTTCTAGCTACTACAGTTCGGACTCCTGTCACGGCTCTGAATCTAATCTCACAAAGTGCAATGTAAGACTGATAAATCACCAAAGAGTCCAAATCCGGCAAATCGTTTTGGAAAATCGATTTTAATTAAGTGCTAAACATGGACTACTTTACCAAATTTCAGAGTCGTCACCTAAATATTTTATTTTGGAAAATTTAGAAAAACTTGACTCGTGCCTAAGGCCACGTGTCCGTCATCACCAAGTTGCCTCGGCTCAGGAACTTGGGTACAAGAGGGGAAGGTCCTGAAATGAGCACCCCCGCTCGCCCAATCAAAGATCGGCCTCTACTAACATGATATGTTGTTTTTGAAAACACATGCATTCTTATTCCGGTTATTAATCTAGAATTACTATGTGATGCGCACAGCATACAAGTATAGACTCAATCACTCAATTTGGAATAAAACATCTCAATGTTTGTTTTTCGAAAAGTGGTTTGAAGTTACTACTCGCAATTAGGCTAAAGTGCGGATTTGCCACCCTCAAGTGGGCTTAAAACATGATGATTTGCCACTTCAAATGGGCTTAAAACTCACATTTTGATGAATTGTTCCAATTCAAGCAATGATGCCTTCATCCATAGGCATTCATGCAGTTTATCAAATAAGCAAATAGCCTCATGGCAAGCATGCTATCATGGCAGTCACTTACACACATACAAGGATGCTAAAACGTAAACACTCACAGTGTACTCAGAGCCAAAACAGAAGCTAGTTAGTAATCATGCATGATCCTAACTATGTTAAGATGCCTAATGCAACACATGTAAAAATGCAACTAAAATAGGCTTGGTTATTCTAAGATGTCATGTGAATGCCACACTTGATACATGAATTCAAATATGTATTGAAATACAGTGCAGTTTATATGATGCGCCGAGCCCGGTGCATGCAATACGAAATGAATGATGCACACATGCAAACATAAGTATGCTAATTGAAACATGCCCCTAAAACTAACCATCAAAAGCTGGTAAATAAAAGGGAGAAAGACGTGGGTGTTGGAAGACATGCATCACACACACGCACACTTATTACAACAGTTGTGCCCTCTCGACGGAGGGTCCGAATAATAAGCTAACTAGCTAATCTAAGCTAATTAAACTAATTATTACAAAACGAAGCTAATTAACTAACAAGTTAACTAATTACAAACACAAATGAATAGCTAAGTGCATTAACTACTTAAGTACAGAACCAAATAGTTAACTGGCTAAGCAAAGCAATTAAAAGGAGCCTCGGGGCGAGAAGTGCATGCGTGCTCGGTCGCCTCGTTCGAAAATCCATTACTATGCCTCAACTTACCTCTGTTTGCATTTGATTTCAGAACACTGCACAAACCTTTAGATAACTTTTACTCCATCATGGGAACCTCCAGGAGGGCTGCCGACCACTTAATGGTGTTGTAGACCACCTGGAGTATAGACCACCTGTAGACCATCTAAACATGCTGCAGACCAGAAAAAGTGGTCGGCCAGCCACTTTTACTGGTCTGCCGACCAGAAAATCCTACCAAACTCCAATTTGCTGCAACAGAGAACAAGAAGGGGCACGACAGTGTATTTGCAAAGTATGTGTGCACAACCACCCTCCCTATCATTTCTCAAGCTCAAGGGAGTGTAGTTCTCGACTCTCGGGCCACCAACCGAGCATCGCAATGCATGATGGCGGAGAAGCCAAGTATGCACAATTCAATGTTAATGAATGCACAAATAACATATAAGGGCCTTAACCTCTATCATGCATGATCAAGAGGGTCGGCGATCGAGAAATGAGGCACGTTTCATCACTTCAAATATGAAACATCCCTTGTTTCTCGTGTTTGGATCAACGCCTGATCCAAACACAATGCAATGCAACATGATTAACCGATCAATGCTAATGGCATGCAAACACAATGCAATGCAACAAAATGCAAACAACATAAGCATGTCAAGTTTAGAGTCCTTAAGCATAAAAGCTAGTGAAGGATGCAACACAAGGGCTATGTAATGCAATGCTCAACGGATGAAACCAACCCTAAACAAACCTCATGTATGCCAAAACAGTGGCCAAAGTACTCCGAAATGATGGCATGAAAAGCAAGATAATGCATGCTCATGCATTTGCCCATCAACTAAGCATAAGAGCACAACTCTCAAACATGATCAAGAAGTGACAAACATGGAAGTGTGATAACACTATATGCTCTGAAATCATGTGTGAAACGATGCCAAATCATCCAAACAACACAAGCATAGCATGCTAGAAGGCCTAAGGCACTAGGCTACTAAAGGAGACTACACAAGAGGCATGCAACACATGACACAAATGATAGAACCAATCATAGACAGAGTTCAATTAGGTTAAAACAAAGACCAAAACATGCTGAGATGGGAGCTCAAAAGCCTAGGCATGCATGCATACATACAAGTTAGGCCATAAGTGAGGTACAAAGGCATAACCCTTAAAAACACTCAAAGAGTGAAAGAAATGAGAACATGGCAATGCTATATACTCTGAAATATCATGTTGAATGATGCCAAATCATGCACATGTCACAAATGAATCATGCTAGGAGGCTCAAAGCTTGAAACTAGCATAGGCACTTGCACTATAGCTATGCAATACATGAACCATATGGCCAAGACAACCCAAAATAGTCCTAAAGCATATCAAATCAAGGCTAAAACATGCACGGAGTGTAGCCAAAAAAAGCTGGCATGGTAAGCCAAAACATCAAGTAAGCTAAGCCAATGAGCATGGTTACACTACAAGTGTAAGAAGCAAATGAGGGATTCTCTAACCAACCAAAAAAAGAGTTGTATCATGGCAAAATAACACAAAAAACACACTGAAATGGCAGCCCAAAAGCTTAGGCAAGATAGCATACATATTGGCTCATATTTAAGGCATAAATCACAACCTTCCAAAAACATTGAAAGAGTGACACATGTGAGCGTATGGCCACACTACATGCACTGAAATCACATATCAAATGATGCTAAATCATGCAAATAGCCCAAGAAATGCATGCTAGTGACTTGGAAACTCAAAGCTAGTGAGCAAAATTGCACTATGGCTATACAAAGCAAGGCATGCATGACCAAAATCACTTGAATCAGACCTAGAGCATGCTAAAACATGAGTAAAAGCTTGCTGGAGTGTAGCCAAAATTATACTAGAATGATGGCTTAAAGCATAAAGCATGTTAGGCTAGTAAGGAGGATTGCACTATGAGTACATGAAGCATGCAACAAGTGATCAAACCAACTCAAAACAGAGCTAAGGCATGCTAAAATAAGGTCTAAGACATGCTAAGATGGAGCCAAAACATGCTAGAAGGACATGCTAAAACCTTAAGCATACAAGGCTAGTTTGCAAGGATTACACTACAAGTGTATAAAGCATGCAAGGGTGGCCTAAACTAAGCCAAAACAGAGCTATGCCATACTGAAATAAGGCTAAAAATAGGCTGAGGTAGAGCCAAAACAAGCTTAACAAAGATGCTACTTTGATGAGCCACAAGTAGGATTATACTACAAGTACAAGATGCATGCAAAAGGTAACCAAACCAACCCAAAATAGAGTTATATCAGGTCCTAAAAGTCGCAAAAACATGCTTGAAAGGAGCTAACATAAGCCACAAAAATATGCTACTTTATAGTGCTAACAAGGCATGGCATGGAGAGACAAGGAGTGGAGGCTATCCCCTCCCATTTGGGACCTGAAAACAAGCTTTTTGTTACTGAAAATCCCTTGGATTTCAGTGGTTAAAAGGCCAAAAAGAGGTTGTTTGAAAAGCTTGAAAGATAGCTCAAAAGACTTTACAAGCCAAGGAGCAAAAGGGAGGAAACACCCCCTAGCCAAACAAGGCTTAAACCACCATTTTTATGCCTCAAAAACAAGTTTCTAACAGTTCAAAACCAGTCTCAAACTAGTCCAAAACAATGGAAAAAGGATGGTGAAGCAAGTGTGCAAAACAAGTACAAAAGGGGAAAGTTATACCTCTTGAAGCCAAGCACACTTTAGAGCAACAAAACAAGCTTAAACCAAGGTAAAATCCTCTTCTTGAGCTCCAAGAAAGTCCAAAGTTATCTCAGCCCAAAGGTGGAGGTATTTGGTCAAGGATTGATATGCAAAAGCTAAGGGCTTGTATGCAAACTAGAAGTGATTCCTCACTTGTATGCACAAGAGTGCAAGAGAAAGAGAATTCTATAGAGAGACAGATTTTTTAGAGAGAGAGGCTCCCAAATCTCCCAATGGCTTGGGTCGTGGTCGAACTAACCTCTTCGCAACTAGCTTAGGTGCTGGGCCTAATTCCTTCTCCTAATATTTATCCGCCAATGCAAAAGCTCGCTTGTCCTCTGCCTCCTGAGCTTTCCTCCTCGCCTCCATCTCTTCTAGTGACGGATCTCCTTCAGCTAGTTATGACCCCAAATTTAGGGCGAATAGGGCTGAGGGCTGGACGAGGTCGTCCCACTTTAGCCTCTCATTCTCCCTCCACTCCTCTACCTGTTTGACCCTCATTTTCGCCTTAGCGTCTAACTTTGGCTCCCACGACTTGGTAGGGACTTTCCAAATTGTGCGCACTCCTCTTCCGCTGCTTGTCGATACAAAAAACCACTTTGGCTGCCAATCCTTTACCAACGAGGGCAGTCCTACCACCAATCTCCTTTCTGCTATGGCTTGTAAGGTCACCTATGTCTCCTGTTGCCCTGATGCATTGTAGTAGGAGAAAAATTCGTCCACCGTCATTCTCTCTCCTCCGGTCGCTCGTGGCTACGCGATTGCACACGCGAATAGAATCTTCCACGTGTGCGGCATCAATTGTCCTAGGGCAACCTCCAGGCAATTTAGCACATCGATCACCAACTGTGGGAGGGACAACCTCAGATCCCCCCCATAGCATTTCTTTCTACAATGCAAACTCCATTGGTTATGCATTAGAAGCCCTCTCTTTCGTCGTGGACACTCTTAACTCTACTTCTGCTGAAATCTAGTATCTGCTCCGTAGCTCCTCCAGATCCTCTACCGTTAGCGTGGATTTATCAGCCTTGGTATACCAATGGTTAGGCGCCACTTAGCTAATCGACTGGACCGCCACCATCATTGTCCCAGAAAAGGGTCGCACTGGCCGCTCTACAACCCTCTCTTTCTGCTTCTCTACTTTATACTGCTCTATCAGTGCCACTCCGTCATCATCCCCTAACGCATTCAATGTCATCGCTGGCGTTTTGTCTTGTGCCATCTCCTTCATGTTTCTGTATATCGCTTTGCGGGGGCAAGAAAATTGGCGACGTGAAAGAGGGGAGAGTCCACCAAGATATAAGAGTTAAAGTCTAGAATGTGTTGATTCTTCACAATAAGGCAAGTAAATCGCACCAGTCCAAATGCCCAGGGTTTGCTTGTGTTCCAAGCATCGCGGTTAAAATTCACCAGTTTGAAATTCGACAAACAAGTACAAATCCCTGCCTTTTCCACATCTCCACCACCAGCCACTTCTCCTCCCCACATCGATTCGTATTTCCCATCCACGACCCACCATCGCGCCACATATACGGCTACGATCCCCTCCCTCCCCACTACTTCTCTTTCCTCTCCCCCATCTATTCCACTTCACATCATCATGTGCCTATTCGCTCCTCAAGCCCGTCTTGCCGTCATCGACTTTTACCACCCATACATCGGCCTTCTTTCCAGTCGGTTATCCTGCTCGCCCACCTCCGCGGTCGGCCCTCTTTCTGTTCGGTCATCTTACTCGTCCATTTTCGCAGTCTGCCCCTCTTTTTGATCGATCATTCCACTTGACCATTTTTATAGTCGACCCTCCTTCCGATCGGTCATGCCACCCGACCACCTTCGCAGTTGGCCCTTCTTCTGGTCAGTCATCCTGTTCGGCCACCTTCGCGATCGGCCCTTATCCCAGTCGGCCATCCCGTTCGGCCACCTTTGCGATCAGCCCTTATCCCAGTCGGCCATCCCGTTCGGCCACCTTCGCAATCGGTCCTTATCCCGGTCGACCATCCCATTCGGCCACTTTCGTTGTCGACTTTCCCTACGGTCCGCCGCCCTTGCCGCTTGATCGTTCCTCTCGATCCCCTCTTCCATCACCCCACCCCTATCCTCTACCCAAGCTAGGGGGACTCCTTCCACTTTTCCTATTCCCCTCGTTGGATTAAAGCTATACTCGGGAATGGGGGACTACTGATACCGATGGGCACCCAAAAGGGCCAAACCCACGGATCAGGGCCCAGTTCATATCCCAATGATCAAAGCCCAATAACTCTGAGAAATCGACACTAGGTTAGGACCAATAACATTCAAACACCTGTCAAGCAGAGGCCTAGCCACGTAAGTAGACAAAGATTCTGCAAAGTTATTACACCTACACATCAGGCATTAATGAGTCTCTCACAGCATTAAATATGACAACCCCTTCATGTTGGAAGAGACAAGCTCACCATGAATGATGCGAGCTAGAATATAGACTTTCGGCCAATACGACAGTCTGGAATGGACAAGGAAATGATGAACAAAGGATATAAGGAAGTTTTCGAGATACATTAAAGGTTAAGTTCTTCATCCTTTTCTTCTCTCTCGACACAATCAATCTACTCTATCCTAACTCAATCGTCGGAGTGTCCACCGAGAGATTACCTCCCCTCTTGGACCTTTTTACAAGAACGCTTGGTGGACTTTAAGACCAGCAGACCTGTTAGAAGCGTGGATCACCCAAACCCATCCTTCGTTGAAACTACAGCATCATCAATACGGATTGCCAAGTTTTGATTAATATTTTCAATAGCAAGTCGTCTCCAGATTGGCATATACATACTAGACGTAGGGATATTAAATTTTGAGTCAATTTTTTTTTTTTAAATTTATTTATGTATTTATAAAGCTCATCAGTCTGTGTCAGCTCACAGGTTGGCTCGTCTTGATAACACGAGTTTGAATCAAGAACACAATTTTTTCAAAAATAAAAGTAGGATTATGTACATTCTTACCCTCTCTTATTTTATTTTAATGGGATTTTTTTTTTTTTTTTGGTCTTTAGTTGTTAAATTTCAACAATTATGTCCCTAAAGCAGGCTAATTTAGTAACTTTTTGGCTAATTGGCTAAAAAGGTTAGTAAGAAAAACCTGTATGTTTGGGCCAACTTTTTGGCTAATTACGAAACGACGTGCAAAAAGTAGAGAGAAAAGGGAATCTTTGACTTTTTGGTATGAGTTGTTGGCTTTTTGGCTAAAAAGGTAACTTTTTGGCTAATTGGCTATTTTAGCCTCTTGCCAAACGAGGCCTCTATTACTTGTATTTGTGATTTCAATTTTGGTTAGGACTTTGCGATCAGGGCTGGGTGTGGTTAGGCTAGGCTGCCTAAAATCCAGGAGTAATGCTAGGAATATGAAAAAAATATCATGAAAATAATCATGAAAGATTCTTCACTTTTGGATTATACATACAATAAAACATCATACACTAATCAAAAGATAAAAAAATTTCATGATGCATTTCATAATTTTTTTTTTTCATGATCCCTAATATTATTCAAAATAGCTTAGACCAGCCTACAATCAAGCATTTTTTTTTGATTATATGTGAGGATATTCTCTTTTGAAAATTAGGCCATGGTTTGGTTTTAAACTTTGAAAAAAAAAAATTAAAAAAAAAAAAAAAAAAACCACATTCTCAATGGGTCCAGAAATGTTAGTTCAATTCAAATAACGTACTCAAATACAAAAGGTGATGCCTTAAATTTAAAAACAGTTGAACACGTCAAGAAAGGATTATGCCAGCCCATACATGCATTCCCACTTCAATAATTTAGCTAACCCCATATTTTTCATGGAAAATTATTAAATGTTTATGAAGTATTGCGTCGAGTGGTATTATTTACTTAGCACTTAATGAGAGACCAAATACATAGAAAGTTTGTTTGGTAATGTTTATAAATTTTAATTTATATTTATAAAAGTTTTGAAAACAATAAATAAAAGGAAATATATCAATTTGGTGTAGATTTATAAAAATATTTTTAAATTAATGATAAACTTTACACATATTAAACTATAAAATGATAAGATTTTTCATCACTTGGTAATTATTTTTTTTAAATAACCACTGAACTGTGATTCCCCTAAATAAAAACTTATTTGGCATTTATTTTAGTTTTCAAAAACTTGTAAACATTTTAAATTTTATTAAATTATTGTAACTATAAAAATATTGGTTTCACTTATTTAGAAACAAATGTTGCGTTTGGTAGAGTTTTCTAAATATGATTTGAGAATAGAGTTGTATTTTGAGTTTATGAGTTTTGGAATTATGATTTGAGTGTGGAAAATTTGTTTGGTAACTGAGTTTTGAAAAGAGTTGAAAATTTTTGATGTAATATATGATATTTGATACGAAAACTTACAACTCATAACCAAACACACAACTCAAAATTCTATTCAAAACTCAAAAAAACTTTAAAAAATTCGCAAAATATTTTTTATTGACTATATAAAATGTCAATTGCAAAAAAAAAAAAAAAACAAAAAAAAAAAACAAAACAAAACAAAAAAAAAACAAAAAAAATACACTGTTCCAGTCAACCGACCGGACGTCCGGTAGTATGACCGGTTAGTCCAAATTTTCCCCCCTTGGACAGAGTTTTCAAAAGTGAGCGTGGAATTAATTTTTGAAAACCGTAAACAAACATGGTGTGCAAATCAAAACCTGAAACGTTAGTTCCAAAACTTTACCAAACAGAGCCAAATTTTTTTTATTTTTATTTTTTTTTAATTTTCTCACCCCTTTTAGCCACCATCCATTGCTCATTACCACCATTAGCCATCACCTCCCATTAATGAAAACCACTTTCGACAATCACCTCTAGTTAATAACACTCATTTTCGGCCACCACCTTTGGCAATTGGCCACCATTTTTTACCCAGCCACCACCTCTAGCCATAACCAATCACTTCAGCAATTGGAAATAACCTCTAATCGTCCTTTCGATAGCCCACAACTATCTCTAACCACCATCTTTAACCATCAACGATCACTTTTAATTATCATTTCTCTTATTTTCAAAATAAAATTTTAAAGTACATATGTGTATATGTACTAAATATATAAACATAATGTTTTTTTTATAAACAAAAACAATAAACTCTAAACATTACTTAACGACTTCTAATCACTTGTCTCTTAATTATCTAATAAAAATGAGTTATTATATTTTATTCGTAAAAATTTTACTACATCATTAATTTAAAACATCACATAAATAATGTAACATAACCCTCCAATATTACCAATAATTATCCAAAAGAAAGGGTTATGCCAGCCAATACATGGATTGCCATTTCAATAATTTAGCTAACCCCCACATGGTTTGACAACTACTCTATTATTACTTGTTTAATGGTATCAAACACGTGGAATACCCCCTTATTCTTATTTTCTGTCCCTTTACGAACAGCCTTTGTACTAGCGGTAACCCGTGCGATACACGAAAAAATAGACTATATATATTTTGTATGATAAATAAATCATCTTAATCTTAAATTATATCTTAATAGAAGCCATAATATTAAGCCATCTAAGTAGATGTTAACAATAATTAACCAACAAAATTTTACAATAAAATTTGATATGCATAAGAAATTATTAATTATAAAAATTGTTGAGAATAATAATATCACAATCACTTGATAACATAAATAACTTGTATCAAACTAAACAAAACATTAAAAGAGAGAAATTCTATAAGCTCAGAAAAGTTATCATAAATTTACTTGGACTTTTAAATCAGTGGTGTATATTATTATTGCGGGATCAAATTATGAATAAATATCAACTTTTAATTATAATTTATAAGTAATTTTTAAAAAATTTTAATTTAAATTTGTTGCTTGGCTTATAAAAAGAACTTCTCAAACAAAGCATTAATTGATTATATTAGCAACTCTCTATCTTTGATTTCCTCTATCAATAACACACTCATATCATATCAAAGTATAAATCATTCTCCATAGTTTGAATAATACTTGCATAGTTCCTACGTCATTTTAAAAAAATTAATTAAGAAAAGAATGTCACAGTATTATAAAAATTATATAAGAGAATAGTTTTAATCCATTTTATTTATAAAAAAATGATAAAAAATTATTTGAATTGTACTTGAAAAAATATAACAAATGATAGCTTTAATCATTATATACCCCAAAAAAAATTATGTCTGTTACTCAACGGAAAAATGATCAAATATAAATAGAGTCATGAACATTGAATTAAATCATATGGGCTCTAAATTGATAGTATAATCTAGCAAATCAACTAATAATAACATAGAGATATTGACAAATATGTAGTACTTCCCTATCATCTTTGTATTATATTCATTAATTTCATATATTATATGAAAGTTTTATTCGTCTCGATCCTTCAATAAAATAAGGATCAAGAAAACAAATTTGATAAGAAATTGATTCTAAACTTAATTATTGAAAAAACAAAAATTTCAAAGAGATAATTTAGAGATGGGATTGAAGAAATACTATAACGAATGGCAGTCTTATAAAAAAATTTTAAAAAAAAAACATAACAATGATCTAATGCAAATTATTTTTAATAACTAATAGAAAGAATATCAAATTATTACCTTTTATAAATATAGTGAAGAAAATTAATTTTGTAAGATTTTTGTGCTACCTTTTCCCATGTAGCCTTTATTATTTTATTATTAATACTATTCTCATTCAGAGCGATAATTTTTTTTTTATTATTTATTTATAATCTTTATCATTTGGTAGATAATAACGAATAATAAAAATTATCAAGAGAATGTTAAGAATTTAATAAGAGATAAGAAGTTATAGATAAGAGCATTTCATAAGATAAAAAATTTAAAATAAAAAAAAGATAATATGTGATAGGAGAAAAAAAAAAAGAGTAAATCAAAATAAAGATTTAGATATATATGTTTTTGATAGATATATAAATTAACAAATCATATCTTTATCTAAATTTTATTATTTTAATTTTTTGAAAATCAATTATTTAATCTTTATCTTTATTTGTAGGCCACGAAATTAATCATTATAAATTATTTATCAATTTTTATATGTTTATTTATCTATAAGTCATGAAATTTTTTTTTTTAAATAATTTTTAAAATTTTTATCCATATCTATAGGTCATGAGATAAATTTTCATAAATTATTTATGAATTTTTATATGTTTATCTATAATGAAATTAATTAAAGTACGAAATGAGGGGGGAAAAAAGAAAGAGAGTAATTTTGTTTTTTCTTTAAAAAAAAAATCAATTATTTAATCTTTATCTTTATTTGTAGACCATGAAATTAATTTTTATAAGTTATTTATCAACTTTCATTTGTTTATTTATGGAAAGAAATTTTAAATTATCTATAAATTATGAAATTAATTTTTTAAAATTAATTGTTTATTTTTTATCTTTATCTGTAGATTATAAAATTAATTTTCAATTTTTTTATGTTTATCTATATGGAGGAATTTTGAAATTCAAATCTTTATCCATAAGTAATGAAATTAATTTTAATTTTAATTTTAATTAATCAAATAAATAAAAAATGAAGAAAAATAGAAAACATGAAAGGCAATCAAAGAAGGTTGCCACGTAGAAAAGAGTGTTTTAAAATTATGAGAATTTAGGAATAAATATTTGGAAGTTTTTGACAAAACAACTACATTTGGTTATATATATAGTATAGATAGATATAGGGTTGGGTTTTTCTCTAATTTGATATTGTTGGGTTCGTGGGAGCCCATTATAGGTCCCTTTTTGATAATATGAACCGTTCAATATGTAAAATTCGTTGAGTACTATATATTTGTAAAAAATCACGTTGATTGGATATCCATAGCTACGTGATCAAATTAGTTTCCTATAAAAAAAAAAATAGACAGTGAAAAAAATAAACAGTTGATAGAAATCTGATCCGATGAAATAGTTATTGATATTCAATCAATATAATTTTTTACAAGAATATAGTACTCGACGATTTCTATACAATGAACGATTTAAATTATCGAAACGGGATCCCATGGTGAGCCCTGACAGGCTGAATAGTACCCTTCAGTCAATCCTGTTTATATATGCGTGGAAGTATTAGAAATTTTATTTTTTAAGATTATGTTTAGGGGTATTTTTTTTCAGGTCCTTAGTATTATGATTTTTTAGCATAAAGGACACCAAATATTTTCATAATGTCTAAGGTCCATCAACAATATTTTCATAATGTTTAAGGTCCCTCAACCTTGATCCAAAGAAATTTCAGTCCAGAGAAATTTCAGTCTAGAGAAATTTGATCCAGAGAAATTTCATCGAGAAATTCGGTCTGAGAGAAAATTGGTCAGAGAAATTCTAGCCCAGAGAAATTTCTCTGGATGAATTTCTCCACTTTTCTTCTCATTCACATCCAAATCATTCTGATTCATTAGGTAAGCAACATTGTTCAACTGAATTCAACTGGAAAAATTCCACATTGTAATATGTAAGCAACATTAGAATGGGATAACAATGGCAACTTACCAGAACTAGAGAAATTCTGAAAAAATCTGAGTATTTCTCTGGTTTGTTATTCAAATATTAATTGAGAATTTCTTTGGTTTATTAAAAATAACAATTGAGAATTTCTCTGGTTTGTAATATCTGGAAAAATTTCTGCAACTTACCCAAATCTGTTCTTCGCTTTTTTCCAGTTGAATTTTTCAATCGAAAGTGTTTCTCTGATGTTTGCAGATTCGTCCACCAAATTTCTCTGGACTTCGAAATTCCTCTGGATAATCTAAGCACAATGGGAGTTGTTTGCTCAGCTGGAAAAATTCAAAATTTCTCTGGCTGCATGGTTAGAAAAGAAAGTAAACTTAATCAATATTAAAGTCGCATCATAAGTTAGAACTGAAATTCTTTTGCTTTGAACTGAAATTTCTCTGGATTGGTCCAGAGAAATGCTCTAATTTTAGCTGAACTTTGACATGATCTGGAATAATTTTTATTCACTCAATGGAGTGAATAATCCCAATCATAAACAAAATTTCTCTGACCTATCTATATATATATTTATCTGATTTAACTGATTTCTCTGATTTCTATAATTTGTATAGGTCCAGAGAAATTTATATAAATTATAGAGTGAACTGTTGGTCCAGTTGGTCCAGAGAAATTTTGTTATAATGGATTGTTATCAACATATTTATCTTATATATGGATTAGAAAAGAAGATATATATATATATATATACATAATGGATTACATAGTTATCAACACATATTTATAATGGATTGGTCCATTATATATATTTATCAACAGTATAAGCTATATATGTAATGGATTGTTACAATGGATTGTTGATATATGTATATATATAAATTTCTCTGGGTTAGAAAAAAAGGTAAAAGTTATCAACAGTTCACTCCATTGAGTGAATAAACAACAATAGCAACCTATATATATATATATATATATAAATTAAAAGCTAGCCCCAAGCTCTAATGCAAAACCAAACCAAGAGGACTTCGGGTTCGAACCCATCTTCACCAAGCTCTCCTTGTGAAATTTCTCTGGGTTTCTTCGTAATTTCTCTGGCATGTTTATTTTGTTCAATGCTCCATTTCCTCAAAATTTCTCTGTAATTTCTCAAAATTTCTTCGTAATTTCTCCATTTCCTCAAAAAACCAACAATTTTCTCTGCACTACACAAAAAATACAATTTTCTTTGCACTTTTCTCTGCACTACAAACCTGTAATTTTATAGTAACAGACCTGCAATTTTCTCTGCACTACCCCACAAACCCCGAAAAAGAAACCAAAAGTCTCTATGAACAAAAAACATGCAATTTTCTCTACACTACACAAAAAATGTAATTTTCTCTGCACTTTTCTCTACACTACAAACCTGCAAATTTATAGTAACAAACCTGTAATTTTCTCTGCACTACCCCACAAACCCCGAAAAAGAAACCAAAAGTCTCTGTGAACAAAAAACCTGCAATTTTCTCTGCACTACACAAAAAATGTAATTTTCTCTACACTTTTCTCTGCACTACAAACCTGCAATTTTCTCTGCACTACCCCACAAACCCCAAAAAAGAAACCAAAAGTCTCTGTGAACAAAAAACCTGCAATTTTCTCTGCACTACAAACCTGTAATTTTCTCTGCACTACAAACCTGCAATTTTCTCTGCAATTTTATGTTTTCATTCTATAGTAACAAACCTGCAATTTTCTGTGCACTACACAAAAAATGCAAAGTGAACAAAAAACAGAGCACAAAAACGTAGAAAAACAAAGCACCAAAAAGCAACTTATAAGCATGTTGACAGAGAATGAAAAAGCAACTTCAAAAATCAAAATCAACTCCATCGAAAATTCATCAATAACAGATAATGAAAAATTAACTTCAAAAATCAAAAACAACTACACTGAGTTCGTCTCTCTCACATTGATCAAAACAAAAAACAAAAACCTAATTCAACACCTATACGATCAAATCAAATCAAAAATTGAAAACTTATCTAATTCAACTCCACATGAAATCAAATCAAACACAATGAACCAGATTTCAACTCCTACACGATCGATCAATACCTACAAACAACAAACATGATTTCAACTCGTACAAGATTTCAACACCTATAAACAACGAACAGGATTTCAACACCTACAAAAATCCTAGAAAATATCCACAAAAATCTGAATCTGCCGCAGATTAGGAAGTGGCTGTCTTTGGGGCATAAGTGCATTTGGTTGTTTCAGGTTATGACGTTGCCAGTGGTTGAGTCGCTGGTGCTGGTTTTACTCCGGGAGAATGAAGTCGGGTGAGGAACAAGAGTTGATCTGGACAGATCTGAGAATGGAGAAGTTTAGAGAGAGAGAGAGATAGAAAGAGACGAGGGTTGGGGATTTGGAGCCAGCGGTGATCAAGCTCAAGACAACGTGGATGGAGAGGGGATGGGGTGAGGGACCTTAGACTACAAAAGAATAGATTGTGGACCTAATCCATTACTAAAAGTTGGATAGGGACCTTAGACCAATTTTCCCTTATGTTTACATATTATGAATTTAGATAAGAATTTAAAAATAAAAACTAAGGACAATATGGATAAAATAAAAGTTAGATTTTTTTCTCCATTTTCACTTTTCTTTCCAAATTTTCATTTAAATCTATGATTTACCACAGTGTAAGGATACGTTAGCCTCGCAACTTTTTACAAATTAAAAATTATTAAATTTTAAATTTAACACAGAAGGTAAAAATATTTTTAAATTATTTTTTATTAACTTACTCAAATTATTTTTGTTTCATAAAGCATAAGCATAACACATTTAAACTTTAAAAGGGTTGAGTATCCCATCCTATAATTGGCGATTCGACTAGGACAGTTAGGCTTAATAGGCCCACTAATTGATTTGACTGTTTGACCCATAAATAGGGTTGACAAGCAGATCATTTATGTAACAACATCTCCAGGGTTCACCAAATTTTACACTAATCTGAATAAAAAAAAGATCATTTTCTCAATCTGATACAGATTGTTCTAATGGTTGTCATAAAAGCAGGGTTGACCGGTCAGTCGACCGGTTAGTGTATTTTTTTTTTTACCTCTTTGAACCTTTTGACCTGTTTGAACCAAAATATTTGTAAGGCAACCGGCCGGTCGACCGATTAGTCAACCGGCCGGTCGACCGGTTGATATCTCCCAACGGTAACGCACAGTGAAATGGTGAAATCTGGAGCCTGTTCTCATTTTGGTGAAACTTTTGGTAAATTCTCGATTTAATATTGATTTGGTGAAACCGTTGGAGCACCAAAAAGTCACTTGTTCACCAAAATTTAAATATGATGTCAAGTTTGATGAAGCGTTAGAGATGATCTAAAAGAATTAACATTATCAAATTTTGATGGTCGCTTTGATCATATTTATTTACAGACTAAGTTTTTTTTTTTAAATAAATATAATTCGATCATATAATTACTAATATCTAGTTAATGTAATTTTCTAGCATTGAGTAGAGCGATTCGAATTATCAAAATGAATCCACTAATACTCAACAGTATCTCTTCTATTGAATCACAAATTGAAGGAAAACTATTCTAAATTGACAAATTTTTTTTAATTTAATAAAATACACTATAAATTATACCAAGCAGCCATTGTGGCTTCTTTTTTATTTGATCTTGGCCATTGTTGCTTCACTCGGCAAAAATGGTGGCCAAACGAAGATGGGGGCTAACTTTCCGTCCAAGGCCATACCTTCAGCAGCAGGTTTTTTTAATTTGAAGGGTCCAAATTGATGATCACTTTATTCCACACCCGTGTGGACAAGTTTTTTTTTTTAATTCTATTTTTCACCAAAGAGGGGTCTTCCTCAAAAAAAGAAAGTCTTAAAAGACTGCCCCTGTTTCTCTGACCTTATTATTAATTCAAAAAATGAAAGTGATTTGGGCGCTCCTTCAATTATTGCCTTGTTTGGGATGTTACGAATAATCTAAAAAGTCAAAAAATTACTCAAAAAGTTAAAAAGTTAACACTATTCACCAAAAGTCAACAATTACGGCTGCACAACTCTCAATTCAAATTTTCTTCTAAAAACTAATTTTTACAATTTTTTATTACACATTTTTTCATAAAAAGTCAAAAAGTTAACCCAAACATCCATATTTTCAACCTCACTTTTTTAGTCAAAAAAGACAAAAAGTACACTTATTTAGTCTTCCCAAACAAGGCCTAATGAAAAGATTATCTCATTACATCATCTCTCAATCTATCTGACCATTTAGCATAATAATTTAATAGTGTCCAAGGATTATTTTAAATTATTTATGTAGTGCTCCAAATTTATTACATAGTGGAATGGGACACACGTTATTCTATATCATACTTTATAGCAGGTTTTATTTTAATTTAAAAAAGAAAATTATTAGATAATTTTAAAGTATAATAATGTATTGCTTATGCAGTACTCTTGACAAATAAGAAATGCGAAACACACCAAACGGGATCATCCCTTGTCATTTAATTTCCTAATAAAGTTGGGTCAAGCATTGTTTTACTTAAAATTTTTTTTTTATATCATTAATTAGAAAAATTACGTAAATAATATTATATGATATTCCAGTATTATTTGAACAATTTCAAAGAAACTTATAGTTCAATTGCCTATTTTGCAAAGAAAACCATACAGATGTTTGGTGCAATTTCTTTGAGTTAATTACAATATTTTTATTTTTATTTCTATTCTGAAAGCCTGTTTTAGTCTGCTTAGCAAAATTTATCCTTACAACTTAATAGCTAGAAATAATTTAATAAGGTGAAAAAAAAAATTGATTATTTAAAAATTAAGAGAGAAATATTTTTGATTTTTATCTTATATTCACTACTAAAAAAAACACTTTTTGCGACCGCTATAAACCGTCGCAAATAATAAAAAAACCAGTCGCAAAAGACTTTTTTATACCCATCTTGACGACAAATGGGGGTGCGAATATGGGGTGGCAAATACTTTTTATGACGGCAAAGCAACGATGCATAAATTATTTGCGACCACCTAAACTACTTATAGCGGCCGTTATTTTGCCGTCGCAAAAAACAAAGAAAAACACTAATATGATCTTTGGCGACCATCTTGTTACCGTCGCAAAAAATAAAAATAAAAATAAAAATAAATAAATAAATAAATAAAAGTGTAGCGTTAAGCACTCTAGGAATAACAATGACAAGAATTCAAACAGTATAGCATTATAGTTTGATTGAACATTCTATTTGAGTCTCAAAATTTGAGCCATATGTAAAAGTTATTACAACTAAAAACTTGAAAAAAGTTCTTTTAAGAAAAAAAATACAATCCAGAACTTTTAGAGTTTTCAGGCCTTTGCAGTTCTGGTAGAGGGATATCCAATATCAGAAGTCTGTCCAGAAAGGGGGAAAATCAGCCATCAAAACACTACGTTAATCAAATAATCATGTCGCTTTCGACTTGTTGGAACCCGTTCACTTGCCTTAAAATCGATGAGCGAGGATGCATAATGCCTACATGATAAGCGCAAGTCATTAAAAGTGAATAATGAAAACGAATACTAGGATACTAACCATCCACAGGCGCAATTTTTTAATACTAGGATATTAAAAAGTATATGAGAATGACAAAAAGATATGGCAAAGAAACTAGAATATTTGGATAACTTCATAATAGCTAATCTCCATCGAGAAAAACAAACGATATCTGGCGATGAACAAACTCAATTAGGGAAGGTCTAACTCTCTAACCAAACCAACATGGGTGAAGGTTGAACAGGACTAGTTGCGTGTAAACCACAAGCTTGAGTTGCCCAACAAGAGGCTCGAGATCAAATAATGTACGCCCATACATTGTAGCATAGAACCTATGCTATAATGCATGAGAAGCATGAATCAATATCACTATCGGCTCAAAGATGTAACCTTGTGGGAAGGGTTTTTCTTTGGTTTTTGTATGCATGATTAGCATATGTAAACTCCACCTAAACAAAGACTCGTGCAATTGCAAATTAACACAATTAGACCACACAAATGGGATATGTGATTAGCATATATGACCATGCAGTCCATACGCTACTCATATTCTCCATGTGGCAAAATGCCATTAGACAAAATTGGTCACAATTTCATTTGGCCGACAGATTATGTTCATAAGAGGTGTTAACAACTTAAATAGATCCTCATATATTCTGTCAAACTTTTACTAGTTCTTATCTCTCCGCCTTTTATAGCTTGTTTTCCTTGCAAACATTCAAATACCTGGCCCCAAATAGCTGGCTAGGGTTTTGTTGAGTTAAATTAACCCTTTTCATTAATTTTCAAGTTTCAACTTTCAATAAGCATGTATGGTTTCACAATCTCTTCATATTTTAAGCAAATAATTAAAACATTTTTAGATTCCTTGGCCATTCACTTACAAATTCACTTCAAAATTTTGTTTTTTTTTGTTTTTTGTTTTTTGTTTTTTTTCAAAAGTTCTTTTCATTTTTCCTCAACTAAAAATGACCAGCCAGCCACAATCATATAAGATCACAAATGGACATAAGAAAGATGAGCAATCTGTGCACTTCGATAGAATTTTACATAAAATACTTACCCAGAGGCCCCAGCTTGAAAAAGTCGAGCCTGTTCTTCTCGGCTCCCTTCGTCAATTGACCACCAACCAAGAAACCTGTTTGTACAGATAGTCGAAGAGCAGTGAGAATTACTTAATACCAGTAGTACTTTTCTTAGATATGACTTAGTAAGTGAACAACCTGCCTATTCTACATTTTCTTTGCGATGAAATGTGTTGAGCATTACCTGGAGCCGCGGTGCAAGTACCCAAAGCACTCATGTACTATTGAAGAAAACGCAAAATATTGTCCCGTGGCAGCACCACTACGTAGTAAAAGAATGATTTTTTCCACCAATCTAGACACGGCAAACAGGACGCCAACACCTTGCAATAGAAAAAGAGGAGAGAAAATAACTGGAAGTGGGATATCTCTAGGCTGCGGAGTGTCCCCTGAAATATTAGATCAGCAGATTTGTTCATAAGACATTCCAATGGGTTAAAAATTTTCATCCATCCAAAAAACGTAATAAACACAAAAATGAGTCACGACTCATACCTCCAAGCGCATACAAAGGAGGACTTGGAAACCAATTATCGGAACTTTCATAATATGCCCTCCAATATCCTGCAGACCACACATTCTATCACAGGACTATCCTCTCGATGCAATTACTAAACCACTGTTCGATCAAGGTATCTTATAGTGAAGAAGATGAGTGGCTTCTGAGTACGAGAATTTCTATGTATCCTTTGGATTAGACCACTTTGTATGCATAAGAAATGCAAACACTCTGCAATACTGTGAAAGGGTGGGGGGACAAAAGCCAAATATGAAGGTAAAAATGGTAGTAAAAGCATGTGTAACAGTACCCAAAATTAACAAATAAATCCCACCATCCTAGAGTATTCACATCACCTGCAATGTCATATAAAAGAAGATAGAAACCAGACAATAAGTAAATTGGGATAGTAACTTATCAATATTACGAAGCATATATGCAAACATAAATGGCATAATTAAATTGTGCAAGCAGATTATAGCATGCTGTGCTTGGGTAAAATTTGTAAATGTGATACTGCAGTTAGGGAGGCCACCGTTTCCAAATGGGGGTGTATATTATCAGAAAACTGTACGAACCCTTATCACCCAAACGGGTCTGAGTGGGATGAGGGCAGTTGTATCATCCTCCCTATCTGGCTGGAACAAGTGTTAGCAGTCTAGACTTTGGATATATGTCAGCTAAGGTGAGAAAACAATGCAAACAATATTGCGACAGAAAGCTAAACAACCCCTCCCATCTGTAAGACAATAAATGGTTAAGCCATCTCAGCTATTTGGATTACTGCATTAATTACCTTTTCTGTGTTATTTCCACTAAAAGCAGCATTTTCAATCAAACAATGGTGCATATAATGCAAACTCAAAATGCATTACATAAGTATGACTCAGAAGATCACTGATAAATAAGAAACTTAGTAAATTAGTAAAGTTCCTGTTAATCTGGTTCTTACAGGCAGTCCTCCATCACAAAGCTCTACAACACCTCAAACTATTAAGGTACCCTGTACAAGAAAAAACATTTTAGAATGTCAGGGCCTACGAAACTACCAGAGTGTTGGACCAAGATGACCAATAAAAATTAATATAATAAAGCATCAAGAACAGGAAAAATTAATGTTAAATAATAAGAATCTTACTTTCCGGTTCCACTAGACCTAATCATTTTGGCATGTTTCTTGGGCTCATAACAGGATACAGGCAGGTCTATGGGGAGGAGGAAAGCAAACAAGGACTTCAATGTGTACAATGCTGCACCTCTTCTGAATTTTTCTACAATAGAGTTACTTACTGGGGAAAACAAAAAAGGGACACTCAACGACATGTTATATTTTACCAGAGTGAAAGATTTGCACTCAAACCAATTAAATTATATTAAATGCAGTAACTTTATATTAGTTGATTTTATTCCAATAGATTCCTTTCTTTTACCCAATCTAGCGGCCATCAACAGGATCATCCAATCTCCAGTAAACAAAGAGATATAATTGAGTCTCAAGAAAAAAGATTACCAAGAAATAATGCTATAAAAATCCTACCCAAAAATTCTGCCAACTTTTATTATTACTCTGTGTCATCAAACTTCTCATAAATGTCTACATCCATTATCCCTTAATCTAAAAATTAATAGCAAAATTCCGAATATAACCCAGAAAAGGGTGATGGCATACCAAAGAACCAAATCAGGTGGACTATTTCAGACAATGAATTATAGAAGTATCATATGGCATCAGACCTCATATTTTCAAGCATTTATGAGAAGCTGCATATTAACACAGAAATAAGAGTTAGAAAGAGTTAACTTTTCCAAGTGCGTGCTTGATTACTTCATGCCACCAAACTATGCATGATATAGCTTCATTGTTTTTTGGGCTATATATTATTATTAACCACCATAATAGAACGGACATGATTACCTTAAACTTAATTGAGGATATGACTTCAAATAGAATTAACTGAAGAAATGGATCCATTTAACCCCAAGTAATTGCACAAAGGCTTGTTGAGTTGGATTGAGTTGAGTAGAAAGGTTAACAATCTACTAGGCGGTAATGCTGGAGTTGTACGAATAGACAATGACGGCCTTCCAGTTGATGTTGAGTGAACCGAAGGAGTTTCCTCTACAGAGTTACGAGCTGACTAATAAAAAACAAGAAATCAAGTTAATCTGATTGAATTGGAACCTGCATTACTCTGATTCTCTCTCTCTCTCTCTCTCTCTCTCTCTCTCTCTCTCTCTCTCATAAAGGAATCTCAATTAACAAGAATGAACACTAAAATACATTATGATCTACAATACAACAGATCCTCTATTCATTTATACCAGATAAAATATAACTGATCTGTCGATAGCTCAAGGCAATAGATACTTCAAAATTCAATGGCTTTACTAATCCAAACTCAAAATGTGGTTTACAACAGATCCTCTATTAATTCTGGTGTGCATTAAAGTGTATTTAAATATATATATATATATATAATTGTATCTATATGGCTATAACATTGATAGAAGGATGGGAAAATTGTCAGTTTTATTCAGTATTCCTGAACTAAATGGAAAAAAGAACAGAAAAGAACAAAATAATTTCTGAATCTGGTAATAGTATTGTTTTTGGCTCTAAAAAATGAAAAAAAAAACAATAAAAATACATTTTTTTGCTCTCGTTTTATAACATTTTCACAATAAACAAATTGAGATTCAAGTCTCACTTGAGGAAAAACAAACGTTTATGATCAATCTGATCACATAAGGAGCTAAACAAGTTCTCAGATCAAGATAGAGATTGAAAATAGATAGAAAAATTTCAGATGAGAAAAGAAAGAATTGCAAATAATTGAAAACCTAGATTTCCTAAGTCAGATAGAGAGGCGATAGAGGAGGTTGAGGATTGCAAATTTACTTCTATTCTCACAAGACACCGATGAAATCACCTAATTTGCAATGAAATCACCTGAAATACAACAAATTGACAAGTATATTACAAACTTGAGAACTCAAAAAAACGCGAGAGAGAGAGAGAGAGAGAGAGAGAGAGAGAGAGACAGCGAGACAGAGAGATTAAGAGATAGAGATTGGGAGGGAGATTGAGAGACAGAGAAAGAGAGCGAGATTGAAAGAGCGATTCATACCGATGGAGATCTTCAGACGACAATGGCGGAAGAAGCGAGAAGCGAGCTATGCATGTCATGTCTGAGAGAGAGAGAGATTAATCCGTGTTTTAATTTTTCTAAAACTAGGGCAAATATAAGGAAAACGGGTAAAAGAGGAATAAATTGGTTATTTGCGACGGGAAACCAAGTGGTCGCAAATATATAGTAGCAAAAGGTCCTTTTTCTAGTAGTGATTTATCCACTTGTGACATATAATAAAGGATTAATTACCAAAAAGTCCTATTTACATATTTGGTGGTAGCTTAAGTCCTACTAAAAAGTTTTTGAACCAATAAGTCCTATTTATAGGTAAAAAGACGTTTTGCTCTTTAATCTCAAAACTGAGAATGTTCTCAATTTTAAAACTGAGAATGTTCTCAATTTATAATTAACAAAATTAAGAAATTTCTTAATTTTTTTCTAGTATGAACTAAGAATACTATCAAAACTAAGAAATTTATAATTATCAATTTTGAGAAATTTCTCAATTTTTTTCATGATTAAAATTGAGAATATTATAAACTGAGAAGGTTCTCAATTTCAAAAACTGTCTCTCAATCTCAAACTATATCATCTTGCAGTTCTTTGGCTCAGGAGAACCCAGATGAGAGTGATCAAGGCATTGTTGATCTAGTCACATAACCATCTTTTGAGAAGCCTCAACCCAAGACTATGATTGACCTGAACCTTCCTAATATCCCTCAAGATTCAGGAAGTGATGAAACCATCATTGAAACCATCGTCACAGACATTATGCACAATAATGATGATTTGGGTGAAGACAGGTCACTTGTTCTGCCTGAAACAAGCCAGCAGTCCTCGAATGGTGGGGCTAGTGCAGAGCAACAACACCGCAGATCTGAGTAGGAGAAGGAGGTGGTGGTTCTAGTGGCAGAGCAGGATTTCCAACAATGGAGCTCCGTCGAGGACATCGATGGAGGACTTGAGGACGGAAGGGAGAGGGAAGGCGACATTGAGACAGCTTGCCTGGAGTTTGTTAGAAGGATAATTGGTCTATTAAAAATAAATGGGATTTGAAGGAGCAAATAATTTTATTTAGGATTTAATAGATTATAAGTTCACAAAATGAGACTTGTATGTAAATGACCCTATAATAAACTGCACCATATATAGCTGTTGAGATTAAATGAAGCCAAATCTTCACCATTTTTTTTTAGAGGGTGCCCATTTTATCAAAATATAAGACGCGGAATCACATGAGAAATTGACCACCAGTATTCATCTTTATTTTATTTTTTTGTTTTTTGGACCTCTTCCTCTATAAATACAAACTTGCAAAATGAGCTCAAGAAGCATCCTCATCTCTAAAAGATTTGTCAAAAGAGTGCAAAGAGAGTTAACTAAAATGAAGAATTCTAAGTCACCTCTCCGCCACACCTCCAAGGTTTCACCCAAAACAGAGCAAGAAAAACGGAGTAGAAGATTTGATGATGATTTCAGAGGCAAGAAGAGTAGTACTACTACGGCCGTGGCGGTGGCAGAGAAGAAGTTAGAGAGCCAGCCATCGATGGATATAAACGAAAGCGCGGAGTTATTCATCAATAAATTCAAGCAACAGCTTCTCATCCAACGCCTTGAATCCATTGAAAATTACGAGCAAATGCTAGCTAGAGGGACTTAGAAGACCCTTTTCTCTATAGTACGTACAATTGTATTTTTCTTTCTTTGTGTTGGATTGGATTGGATTGAATTGAATTGTTTTGATTTGTTTGTGTGATGTGCTTCTCTCTAAATGATACTATTCAAGTTCTTTTTAATTGAGCATATATGTTGTTGTTGTTTGAATGGTCTATGCACAAAATGATGGGAATGGTATCTTCTGTCCCTTTGTTCTTAATACATTCTCAATTGCACGATATGATGAGAATCTCGAGAATTTTGTGTTTTTCTTTCTTTCTTGATAGATATGTTTAGGGGTTGTTTGGGAGTGTCCTAAATAAGTGTACTTTTTGTCTTTTTAGACTAAAAAATTGAAGTTGAAAATATAGATGTTTGGGTTAACTTTTTGACTTTTTATGAAAAAATGTGTAATAAAAAATTATAAAAATTGATTTGTAGGGAAAAATTCGAATTAGGAGTTGTGCAGCCGTAATTGTTGACTTTTGGTGAATAGTGTAACTTTTTAACTTTTTTGAAAGATCCCAAACTTGGCCTTAGTGATCCAAAATATCCACCTTAATCATATTGAAGACGAAGAGACTCGATAATCTATTTCGCCTTTCTTGGGCATCAGGGCTCCACCAAGGGCAATTTCAAGCTTCCAAAACCTGTCTAGATTGTACGCAGCCAGTCATATTTTTGTTAGTTTAGAAACACAGAAATTATATACAAAATCAGACAACAAAGAACATAAACAATTTTTTTTTTTTTAAATGAATCCCACCAATAAATCTTGTAAAATTTTATACATTCATATATTTTTTATGTTCGATTTTGTATTTAATTTTTATGTTTCTACACTTGGTGTTTTATTAGCGGTACTGGAAAGGAGAGGGTCTAGCTACACTACAAGCTAAAACAGGCCTTTCTTGCTTTTGTTTTTCTTTTTGTTTTTGTTTTTGTTTTGAAATTCAACACCAACAAAGAAAATATATAGATCAGCAAGAATATCTTGTATCTAGAAAGAAAGATCGGATTCAATAATTTCTATAAAATGTTTGAGACCATTAAAAGAATAATATTATGGATCATGAAAAAGATATTAAGAAATATTTCATAATTTTTTTTTTTTATTAGTATGTAGTGTTTTATTGTATTTGTAATCCAACGATAAAAAATCTTTCATGATTATCTTCGTGATATTTTTTTAATAATTCCTATCATTACTCCTGTTAAAAAATACTCACAATTCTATCCATAATGACGTGATAGGATATGTATTAATTTTTTATTTGTTACACACTTAATGATAATGAATCCAACTCCCATATCACATTATGACATTACGCACAATTTCTCTACATTTGCATTAACTTCAGGCTGTCTAGGCCTGAACTTTTTAAGCTTTCATTCAGTCTATTTCGAATATTAAAAA
Organism: Camellia lanceoleosa; assembly: GCA_025200525.1. Classification (NCBI taxonomy): domain Eukaryota; kingdom Viridiplantae; phylum Streptophyta; class Magnoliopsida; order Ericales; family Theaceae; genus Camellia; species Camellia lanceoleosa. The sequence continues at coordinate 134,870,048 of CM045759.1, read as the reverse complement.
TGCTAGACTCTAAAAACAAAAGCACAAAAAATTATAAATTTTTTATACAATACTCACGTAAATCTGAATTTCATGTTATGCAGGATTTTTAATAATTATTTAGGATTTCGAATATAATGCATTGTTTGACGTGGTTTGGATTTGTATTCGTTGACAGCGTCGATACCACTTTCTTTTATCACATGTGCAAATTGAACAAAATTGGTGTGTGACCACATTCATATGCATATGTAGTTGGTAAACAAAATAAGAATCCCGCTAAATAATAGCTCTAACGTTTGTCAATAAGACAAATACAATATCAAAATATTTGTAAATTCTAATACACTTTTAACATATTCAAAACACTTTTATATATTTCAATGAGATTGACTTATATATAGATTGTATTGTTTGTCCATTTTAATATCTTTTATTTATTTATTGATTTATCTTGTTCATGAATGGAGAGTAATTAGAATTTATGTAATTAGAATTCATGAACTTGGTGGTAAGTTAGTTTTTGGAATTACTCCATTTGTTTTAGTTTAATGCTTATCTTTATTTTTGGTGTAACTTGTAAAGTCTTAGTGGCCTATAAATAGTCCCTCTCATCTACTCTTTTTCAAATTAACACACACCAACTATTTTCTATACAAGAGAGATTATTAGCAAAAAATGGTGTTTTCTTGGTCGAGCTTTGGGTTCACCATCTTGTGCAGAGTTGGCGTGAACCATATGACAAGTGGTCGGGCTGTTGTATCTTGGAGGGGACAAGTCATAGTTTTGTGACTGCTACATCGGTATTTGGGTTCTTCCTACCATAGTGGGCTTAATCTCCTTAAAGAAAACAAGATATGCGTGCCTCAGCCTGATCTATTTGTATCTCATTTTCTTTGCATCATTTATCAATAAAATATAATTTTTCTAGTATTTTCACCAACAATTTTAAAAAGATCAAACATGGAACAAGTGCTAGAAAAAACCAATGATAGAATTAGAGATCTCAACAAGCCTTTCAAGTTCAAGAGAGTTCATTTTAAAAGGTAGAAATGAAAAGTTCTTTTTTACCTCAGCCTTTTGAAGGTTGCATATGTTCTTACTGAGAAGAACCCAAACAAAATCCCAACTGAGGAAATGAATAATGAAAACTACAAGGTACATGAAGCAAAAGTGGCTTCCTATAATACAGATGAATATAAATGTCGTTTTTATCTTTTAAATTGTCTTGCTGATCAATTTTATGATTACTTTGACATCACTTACACTTCCGTAAAGAAAATTTGGAAAGCTTTAACAGACTAAGTATGATACTAAAGAGATAGAAACAAAAAAGTATGCAGCTAGCCAATTTTTTCGCTTCCAAATGGTAGATAGAAAATCTGTTGTGGAGCAAACACAAGATTTTCAAATGATAGTTGCAGAAGTAAGATCTGAAGGCGTCAAGATTGGTGACAACTTGGTAGTTGCAGGACTTGTTGACAAGCTACCACCATCGTGGAGAAAATTCCAAAAGAGCATGCGCCACAAACAAAAGGAGACTTCCTTAGAGGCGTTGGTCACTCGCATCCGAGTAGAAGAGGAGGCTAGAGGCCAAGATGCATTAATAACACAAGCGGGTAATGACAATTCTACCACAAAGGTAAATTTTACTTCAACAAATAATAATTTACCCAAATGTCACAATTCCAAAAATGCTTATTTGAAGCCTTATAAAAAGAATATGAAGAATTATGGTAAATCTCACAATAAATGGATTAATTCAAATAAGAACCAATGTCTATCACCTCCACAAGATTTTACATGCTTTGTCTGTGGCAAAAGTGGGTATATTGCTTGAACTTGTAAATTCCGAAAACGTGCGCCTGGCCCAAAGGCTAACGTTATCGAGAAGCCATTTGTGGCGATGATTACAGATATTTTCATGGCTAATTATGTGGATGGTTGGTGGGCAGATTCTGGTGCCAATAGACATGTTTGTTATGATCAAGCTTGGTTTAAGGTGTATACTCACTTTGATGATGAGAAAACAATTATGCTTGGTGACTCTAGTCAAACCAAGATACTTGGGAGTGGTGAGGTTGACCTTAAGTTCACCTTTGGACGTGTGCTTACTTTAAAAGATGTGCTTTATACACCGTCTATGAGGAAGAATTTGATGTCAAGTTATTTGTTAAATAAGGTTGGTTTTACGCAAACTATGGAATCTGATCAATATATGATTACCAAGAAGGATATTTTTGTGGGGAAGGGTTATGCTTGTGATGGGATGTTCAAGTTAAATGTTGAGATTAATAAACCATCTACCAATTCGATTTACATGTTGTCTTCTATTAATTTTTAGCATGCTCGCTTGTGTCATATTAACAGTAAATATGTGGGAATCATGAGTAATTAGGATTAATTCCTAAAGTGACAAAATTTTTTGAGAAATGTGAAGTTTGCAGTAAAGCAAAAATTACCAAGAGGCCTCATAAAAGTGTTGAAAAAAATACCGAATTGCTAGAATTATTTCATACTGATTTGTGTGAGTTTTAAGGAATTTTAAGTCGATGTGGTAACCGATATTTTATCACTTTTATTGATGATTTTTCAAAATACACAAACGTATATTTATTAAAAAATAAAAGTGATACTTTTGAGAAATTTAAAGAATTCCTTCTTGAAGTGGAAAATCAATTCGGTAAAAAGATTAAAAGAATTAGAAGTGATAGAAGTCGGGAGTATGAATCTCTAGGATTCAACTCTTTTGTTCAGTCATTGGGAATTATTCATGAGACTACTCTACCATATTCACCTTCATTTAATGGCGTAGCTGAAAGAAAAAATAGAACGTTAATTGACTTGACAAATGCTATGTTTATCGATTCAGATGCTCCCTCAAATCTTTGGAGCGAGGCTATTTTGACAGCTTGCCATGTGATAAATAGAGTGCCACACAAAAAGATTAAAATTGTCCCTTATGAGTTGTGGCAGGGGCATAAACCAAATCTAAGTTATTTGAGGGTTTGGGGTTGTTTAGCTTTTGTGAAGTTTGTAGATCCTAAACGACCTAAATTGGGTGAACGAGCTACCACTTGTGCTTTTCTTGGGTATGCATTGCATAGTACAGCTTATAGATTTTGTAATATGGAAAATAATATTATTTTTAAATCAGGTGATGTTATTTTTCATAAAAATAAATTCTTTTCAAATCTAAAAATAGTGGGGATCAAATAATTTCTGAAAATATTTTATCTATGCCTAGCTCTTCTACTCCTTCTCAAGTTTTTCAAGAATAAGAAAATTCTCAAATCCAACCAAGGAGGAGTAAACGAGATAGAGTTGAAAAATATTTTGACCCTGACTATTATGTTTACAATGTAGAAGAAATTCCTCTTACGGTGCAAGAAACTTTATCATCACCTGATACTATTTTCTGGAGAGAGGCTGTAAATCATGAGATAGATTCACTACTTTCAAATAAAACATGGAAGTTAGTGGATTTACCTCTAAGTTGTAAAACTATTGGGTGTAAATGGGTCTTTCGTAAAAAACTTAAACCGGATGGAACTATAAATAAATATAAAGCAAGGCTTGTCACTAAAGGTTTTAAGCAACAAGTTCATCTTAATTTCTTTGATACTTTTTTTCCGGTTACTAGAATTACATCCATTAGACTGTTGATTGCAGTAGCTGCAATTCATAATTTAAAAATTTATCAAATGAATGTAAAAATAGCATTTTTAAATGGAGATCTAGATGATGAGATTTACATGGACCAACCCGAAGGCTTTGTGGAGCCTGGCCAAGAAAGCAAGGTGTGTAAGCTAACTCAATCCCTTTATGGTTTAAAACAAGCTCCTAAATAGTGGCATGAGAAATTTGATTTCTGCATGCTTGAGAATGGCTAGAAGACTAATGAATGTGATAAGTGCATATAGTATAAAACTTGTGAAAATGCTCATGTGATTATTAGCCTATATGTGGATGATTGTAGACGCGCCCGAACGTCCCGGGAAAATCCCCTTTTTTTCATTGGGCTTACTACAGTTCGGACTCAATGTCACAGTTCTGAATCTAATCTCATAAAGTGCAATGCACGATCGATAAATCACCGAAGAGTCCAAATTCGGCAAATCATTTGAAAAACTGATTTTTTTAGAAAAAAAGTGCCAAACATGGACTGCTTTGCTAGATACAGAGTCGCCACCTAAATGTTTTTATTTTGGAAAATTTAGGAAACCTTGACTTGCGCCTAAGGCCATGTGTCCGTCATTACCAAAGTTGTCTCGGCTCGGGAACTTGGGTACGAGAGGGGATGGTTATGTAATGAGCACCCCTGCTCGCCTGATCAAAGATCGGCCTTTACTAACATGATATCTTGTTTTTGAAAACACATGTGCTCTTATTCCGGTTATTAACCTAGAATTATTATGTGATGCGCACAGCATACAAGTATAGACTGGATCGCTTAAGTTGGAACAAAACATCTTATATTTATTTTTTTGAAAGCGGTTTGCTACTCGCAAGTAGGCTAAAATGCGGATTTTGCCACCCTCAAGTGGGCTTAGAAAACATAGTGATTTGCCACTCTCAAGTGAGCTTAAAACTCGCAATCAATGAATTGTTCCAATTCAAGTAACCCAACCTTCACCCACAGGTATTTAGGCAATTATATCACATAAGCAGTTAGCCTCATGGTAAGCATGCTATCATGGCAATCACTCACACACATGCAAGGATGCTAAAGTATAAACACTTACCAAGTACTCCGAGCCAAAACAAAAGCTATGTTAGAAATCAATGCATGATCCTAGCTATGTCAGGAATGCCTAATGCAACATATACAAAATGCAACTAAGATAGGCTCGGCTATTCTAAAATGTCATGTGAAATGCAATTTGATACATGTATTCAAACAGGAATTGAAATACAATGCAATTAGCATGATGTGCCGAGCCCAGTGCATGTAAAACGAATGAATGATGCATGCATACAAACAAAAGAATGCTAATTGAAACATGCCCTAAAACTAACAACCGTAAGCTAGTAAATAAAAGGGAAAAAGAAATGGGGATTAGAAAACATGCATCACACACACGCACACTCATTACAACAGTTGTGTCCTCTCGACGGAAGGTCCGAATAAATAATACAGAACCAACTAGCTAATCTAAGCTAATCTAATTAAATTAGTTATTACACGACGAAATGAATAACAAGTTATAACTACTTATTACACAATATTAACTAAGTAAGCAATCTAAATGAGTATGCAAACTAAATGAATGTGGGCTGCCCCTGCTCCGCTTTGAATGACAAAGGATGCATGCATGCTTGAATTTCCTTGCTCGGAAATCCCTCGCGACGCCCTGACTTGCCTCTGTTTGCAATTGACCTCAGAACACTGCACAAAGCTCCAGAAGGCTGAAACTCCACCCTGGAAATCTGTGGGAAGTCTACCGACCAACTATTGGCCCTGGAGACCACCTGCCGACCACTTTTGTGGTGAAAACCTAGAAAAAGTGGTCGGCCAGCCACTAAATCTGGTCAGCCAACTAGTTTCTGCCCCTAGTTTCTGCAACAGGAGGCAAGAAAGAGATATGGCAAAGTATTCGCAACACATGTGTGCACGACCACTCTCCCCATCATTGCGTAAGCTCAAGGGAGTGTAGTCTTTGACCCTCGGGCCACCAATCACGCATCTCGATGCATGATGGCTGAGGAGTCGAATTGCACGACTCAATGTGAAATGAATGCACATACGAGCACCTAAAGCCAACAACTCCGTCATGGGTAGTCAAGAGTGTCGGCGGCTGGGAATCGAGGCACGTTTCATCATTTCAAGCATGAAACGTCCCTCGTTCCCCGTGTTTGGACTAACCCCTATTCCAAACACAATGCAACAAACAAGGCATGCACTAATGTAACTCTAGCATGCAATCTTAATGCAATGCAACTAAGTCATGCAAACATACAAGGGATAACATGCAACTAGCATACACAATGCTATGAATTAACAATGGCATACTCAATGCATATGACACTTAGCATACACAATGCACATAGAAACTAACATACACAATGAGATGAACAAGGCATGCATAATGCAATGATCAATCATGCGACAACATGGCATACTCAATGCTATGAACTACAATGGCATACTCAATGCAAAATAGACTTAAACCAAAATGGATGGGCCTGAGCCACACCCAAATCAGTGGCCAATGGTGATGGAACCAAGGCAATAAAGCACACACAAACATGCACAATGTGAGGGCCCATGCCTAAGGCACAAAACACAACTTTCTAAGAGCATTGAAAGGATGCAACATGGAGTACAATGGCATATGTTCCAGCACTGAAATGGCATGCAAGATGTCTTAGAATCATGCAAAATAACTCATGTAATGCATGTTGAATGGCTCAAGCATCGAAACTAGTGAAGTGTATTACACTATAGACATGCAAGGCAATGCTCAAATGGTCAAACCAACTTCAAATAGACCCTATGCAGGCCCAAAACAGCAACAAAATGAGTTGGAATGGTGGCTTGAAAGGCACAAAAATGAAGCTCATGCAATGGCTCACAAAATAAGGTATAAAAGCACAACTCTCAAGGGCACTTAAAGAGTGGAAAACATGGAAGTATGACAGCCCTATATGCTCTAAAATATCATGCTCAATAATGCCAAAATATGAAAATACCTCAAGTTAAGCATGCAAGGGACTTCAAAACTCGAAGCTAGTCAAGGCTATTACACTACAAGCATGCATGGCAAGCATCTTTCGACCAAGAGGCCTCAAAAAAGAGCTAAGGAAGCCCAAAATATGAACAAAACAAGGTTGGAGCATGGCCAAAATAAGCTAGAATAGAGGGCCAAAACAACATGCAATCTAAGCTAGTAAACATGATTTACACTACAAGCATATGAAGCATGTGAGAGGCTACCAAACCAGCTAAGAATAGAGTCAGGGCATGCCAAAAGATGACCAAAAACCCACTGAAATATGACCAATACATGCAAGAATGACATGCTACTTTGATAAGCCACAAAAGAGATTACTCTACACATGCAAGAGGCATACCCAAGGTGACCAAACCAGCCATAGACAGAGTCTAGGTAGGCCCTGAAAGTCACCAAAAGGTGCCTGTACCGAGCCTTGAAAGTATGAAAACATATGCTCCTTTGATGGACCAAAAATGCAAGCAAACAAGACCAAGAGAGAGAAGGTCACCCCTCTCTGATTTAGGGCTTGAAAACCACATGCCAACTACTAAAAATCCACTAGATTTTAGTGGCTAAAAGGCCAAGCAAAGATTAACTCAAAGGCCTTATGGCATGGCACAAAACAAGACCAAATAAAGCATGCAAGAGGGTAGAAGACCCTCAACATCCAAGAGGCCTTAAACAAACATTTTAAGCAACTTAAAACAAGACTTTTTTTAGTTGAAAACAAAGCCTAAATAAGCATGCAAATATGGCTAAGAGAATGATCAAGATAGAGCTAAAAAAGGGAGAAAGGAGGTTACCCTTGAAGCTCAGCAAAAACTAGCAAATTTCCTGAGCTAAAACTAACTCTTGAGCTCCCTTAAGACCCTCCAGCAACTCAACTATAAGGTAAGAGAGGTTGTGTGCACAAGTGTAAAGTCAAAACAACAATATCAAGAGAGAAAGAGAGAGATATATGGAGAGATATATGCTCAAGCCTTAGGAAATTTTCTGAACCCCTGGAAAGGAGAGGGAGAGCCTCTCTTATAGACAAAACAAAGGGTTCAAGCTTCTTGGAGAAGCTAAACATGGATGCAATCCCTCCATATACGTGTATGGAGGATACAATCTGTGTCCTCTAGCTGGCACAGCTGGCATCCATTCAGTCAGACAAAACAGGAGGAAACCTACCGACCAGAAAAAGTGGTCGGCCTGCTACTTTTAGTGGTCGGCCGACCACCCAAAGTGGTTTCCCAAAAAAAAAAAAGTGGTCGGCCAGGGTAATTGCTGGTCTCCACACTGAAAGCAAGCCAATGATGGGGTGGAAAACCAAAAAATATGGCCCAAAGACCAAGAAAACCAATTTCCCGACCAGAAAATCGGCTGGCAGGAAGAAAAGTGGTTTCCAAGGAAAAAGGTGGCCTCCCACCCTTGTACCACTTCCCAAACATGGAAAGTAAGGTTTGTACCTAAGACAAACCAAAATGGATGCAAGACGAGGGTTCGGGAGGCAAGATGCGCGGCCGGGAGCCCTGAAAACCAACTACTGAGCACAAAAAGTGGCGTATGACCACAAAAGTGGTCTCCCGGACCACAGTGTCCCTCTAGACAGAGGAAACAAGGTGTGTTCCAAAAAACGTGCCAAACAGAGAATGTTAAGCGGTCCCGAACCGAGGCGCACGGCCGACGGCTCCGAAAATCGAAAAACTAGTCTCCAAATGGGAACAGTGGCCTACGACCACTGAGAGATGGTCTACAAGACCTCTCCCTCCCTCCGAGAAGAGAAAACGAGACTTTGTCCGCAGACCGAGTCAAAGTATAAAGAGTCTCGAGGTCCGGAGGTGAGGCTTTCAGCCAAGAACTTCGAAACCTCGAAACGAGCACAACATGCGCAATCACTGAGCACTCAATTGATAACGTCTAAGTCTTAAGGTCGGTCAAAAATGGGGTGTCTACAGTTGCCCCTCTTTGACAGAACTCGAAAGTCATAAGTGACGGGAGTGAATGTCAAAGCCTAGAGACGACCCATTTTTGACAAGGCTGAAGACTTAGACAAACAAACGTGATAACAAAGAGATGTGCCCGCAGGCATGGGCAAGATGCAAATGACATGCACAAAGTCGAACATAACTTATGGTCACGCAAAGAAAACTGTAATGAAGCAAATATACACAATAAATTTAGCAGTTTTAAGCAAGTGAATAAAAACCAAACTACATTACATGCAGAAAGGATGTAAGAAGATTATGCGATCTTAGCGAGCATGTGCGAAAGATACACAAAAGTGAACGAAGTGTGATAGATACACAGAGTGAGTAAGTATGTGCGATAGATACACAAAAGCGAACGAAATGTGATAAGTACACTAAAGTGAACGTGTGATGGATACATGAAGCAAATGAAGTGTGATAGATACACTAAAGTGAACGTGTGATGGATACACAAAGCGAGCGTATGATAGATACACAAAGTAAATGTGTGATGGATATACAATGTGAGTATGTGATAGATACATAAAGGGTGAACACAAAGATGTGATAGATGCACTTAGTGAACAAAGTATGATAGATACACTAAAGGTGAACACAAAGTGTGATAGATGCACTAAGTGAACAAGTGTGATGGATACACAAAAAGGTGAACACGAAGTGTGATAGAAGCACTAAGTGACCAAGTGTGATGGATACACAAAAGGTGAACACGAAGTGTAATAGATGCACTAAGTGAACAAGTATTGAGAGGGGAGATTTACGCCGGACAATACGGCCGAGCTAAGATAAACGTCAATCGTGATGGACTGCATGGTGCCGTGCTAACTTCTCTATTGACACGGCACAGCGGCCTGTCTTGCACGGTCGGAGACGTTGACCGGTCAGGCACGAGTTGGTCTAGTCAAGCTATGACTTGCACATATTGGGCGGGAGCATGCAGTCGTGTGTGGCGACCGAGCTAAGGGTAACCCGTGTTATACTAAAGGCACTGCAAGGGGCGGCGCGCCCCTGATTGGTCGGCCGAGATAGACAGACTCGTATGGCCGAGAATGAAGGTAGACCGGGGGGTGAGGCCGACATGTTTCGCCGCGGTTAGCCAGGGGGGACCAGTCAAAGATAGTTCGGTCATGACTAGCAGATATTTGCCCCTGTGTCAAGGGACAGGACGGTGGGGCATAGCTCGGTTGTGTACTTGTGGTGGCCATTCTCCATGAGCTATAGGCCGGTCATGGTATTCCGGTTAGGTGCGCCACCTGGACCAATGGCGTATGGGAGAGGACGTCTGCTCCACGCACGCATCAATATCGTTGGGCAGTTCTGCATGTACTGGTTGGAGGACAAAACCTTTACACGCGTAAGGTGGTGAGAGGCGAGCATTGCCACCTGTCCAGGGAAGGACAACAGAGGTGGTGCGCGCACGATCTTGGGGGCTGCATGGCCAGCCTAGAAATAGTGGAGGAAGGTGAACGTTAGAGGTATGCAACTTCTTCCCCAAAAGTGAATACCCTCTCTCTAAACAGTCTCCTTCTTCCTAAGGTGGACTGACTTGATCGTCGGAGGGTCTATCCGGCACACCACCGCCGGGCAGCTCACTGTTTCTGTGTTGCCAGGTTAGACGCCGTCACGTGAAGCTTGGAGTCCAAGAAGTACGAAAAGCAGAGGATATTTTGCTCACGTACAAGTATGATAGATACACTAAAGGTGAACACGAAGTGTGATAGATGCACTAAGTGAACAAGTATGATGGATACAGTAAAGGTGAACACCAAGTGTGATAGATGCACTAAGTGAACAAGTGTGATGGATACACAAAAGGTGAACATGAAGTGTGATAGATGCACTAAGTGAACAAGTATGATAGATACACTAAAGGTGAATACGAAGCGTGATAGATGCACTAAGTGAACAAGTGTGATGGATACACAAAAGGTGAATAACCTTAAACGGAACTTTTTTGAATGAACTGTACATACAATATCGCCTGGTTGTGCCAGTTTCAAATGAACCGTACATACAATATCGTGCATGAATGAGAAAGAAACTTGTAGGCACAATGCAATACAATGCATGATGTTTAAGGAATGCAATAAACAAACATAGCGGCACTTTAGAAAGCACCTCATGGGGTGAGTGGCGATGAACTGCTCTAGTCTGACGGGGATCTCCCCTCGTGCTCTTCGAACACTTACCTTCAACTTACAGTACAAATGTTTTGAAATACTGACAAGGGTTCTTCATGTAGAACACTTTGGATGCTACTTTTCTTCTTGATCATATTCACAACTTTCCCTATTCTCTAACGGGGTGACAGACTAGGTTGGTTCAGTATCCAGAATTGAGGTGCATACAAGCTATCTCAACCTATGGGGCTTCCATACAGATTTCAAGCCGAGGACACGCCTCTGGGTATTTAAACCAAACTTTAGTCTCGGAAATCCCGAACCTTTGCGTTCTAGGCAACAGCCATTCGAACTCTAGTTTCCACTGTCGCAGTTGGTCTCCTAGGAACAAATTGCGAACACAGCCAAGATGCTTCTGGCAAGGAATGGTACTCAGGGAGAGCACTTTTGATTTCCATTCTGGCTTGAAGCAGACTTCATCTTGAACTTGAGGTAGAGGCACACTCATACTTCAGAGCATTGGCAAGACCTGAAGAGGTACATACGGAATGCAATCTCGAAACTTACTGAAGTTGAAACAAACTCAGATACCCGAAATTTCCACTCTTTTCTTTTGCTTTGCAATCTGGAACCTATATAGCTTCAGATAGGTTCTGGTTTTACTATTCCCGCATGACCTGGATTGAACCCTGCGGTTTTACAAAAGAACGAATCTTGTTTTGCACAGATATAGAGAACGGCACGGCACTCGGAGTGCAAAACGATTTTATTTTTGAAATTGAGAGATGAGTTCTTGACTGGGGTATTGAGCCTACGACTGAACACAGTGCACTACGACTCAACAACGAAAAACAAAAGGTAAACAACCTAAACACATCGAGTAACACTCGAAACGACTCAAAACAAGAATCGAGATAAAACAAAAAGACACAACACTCAGACGTGCACAGGGAGCCTGTTTCTCTGGGTATTGTTTCCCACCCTTTCTCATTTGTGATTCTCACATCACTCGGCCCTCAAGCTCTTTTTTTTTTTTTTTTCTGAAAAAGCCTTTTTCCTCACTTTTTGTCTCAGCGCACATCTCTCTATTCTTCAATCTCTTATTTTTTTATCCCTTCCTTGGGTGGTTGATGAATGGATAAACAAGAAGTTACGGGCTCATGCCCATAGCATTCTGCTAGATTCTCTTTCTTCTACTCACAACAGTGAACTTCTCCCACAGAGGGGTTGTGATGCGGCTGGATGTGCAGCAGATCTGGAATTGACATTGGTTGACAATGCTCTACTGGGGAGTTTGGATGTGATTAGATCTGTCCAGATGAGGGAATGGAATATCCTGCTCCATTCTAGTTCGTGCTTTGCACTTAGCTTAATACCTCGCTGCTTGGAGGATGAGAGAACTTTCGGCATTTTGCTGTTAGTTTCTGTTCTACCCTTTTCTGGCAGATACAGTGTCCTTTCTGGAAAGTATGTTGACAATGGGGAAAAGACAGAACACCTGACTTAACTGTGCCCCTAGTTCATTATTTTGACCATTTTTTGTTTTTGACGTTCTGCTAAAACAATTTTGACCAGCATGAGAGTTAGATTAACATGCTTGTTCGATTTTCTGATTTAAAATCATGCAAGTTAGGTCATTAGCACTAAAAATTTTCCTTTTGGGGTCCAAGAAAATGGTCCAGTTTTGGAAAAATGGGATAATTTTCGAGAGAATTAGTCAACCTTAATAAAAATTCTCAAAAATTATTTTTGCAAATGGCCACTGCTTGACCAACGTGGAATTGACTCTTGAGATGCACAACCTCAGATCCAAAAACAATGGAAAATTGCCTCTTGTCTGAAAAACACTACACGGCAATAGAAAGTTGCCCCTTGTTTGAATAGCACTGCAACGCACTGTATGGCAACGGAAAGTTGCCCCTTGTTTGAATAGTACCGCAGCGCACTGAAACCAGTTCTCATGGTGAAGGTCACAACCAAACTCTTGGATACAGAAATAACAAAGATGACCCGTTCAATCTCATAGACAGGACAGTTGAATTTGAAGTGTTTTACGGTTGGACTTCAGAATGAAGTTACCTACATATCCCAAACATGGGAATCAAGCCTTACGTAGTTCGAGGTTAAGGTACACTCGGGTATTAACCTCTCATTTTGCGCTCTAACTTTTGCTAAGGCCGCCCTTTCTGGGTTTTCAACCTTGCGAGCGTTGTTCTTCTTTTCTTTTCAATTCTTTTCATTTTTTTCTACTTTTTTCTTTTGCATTTTTTCCTTTCATTTTCTTCATTTTTCTTCTTTTTCTTTTTTTTTTTTTCATTCTTTGCATTTTTCTTTTTTTTTTTTGTTCTTTTTATTGCTCTAACTTTTGCCTAGGTCGCCCTTCCGGGTTTTCAGCCCAGCGAGCCTCTCAAGGATAAAAATGTAGCTTTGTCCATGTTGAATGGTTTGAGATCTCGGAGCCATCTGAATCCAAGAGAATGGCTGCTGTTCGCTGATGATATAGAAGTCCATCTAATGGAGGGTGAATTTGCCCCCTAGTGTTGTGGATAGGAACTTGGTTGTCCTTCAGCAATACTTTCTTCTTTCCCCCTTCTGGGATTTGGCATTCTTGCCAGTCTTCCCTAGTTTGCAGAAAAGACTCATCTTTGACTCTTCAAGCACATCTGACATTTTTTGCGCTTAGTTTAAGGGCTGCTTTTGATCTAGCTTCGCAAGCTTCCTTTGATCACATTTGATATTCTCGCCCCGAGTTCATGGGCTGCTTCTAATCCGGCCACACGGGCCTTACATTGTGGTTGACCGTTGAACATTTTGAATTAAGGTTCAAGGTTTAGAAGCAAAGGGAATGAGTCTCGAGGCTGAGAGCGATCATAAGCTGCACAATCTCAAGAGCGATTCTACACAGGTCTTCGTATAACCACGCAAAACATTTTTTGAAATTTTTTAAGAAATCGACTAATCGCTCACGTCGAAGACAATGCAGAATCAATCTGGATCAAGCCAGGATCCTTCTCAGTACTCACATTAATGAACATGATCTCAATCATTAAGGGCTTAGCATGCCTCTCTTTCTCTCAATTGATCAAATTTTTTTGCGAATTCCAAGGAATTCCTTCCTCTTTATTTTCATCACAATGTTAGAAAAAGTTTTGAAAAACTTAGGCCAATGCAATGATTTCAAGGCACAGAAGAGCAGGTGGAATGCACTGTCGTTTCATTCTATAAACTTGCTGGCACAACAGGCTCAAAATAGAAAAAAAACACAGAATCATGAAAACCACAGCTGTTTCATTTAGATCTTCCGGTGTAACTGGCTCCATAGCAGAAACAAACCCAAAAGAAAACAAAAGGACAAACACAAAGCAAAATAGTGATATCCGAGGTAACACCCCCGGGATCACCCGACTCTAACAAAACAGGACTAACTCGATACAACAAGACAGACCTCACTGACTCAGTATGAAAAGGCTGACTCTATATAACGGGACAGACTCTAAACGACATAAAAAAACTGACTCAATACCTGAGTCAGAAAGTACAAAAATCAGCATTCACAAATGCTCAAAACAGTGCATGCTATATGCCACATCTAGAGTAAACTGAGTGCCGCTCGTAGGTGGTTCATCCCCTGATCACATATTCCTACTATCCCCCAAGTTCACTGATCCAGTGGCGATAGACTTTGTTGAGCTGGTGCGGCGATGACCTTGTTGTCAAACAGATCTTGTAAATCATGGCAAAGACGAAAGCAACTGTCAGTGTCTTGACCGGTTTGTTGATGGTAGGCACAGTATTTAGTCTGGTCATGCTTTGGAGGGATAGGATTGGGTAGAGACTGTTGTTCCAACAGTTTCAGATATCCTTTCCGAAGTAAGACCTCTAGAGCCTTCGACCAAGGCATATAAAGTGAGGTAAAAACCCTCTTGACTCGAGGTGGATATTTGGTTTTTTGTGAGCTACTTCCAGAAGCACCAGTGAACGGGGTAGCTGTTTTTGATGCGGTGGTGGTGACCATGCCCACTTCAGAAGATCTTGCAGCTGCATCACCACTGGTGGTCGCATTCGAACTGCGGGAAAACGCCTTCCTGGGCTGCTCCTTCTTCTGGTCAATGAGGCCTTGCTTCATAGCATCCTCGATCTGTACCCCAATCTCATGTAGATCTGCAAAGGTGGGGAGGGGGAGAACGATCATCTTCTGCATGAGATTGGGCTGGAGGTTACGCACAACCATCCGAATCTGATCTTTGTCAACAGGCCTGATGGTCATCATCGAGGCCTTAGCCCTTCACCGGGTTACGAAATCGGAGAAACTCTCATTCGGCTCTTGCCTTGTGGTCTCAAGATCATGAGTTGTGATCTCGATCTGTGTATTATAGGAGTATTGAGCTACGAAGGCCTCGGCCATCTCCTCCCAGTTCCTCTTGACGGAATCTTCCAATTTTGCGTACCAGATGGCTGCTACACCCGATAGGGTTCGGTCGAATAAAGAAAGCTTCTGTAATCTGGTGAGGCCCATCGACCTTAGTATGTCCGAAAACAACTGCAGATGTACCATAGGATCACCGGATCCATCAAAACGGTCAATGTGTGGCATCTTAAACCGGTTCGGCAGCGTCACGACCTCGTCGGTGTACCCATCTTCGATATCTGGAATGGACTTGACACCCTGAGATTTCTTGAATAGCTTTTCAAGCTTGCTCACTTTTAATGTTGTGGGGTCCACCTCGAACTCAAAGGGAGAATCCGGTAGGTTGGTAGGTGTTTTGGATAGTCGGTAAGATTAGAGTGAGTCCTCTCGCCGAATGTCCGTATCTTCCTGGACATTTGGTGTCTCCTCGGGTATTAGAACCCTTGGTGGGGGAGGAGCTTGGTGTGAAGCAGATGCCCCAGCTTGCTGCTGTAGTCTGGGGATTAGCTTTGCCTATTGGGCCATGATCTCAGCCTGCTGTTTGGCAAATTCTGCTTGACGAGCAGCGTCTTGCTACATGGTTTTCATGCTCTCTTGGAGCTAATGCATCATTTCTTCCATTCTAACTGAAAACTGCTGATCTAACTGAACAAGTGTCTATCCCCTTTCTGAGGTGGAAACAGATATCTCAGCCCAACTATGCACAGGTGAGGCGGATAATGACCGCTGAACTGGGGACTGTTGAATGGGTGATCTGTGCTTGATTGGCCTTTTCTTGCCTTACCACTAGCGAAGGAAACACTGGTTGCTCTGAATTGAATCTCTGACCTGACAAAGTCTATTAGCACGAATCCAATGTACCCGGGGGATGTTGGAGCCCTCTGAAGCTATAGTTCCACGACTACCTTGCAAAAGAGAAAATAGATAGCATCTCAGCTTGATTTTACCAGAACAGGTATAAACATAGCTGAACGACTGTGCTCTCTACTGAATTCTGCCCAAAACTCTGCCTGTAAACTGATACCTTCGGGTAAAACTGATCCCCCCAAAATACTGATGCCCTCAGGCCTGACACCCAGACTTGTAAACTGATACATGCATTCCTGTAGAGGCACACTCTAAAAGCACATAGCAAACAAGTGAGAGCCAAAACACCCCTATGGAGGAGTAGGGTTTCCCTGTCCTATTTTGTCAGGAGCTAGGGTTTCACTACGCACGTAACGGTTTCAAACAACCTATAACCGGATAAGCAACCTGTCCTAGTTTGGAATGGTCACTATGGATTTCAACATGCACTAGGTCGAATGGTCAAAAAGGGTTTCCCGGTAAAAATCGGGGTTTGTGTTCCCATCGGGGTAGAGCCCATAACCGGTCAGCCTCATGGCACATTTCTCAAAGCGAGCCTCCGGCAGATTGTTCAAGAATAGTAGATGGCAAACACGGTGTCCTAGGCGCACCAATGCAAATGCAATGCAAAGAAACACATAAGTGTAATCAAAACAAGATATCATGAGTTCGACTCAAGTTCTCTAAATCCCCAGCAGAGTCACCAGAAACTGTAGACGCGCATGAACGTCCCGGGAAAATCCCGTTTTGTTCATTAGGCTTACTACAGTTCGGACTCAATGTCACGGTTCTGAATCTAATCTCACAAAGTATAATGGAAGATCGATAAATCACCGAAGAGTCCAAATCTGGCAAATCGTTTTAAAAAACTAATTTTTTTATAAAGAAGTGCAAAACATGAACTGCTTTGCCAGATACAGAGTCGCCACCTAAATTCTTTTATTTTGGAAAATTTAGGAAACCCTGACTCGCGCCTAAGGCCATATGTCTGTCATCACCAAAGTTGTCTCGACTCGGGAACTTGGGTACGAGAGGGGAAAGTCATGCAATGAGCACCCCTGCTCGCCCGATCAAAGATCGGCCTTTACTAACATGATATGTTGTTTTTAAAAACACATGTGCTCTTATTCTGGTTATTAACCTAGAATTACTATGTAATGTGCACAGCATACAAGTATAGACTGGATCACCTAAGTTGGAACAAAACATCTCATGTTTGTTTTTTTTAAAGCAGTTTGCTACTCGCAAGTAGGCTAAAATGCAGATTTTGCCACCCTCAAGTGGGCTTAGAACACATGGTGATTTGCCACTCTCAAGTGGGCTTAAAACTCGCAATCAATGAATTGTTCCAATTCAAGTAACCCAACCTTCACCCACAGGCATTCGGGCAGTTATATCACATAAGCAGTTAGCCTCATGGCAAGCATGCTATCATGGCAATCACTCACACACATGCAACGATGCTAAAGCATAAACACTTACCGAGTACTCCGAGCCAAAACAAAAGCTATGTTAGAAATTAATGCATGATCCTAGCTATGTCAGGAATGCCTAATGCAACATATAAAAAATGAAACTAAGATAGGCTCGGCTATTCTAAAATGTCATGTGAAATGTAATTTGATACATGTATTCAAACAGGAATTGAAATACAATGTAGTTAGCATGATGTGCCGAGCCCAGTGCATTTAAGACGAATGAATGATGCACGTATGCAAACATAAGGATGCTAATTGAAACATGCCCTAAAACTAACCACCGTAAGCTAATAAATAAAATGGAGAAAGAAATGGGGGTTACAAGACATGCATCACACATACACACACTCATTACAACGGTTGTGCCCTCTCGACGGAGGGTCCGAATAAATAATACAGAACTAGCTAGTGAATCTAAGCTAATCTAATTAAATTAGTTATTACACGACGAAATGAATAACAAGTTATAACTACTTATTACACAACATTAACTAAGTAAGCAATCTAAATGAGCATGCAAACTAAATGAATGTGGGCAGCCCCTGCTCTGCTTTGAATGATAAAGGATGCATGCATGCTTGAATTGCCTTGTTCGGAAATCCCTCGTGACGCCCTGACTTGTCTCTGTTTGCAATTGATCTCAGAACACTGCACAAAGCTCCGTATATTTGAAACTCCACCCAGGAATCTGGGAAGGTCAGCCGACTATTATTGGCCCTGGAGACCACCTGCCGACCACTTTTGTGGTGAAAAACCAAAAAAAGTGGTCGGCAGCCACTAAATCTGGTTGGCCAACTAGTTTCTGCCCCTAGTTTCTGGTTTTCTGCAACAGGAGGCAAGAAAGAGATATGGCAAAGTATTCGCAACACATGTGTGCACGACCACTCTCCCCATCATTGCATAAGCTCAAGGAAGTGTAGTCCTTGAGCCTCTGGCCACCAATCACGCATCTCGATGCATGATGGCCGAGGAGTCGAATTGCACGACTCAATGTGAAATGAATGCACATACAAGCACCTAAAGCCAACAACTCAGTCATGGGTAATCAAGAGTGTCGGCGACTGGGAATCGAGGCACGTTTCATCATTTCAAGCATGAAACGTCCCTCGTTTCCCGTGTTTGGACTAACCCCTATTCCAAACACAATGCAACAAACAAGGCATGCACCAATGCAACTCTAGCATGCAATCTTAATGCAATGCAACTAAGTCATGCAAACATGCAAGGGATAACATGCAAACATGCAACTAGCATACACAATGCTATGAATTAACAATGGCATACTCAATGCACATGACACTTATCATACACAATGCACATAGAAACTAACATGCACAATGAGATGAACAAGGCATGCACAATGCAATGATCAATCATGCGACAACATGGCATATTCAATGCTATGAACTACAATGGCATACTCAATGCAAAATGGATGGGCCTGAGCCACACCCAAATCAGTGGCCAATGGTGATGGAACCAAGGCAATAAAGCACATACAAACATGCACAATGCGAGGGCCCATGCCTAAGGCACAAAACACAACTTTCTAAGAGCATTGAAAGGATGCAACATGGAGTACAATGGCATATGTTCCAGCACTAAAATGGCATGCAAGATGTCTTAGAATCATGCAAAATAACTCATGTAATGCATGTTGAATGGCTCAAGCATCGAAACTAGTGAAGTGTATTACACTATAGGCATGCAAGGCAATGCTCAAATGGTCAAACCAACTTCAAATAGACCCTATGCATGCCCAAAACAGCAACAAAATGAGTTGGAATGGTTGCTTGAAAGGCACAAAAATGAAGCTCATGCAATGGCTCACAAAATAAGGTATAAAAGCACAACTCTCAAGGGCACTTAAAGAGTGGAAAACATGGAAGTATGACAGCCCTATATGCTTTGAAATATCATGCTCAATGATGCCAAAACATGAAAATACCTCAAGTTAAGCATGCAAGAGACTTCAAAACTCGAAGCTAGTCAAGGCTATTACACTACAAGTATGCATGGCAAGCATCTTTCGACCAAGAGGCCTCAAAACAGAGTTAAGGCAGCCCAAAATATGAACAAAACCAAGTTGGAGCATGGCCAAAATATGCTAGAATAGAGGGGCCAAAACAACATGCATTCTAAGCTAGTAAACATGATTTACACTACAAGCATATGAAGCATGTGAGAGGCTCCCAAACGAGCTGAGAACAGAGTCACAGAATACCAAAACATGACCAAAAACCCACTGAAATATGACTAATACATGCAAGAATGACATGCTACTTTGATAAGCCACAAAAGAGATTACTCTACACATGCAAGAGGCAAACCCATGGTGACCAAACTAGCCATATACAGAGTCTAGGAAGGTCCTAAAAGTCACCAAAAAGTTCCTGAACCGATCCTTGAAAGTATGAAATCATATGCTCCTTTGATGGGCCAAAAATACAAGCAAACAAGACTAAGAGAGAGGGTCACCCCTCTCTGATTTAGGGCCTCAAAACCAAATGCCAACTATTGAAAATCCACTGGATTTTAGTGGCTAAAAGGCCAAGCAAAGATTAACTCAAAGGCCTTATGGCATGGCACAAAACAAGGCCAAATAAAGCATGCAAGAGGGTAGAAGACCCTCAACACCCAAGAGGCCTTAAACAAACATTTTAAGCAACCTAAAAAAAGACATTTTTTAGTTGAAAACAAAGCCTAAATAAGCATGCAAATATGGCTAAGAGAATGATCAAAATAGAGCTAAAAAATGAAAAAATGAGGTTACCCTTGAAGCTCAGCAAAAACCAGCAAATTTCCTGAGCTAAAACCAACTCTTGAGCTCCCTCAAGACCCTCCAGCAACTCAGCTATAAGGTAAGAGAGGTTTGTGTGCACAAGTGTGAAGTCAAAACAACAATATCAAGAGAGAAAGAGAGAGATATATGCTCAAGCCTTAGGAAATTTTCTGAACCCCTGGAAAGGAGAGGGAGAGCCTCTCTTATAGACAAAACAAAGGAATCAAGCTTCATGGAGAAGCAAAACATGGATGCAATCCCTCCATACACGTGTATGGAGGATACAGTCTGTGCCCTCCAGCTGGCACAGCTGGCATCCATTCATTCAGACAAAACAGGAGGAAACCTGCCGACCAGAAAAGGTGGTCAGCCTACTACTTTTAGTGGTCGGCCGACCACCCAAAGTGGTTTCCCAAAAAAAAAAGTGGTCGGCTAGGGTAATTGGTGGTCTCCACACTAAAAGCAAGCCAATGGTGGGGTGGGAAACTAGAAAATATGGCCCAAAGACCAAGAAAACCAGTTTCCCGACTAGAAAATCGACTGGCGGGGAGAAAAGTGGTTTCCAAGGATAAAGTTGGTCTCCCACCCTTGTACCACTTCCCAAACATGGAAAGTAAGGTTTGTACCTAAGACAAACCAAAACGGATGCAAGACGAGGGTTCAGGAGGCAAGACGCGCGGCCGGGAGCCTCGAAAACCAGCTGCTGAGCACAAAAAGTGGCGTATGACCACAAAAGTGGTCTCCCGGACCACAGTGTCCCTCTGGACAGAGGAAACAAGGTGTGTTCCAAAAAACGTGCCAAACGGAGAATGTTAAGCAGTCCCGAACCAAGGCGCACGGCCGACGGCTCCAAAAATCAGAAACTAGTCTCCAAACGGGAACAGTGGCCTACAACCACGAAAAGTAGCCTACGACCACTAAGAGATGGTCTACAAGACCTCTCCCTCCCCTCAAAAAGAGAAAACAAGACTTAGTCCGTAGACCGAGTCAAAGTACAAAGAGTCCCGAGGTCCGGAGGTGAGGCTCTCAGCCAAGAACTCCAAAACCTCGAAACGAGCATAACATACGCAATCACCAAGCACTCAATCGATGATGTTTGAGTCTTAAGGTCAGTCAAAAATGGGGTGTCTACAATGATCTACTTATCTTTAGCTCCAATTTGCATATCATAAATGAGACTAAAAATATGCTTAATAGCCAATTTGATTTGAAACATCTTGGTGAAGCCAATTTTATTTTGGGAATTAAAATTACCAAGACTAAGGATGGCATTTTTCTTAATCAGTCGCATTATGTTGAGAAAATTTTAAAGAAATATAACTTTCTAGACTGTAAACATGTTGCTACTCCTTTTGATGCAAGCATACATTTATCTATTGTAACAAATGAAAAAGAAGTGATTAATCAAAAGGAATATGCTAGCATGATTGGTAGTTTGAGATATGCTACTGACCGTACTAAACTTGACATTGCATATGTTATTGGAGTACTTAGCAGGTTTACTAGCAAACCAAGTCAAGATCATTGGCTAGCCATGGGATGAATTCTGAGACATTTATCTGGTACCAAAAAAATTATGGTTTGTTTTATAACAAGTATCCTACGGTACTTGAGGGATATAATGATGTCGATTGGAGCACTTTGTCAGGTGATTTTGTCTCTACCTCGGGTTTTATTTTTACCTTAGGTGGTGGTGCTATATGTTGGAAGTCTAAATAACATACTATAATTGCTAATTCTACAATGGAAGCTGAAACTATAATGGAAGTTGAGCTTATAGTGTTAGCTTCAGCATGTGATGAAGCGAATTGATTGAGAGATTTGTTATATGAAATTCCTTTTTGGGAAAAACCAATTCCTCCTGTGTTAATTCGTTGTGATAGCACTGCTGCTATTGGTAGAGTGAACAACCATTTTTATAATGGTAAATCCAGACCTATTCGAAGGAAACACAGTAATGTGAGATCCTATTTGAGTTATGGCATCATAACTGTGAATTATGTAAAATCTTGTGATAATCTTGCCGATCCGTTAACCAAGGCCTTGGCGAGAGATAGGGTCTGGAATACATCGAGGGGGATGGGTTTAAAGCCTATAAAATCATAAACCATGTATGAAGATACCCAACCTAGGGACTAGAGATCTTATAACTAGGTTCAATGGGAAGAACGAATCATATGGTGGTTGTAAAAATGCACTCTTTAATATTTTGTTATCCATCCCTATGATGTAAGTGCATTTGTCCTGTAATGTTGGAGAGTTGAGTTTTTATACTTTTAATGAAATTCTGTAGCTCTTGTTGAGTGGGGTGTATCAATTACAGGAACATCCTTGACAGATTTTACCTATGTGAGCATGAAAGTGGGGCCGCTTTCTATGAGAATAAGGCTTATTCTCAAATATGCTCATGAAAACTAGGATTAGCACAATGCCGTAATGTGCTGGCTATTAAAGCTCATGTCAACACCTGAACTATTATGTGTGAGCAGTAACACTTAATTTCTCCTAATTTCCCCTAAGCAGTCATAGTTCAAGTCTGAGACCACTACTAACTCTGGAGTAGAGGTTACTGTTTCACTAATGAAGGTTCAATGCAGAGCATATCTTCATAATGCATACTAGTCTATCTTTGTTTGGTAATCTCTCTTGTCTTTGTTGATATTAAAATGAGTGGGAGATTGTTGGTCCATTTTAATATCTTTTATTTATTGATTGATTTATCTTGTTCATGAATGGAGAGTAATTAGAATTCATGAACTTGGTGGTGAGTTAGTATTTGGGGTTACTCCATTTACTCTAGTTTAATGATCATCTTTATTTTTGGTGTAACTAGTAAGGTCCTAGTGGCCTACAAATAGTCCCCCTCATCTATTATTTTCCAAACTAACACACACTAACTATTTTCTATACAAGAGAGATTACTAGCAAAGAAGGGTGTTTTCTTGGTGGAGCTTTGGGTTCACCATCTTGTGCAGAGTTGGCCTGAACCATATGACAAGTGGTTGAGCTGTTGTATCCTGGAAGGGACAAGTCATAGTTTTGTGGCTGCTATATTGGTATTTGGGTTCTTCCTACTGCAATGAGGCTTGATCTCCTTAAAGAAAACGAGATATCCGTGCCTCAGCCTGATCTATTTGTATCTCATTTTTTTTGCATCATTTATCAATAAAATATAATTTTTTCTGGTATTTTCACCAACAATATGTAAATCAAGGGATTTATGGATAGGATGTACTTAGAATTAGTATGATTGTTATGTTTCTGTAGGGGTGTAAATTTGGCCCGCTCCGGCCCAAGTAGGGCCTCGCAGGCTCCTGCCAAAATTTGGGCCAAACCGGCATACAGACTAGAAAATTAGACCCAGACTCAGGGGATATTCAAGCCTTGGGTGGGCCTAGGCTCGGGCTGGACCGGTGGGCCTAGGCTTGGGCTTAGGTGGGCCTGAACATTTTTTTTTTTTTATACCAAAATTTTATTATTTTCCACTAAAAAAGACACTGGGCCTCGAGCCTTGAGTGGGCCTTAAGCGGGCTAAGGTCAGGCGGGTTGGGCCCACGAATTGGGTTGGGCTTCAAAATGATGGCCTAGGGTCTTGAACTGGGCTCAGGCCTGGCCCCACCATGAGCCACATGCGGGTTTCGAACCACTCACGGCTTGCGGCCCATTTTTACACTCCTATGTTTCTAGTACCATAAGAATTAGTTGTGTTTTTTATTTTATAAATAGGTGGTTAGGCCCAAGTTTATGATATTCGAGAATTATATCTTATGAGTTTACAAGATCCCAATTGGAGAATTGATATTTGAGAATTGTTGTTGCGTCTGTTATCCCAATTGGAACTCTTTCTTTAATGGATTTTTTTAAATTAAATCTGTTTTATCATTTTGGCATCAAATTTTCATTTTACCTCCTAAACTTTACCTCAATAATCAATTACACCTCAGACTTTTAAGAATTTCAATTTTACCCCTATTGTTTTTGAATTCGTATCAATTTGTCCCCTAACGTCACATTTAAACAAAAAAAAGGTTAAAAAAAAATTACATTTTGAAATCAAATTTCAAATTATATATTCAAACTCACCCTCTCCTATCCAAAATTACTATTTTTCCTTTCTGCACCTCTACAACTCCACCGACTACCACTACTAGCAGCTAGACCTCTTCCTCCTTTCACCGCGTGTGCCTATTAAACGTTTGGCCCCACCACAACAAGTGCACAATGCATAGATCTGGAAGCTATACCCAACTTCCTCCTGCTCTCATGCACTATCATCAGTACCATTTCAGCTGCCTCTGCCACCATGCCATTCTTTTCCACCAACCCATTTACCTCCACCTCAATAATAAACAAATCAAAATCGATTCAATTACATAGAAACCCACAAAATAAAATAAAGTTACTTTATAAATAGTAACCAAATTGACATGAAAATTCAAAGAATCTACAAAATCTAAAGAGAGTTTTTAGACAGAGAGATAGAGACTTACATTAGTTCAAAAAAAAAAGAAAGAGAGAGACTCACATAGGCAAATCTTATTTCAAAGAGACTAAAGAAGAAAAGGAGAAGGAAGAAAAAGAAGAGAACCCCACAAGTGGACATTTTCTGCTCTATGTTGCAGAATTTGAGAGGTAATTTTGTAAAGGGGGTGATGTTTTTTGGT
The DNA here is from genome assembly GCA_025200525.1 of Camellia lanceoleosa. NCBI lineage: Eukaryota > Viridiplantae > Streptophyta > Magnoliopsida > Ericales > Theaceae > Camellia > Camellia lanceoleosa. Next base: position 134,845,082 of record CM045759.1, on the reverse strand, counting down.
TGACAATTTGAGATGGGTTTTGATGCTTTTTGTTTTATAATGTGTGGGCTTTGATTTTGATTTGGTGTTTCTCATAAACAAATCAGTTGGAATGGGGATGAGGTTCGAGGTTAGGCCTGACGATGAATTGTTACAAACCTAGGTTTAAATTGAGGGTTTTGTGTAGATATATGAAGGAGAGAGAAAGAGGGTTTGGGAACACGGAAGAATAGAGAGAGAGTGTGTGTGAGATTTTGGAAGGGAGGGTTTGCACATTGCAGTGGAAAGCACCCACATAAGGCACACACAGCGGAAGGAGGAAGAGGACTAGTCACCGGCGGTGGTGGCCGGTGGAGTTATAGAGGTGCAAAGAGGAGAGATAGTGAGTTTGAATGTATAATTTGAAATTTAGGGTCAAAATGTTTTTTTTTTTTTTTTTAAAAAAAAAAACTTTTTTCCGTTTAAATGTGATAGTAGAAGGTAAATTGATATGATTTCAAAAATGTTGGGTGTAAAATTGAAACTATTAGAAATCTGGAGGTGTAATTGATCATCGAGGCAAAGTTTGGGAGGTAAAATGAAATTTTCTCGTGAGAACTTTAACCATAGATTCTTATTCTTAGTCTATGCATTAATTGCATATTAGAGAGAGAAAAATTAGCCATATGGGGCAATTTTTCTCTCTCTACTCTGTTCTCTCTTTGGTTCGTCTCCCTTAAGGTCAGTATTCTCTTTCCAGCCGACATTCTCTCCTTCCTCTTTCCTATTCCCCAATGGGTGTACAAACCCCAAAAAAGGCATTTAACTAGAATATGAAATCTATGACTGAGATTCATTCATGAAGTAGGCCCACAACAATAAGATTAAGGTTGTGTTTGTGTAAGTTTTCTAAAAAATTCAAAAACCCCAAAATATTGATTTGTGATTATGTGTCAATTCTAAACAATAAATAACAATCCCAATCAAATAAACAAAAACAAATCGACAAAACGATTTAACGTGAAAAAATCCACAATTAGAGTACCTCCAATTGTGATTAAAAAAAAAACTACGGGCTAATGCCACAAACAATTCACTAAGAAGACAAAAAAAGACTTACACAAGTGTACCCTCAATTATCTAGCAAATCCATGCCTAAATTGAACCGGTCCTAATGTGCCTCTTCTACCACCGTCTTCACCTTGGAATTGTCTTACCCAATGTTGAAGCCATAATGTTGATGTCGAATCCACGACGATGAGTCATATCAGAATCCATCAAAGTTTCAAGCCCAAGTTCCTCAAAATCCACTGAAGGACTACTCTCTCTTTTGTGAATAACAGAAAAGAAACAAACATTTGATAATATTGATATGAAGTTCATGGATCCATTAATCACTCTTAAATCATCAAGGAAACACTTATAAAGCACTCTCCAATATAAAATGCTTTGTTTTTTCTTTCCCTCTAAAAATCTGGACGACTAAAACCCTAAAAACAGTAAACTGTGCATTTTATCATAAACTAAATTGCGTAGACTGATCGAGTGCACACTTCACCACTCAAACGGTGTGAGTAAAGGCGGTGCAAAATATATAGGCTGACCGTTTGAGTGCAACATTTACCACTCGAGTAGTAAAACTTGTTTCCCAAAAGTTTAGACACTCTGCAAAAATATTAGATGATCATTTTTTTCCCTCGAGCACACAAATGACTGCTCGAGCTGTCAAACAATTTCGACTGCATTTTTGTTTTTTACTTTGGAGGCATTGCCCCTTGATCCCGCCTGGGCACTGCTCCGGATCAGCCGTAAGATGTTGTTCCTTGGACCTCCACGAGCTGATCGAGTAGCTTGATCCTTGTGCATAATCAACGAAGTGACAAACATGAAAGGATCAACATCACAAATTGTTCTGCATAGGCACAACTCAGGTTAGATCCGAATCTAAACACTCATATCCTCACTGAAACATAAGAGCGAATAAAATTACAATTGAATGGAGTTTTGTGAAATAGGATTGCCAATTATAAAAACTTAACGTTTTCAAATCAATTTTTGAAAGTTCAGAATTAAAATTTGTTTCATTTACAATTTTTTCAAAATCGTTTTTAATCACCTTTTGTATCTCTTATATTTTTCTCTCACATCCTACACATTACTTAATTATTTTTTCTGTCTCATCTCTCGTTCTCTCATAAATTATTGCTAAAACTTACAATTAGTGATTTTTTTTTTTTTATTCCCATCAATTCATTCATTTAGTAAACAAGTCCAACACTTAAAAAAGAATAGAGTAATACTTTAAATAGTATTACTCTGCTTTTATATAACATTATAATGAATATATTAAATTATCGAGTTGAATTAAAAAAATTAAACTTCTTCAAAATTTGTTTAAAATTACAAATATTGTAATCCAATCTAACACTACAAGAAAAGTGGTCTATAACGGTGCTTGAATCAAGGCGTTTTAAAAAACGTTGTGGTATACCTCAATGGTCAACACATTTTTCAAGGCGTGATGATTGTTGATGGTCTCAACGAGCCAAGTCTGTTTAACTTAACAGACACTTAACCCGATTCCAATTACAAAAGTAACACACAATCTCTCTCATAAACTGTTCTTCTCTTTCGCGATTAATATCAATCTCTTTCACTCTAGCTGTTCTTTATCGAACTCGATCTCTCTCTCTCTCTCTCACACACAAATTGCAGATCTGAAATCGAAAAAGCAAGCCGTTTTTATTTTGTTTTTCATTAACAAGTGTTAATCGGTGTTTGATTTCTTTGTAGGTGGCGATGAAGTGTAGAGATCAGTTACATGAACTTGTAAAGGAAGAGATAGAGAAGAAGGATTCGAGTACGGAGGAGTGGAAGATCGCGATGGAGAGAAGCTTCAATCGCATGGACAATAAGGTGATTACATGGAACGACAACATTCTGTGCGCCAAGAAATATCGATCCGTTGTTGAAGGATCTGAGTGAGAAGAAGCAGAGCTTCCGGCAGAACGTGGTGTCGCTGGCAGTGGAGTTCAAGGAGGTCCGAAGCCGTCTCGCTTCACAGGAGCAATCATTTGCTCTTCAAACCCTAACAAGACAGGCATGTGAATTTGTATATTTTTTTATATGTTTCTATGTATATTTGTTTGCATCTATGTGTACTTTGGAAATAAAATCATTTCATTTCACCTTTTTGTTCTTCTCTATAAAATGATGTTCTTTGTGGGACCTTCTCTAATTTTGTGTATTTTTGGTTTTTTTTTTCCTAGGCAGAGGCCAAAGCTAAGAAGATAGAGGAGGAGATGTATAGATTGCAGAAGAGCTTAGAGGAGAGAAATGGGCTGCTTCAAGCATCAGCATCTACTATTAGGAAGGCATGATTTTGCTCTATTTTCTTTTTATGCACTTGATTGCATAACTTTCTCTTGATTTCTATTAAAGTGTATATATATATATATTTTTTGAATTTGGTTATTAATTCCATGATTGGGCTTTGGTTGATTTTGTATGAGTTTATGTAGTTGATTTGTGTGTTTCCAGCATCTTGTTGTCTGAAGCTTCAACTTGTCGGACGCATCTGATCCTCATCTTTTTGGCTTTTCTTGTTTGTTTTCTAGCTGAGTGAGAATATTATAAGAATCATGAGATTCATGATTAGATATTATTGCTTCTCTTTGTGGTTTGATTAGTTCAATAACTGTGACTTTATTTATTGGGTAAAGTTGGGAAAAGAAAGAATATTATAGTAGGAACTTAGAAACCAAACCATTTCCAGCTAGGTGAGCCATTTTTTTTATTTGTTGGGTAATTTGTGAAATGTATATGTATATATAATTAAAGTAAAATTCTATTATTGTGTGTGCACATACATGTATACAGTTGCACTGTCTATTGTGTCAACTTGGTTATTATAGTTTTAATTGCATCAATTTTGTCCTTAAATTTTTCAGTGTATCAATTTAGACCTATTGATAACGTACTTTGAAAATTGGACCGAAATTATTGGGCAAACTAGTTCATTTACTCTCCTTAAAGAACATAACAGGTTTGCCATGTCATCACCTGTAATGCCACCTGGACACTGGACTAAGCTGTAACTTGCTGGTAAGGGATGCTGTCTAATTTATTTGGAGTGATACTAGTGTGAAGAAATTCATGCATAGTTGTTAAGGCATGGTGAAGATATTATATGCTAACCTCTGTCATTGTGAACCTGTTGCATTGTTTCTATAGACAATCAGCCCTCTTAGGGCAGAATCCAGTATTGAGAAAAATAGTTGTCACTTGGCCAAGTCTTAGTATTTTGAACTTATAGATTATGGATGAATATGAGAATTAAACTTATTTGAATAAATCCTACTTTTTTACAGTTGCAATGATAAGGAATTGTGTTTATATTCTACCTTGAGTACTTTTCATTTCTCTCATGGTTCATCCAATATTTTTCTACCATTGTTTTTTCAGTTGGTTTAGTAAGTTTGCCTCCAATAAGTGTCCCCCAACCTTATAGTTTTTTATTCTATTTAAATTCAACTGTTCTTGTGTTTTGTCCAATCATCAAGAAGCTTTGGGATTTCAATCATGATTATAATATGTGGCAAATAAAGATTTTCAGACGCCCTGAGTGCATTCAAAGTTGCAATGAGCATCTTTGTGTGTATTATGCAGTCTGCTTTGCGCTTGAAGATGATAGGGAAATGCAAATTTTTTTTGGGCATGCTTTTTAATTGATTTTTATGTGCAAGTAACATTTTTATAATTTAGCCTGATATTATAGGAGCAGAATTCTTAATTTTAAGTAGTTGGCAAATATGGCTTATAGAGCTTCCATCCTACTGTAATTAACTATGAATCATACCTGTAGCACATAATTAGATGGTTAATTTTATCTCATGTTTGGCATGTTAGGTCCAAATCTACAGCGGATAATTAATGATAGTCGTGCTGATGTTGATTCTAATTCATCTGATTTTTGGGTGATGGTGGCAACTCTAAAGGTAAAGCTTCCATTTTTTCACTTTTGTTCCCTAGGATGATTTTTTGTCTCACAGTTAGAACATTTAGATTTTTATCAGTTTAGGGTATAGCTAATGTTACCTGAAATTAAAAATAAAAAATAAAAATGCCAAAGCCAGGGAGTCTTATTGGTTAAGGGTAAAACAATGTATCCTTAGTTTGAGTATAGCAGAGAGAATCTAATCTAGTGTAATATCACACATATTATTATTTAAGTATTCATAGTTTCTTCCATATTAAAAAGATGAGAGAGGTTTGAGAGATATCCTTTGTGCATATATCCACTAACATTTATTAGTCAATTGAGACAATCTAATATATTACATCAGATTCCTTACTAAAAACTATCATCTCAAAACTGTACTGCGTATCATAAGTCACTGGTTTAGAAAAAGCTGAACGTGGCCCAAATTTATTTTTTTTGTTTTCTCTTGTAATGACTTGATCAAATGATAAACAGCTGTTGATAGACCTCTAGTCTGTTATTTAGAAATATATGAGATGAAAAATTCTGTTCAATACATGGTAAACTACATTAGCCAGACATTCCTATGATGGAAAATACATAGGAAAGCTTGTAAGGAAGCAAAAATTCACCAAAACATGTCAATAATTTAATATGTTGCTGATAATCTTTGAATTGGCATGATGCAACAATATTTTCTTTGGTGTTGTGACTGGTGTTTCAGTCAATCATCATGTCGACATGGAAAAATTGAGAGCGACTTTTGAAGCAACTTTAGTCATGATTGCATGTTTTCTAATGGCCTAGTGTAGCTTTGAGTTTTTATTTATGAATTATGAAACTTGTGAATGGGACAAGGGTATCCATCTTCATCTTTGAAGGATTACAGAACATGGTGATTGATTAAAGCTATTAATGTGAAGCTAACAGAAACTAGGATTTGTCCTTCTCATGGCTAGTTAGTTTGCCAACCAAGTGGATTGACTTTGGCCTCCCTCCTTGCAATAATATATATTTTGTTTAGTATTTTGGATAAATCATTGTTAAGGACTAAATCTTTAGACTTTTGGGTCCTATTGATTGTCAAACATATGTCCTGTTTGAATCAAGCTTGAATTCTGAAATTGCTTGAAGTATTTCCTATGACCTATGTTTTTGGTTGAAAAGAAGTGAAAAGGAAAGGGGAATTTATGTCCTATTTTTTTCTTTCTTATGTTTGTTTGGTTATGGTATATTGAGTTACCAAAGAGTTTTGGGTCTTTATATCTCAACCTTGTCATTGTGTCCCATTGTTGTTGTATGAGTAATTCATTAAATAATGTTGTCAATGTAAACTTTAAAACTAAGTGCCTTCCCTTTGGATGTGATTGCTTACAGTATCAGGTCATTGGTTCTCTCACCAGATCGTCACATAACTGAAAACCGATCAAGGGTTATCTATAGGAGCAAAAAACTCAAAGTTGTAATTGAAAGAAGCAAAGAATGATACTATTTCAGAAAAATAAATAAATAATAAAACCAACTCAACAAGAATTTATCCCTATTACTTGAGTTTGACTGTGTGGATCAATTTCCTTCAGTTAATTAACTTGGTTCTGTTTGAAGTCATTTCATCTCAATTAAGTTTAGATTAATCATGTCTTCATCTCATAACCTCATTGCCTATATATATTTTTTTAGCAACATCAATGTGGATTAAATCACTCCTCCTTATAGATGCATTAACTATTTATGTTTCACATTTCCATACCATCTCAAAGACTCAAACAGATTTCATCATAATAACCCTATATGCTTTTCGTAAGTCAATAAACACTATATGGAAATATTTGTTCTTTTCCCTATATTTTCTCATTAGTCGATTAAGTAGAAAAATAGCTTCCATAGTGGATCTTTGCGGCATCAAACCATATTACTCATTTAAAACTATTGTTGCATGTCCTAATCTCTGTTCAACTACTCTCTCCTATAGTTTCATGAGCAATTTTATAAGTTTGTGTGGGAGACAAAAGGGAGAGCAAATATGGGACACTTTATCATTATTAGTAGAAAAATAAAATGGGACATTTGGAGGATTCTATGACCTTTAAGGAAAAAGCGAAGAAAATTGTATTGTGTGGTAGATCTTATTGTTTCAATGTTATATAAATCTGAATTTTGTGTAAGCAAGATTTTCCCAGGTTCTTAGAGAGGTTTCCTATCAACTCAAAGGTTTTGGGAGAATGAAAAGTAGTGTGTGAGATTGATTTAAGGAGTGACACAAAGGTCATGCAGCAGATAAGAGTTACTGGTAGAAGACTGTTATTTGAAAAGGCCAAGAAGACTATTTTTAGGTAATTAAATCTCTTTGTAGTTTTTACTTGTACTTCCGTTTTTGCAATTTCTCAGTCCTCATCATGTAGTTCCATCATATACCAAGTGCTCAGTGATGATGATCATTATGTATTATACCTACTTACAGATCAATTTACCATATAGTTTGAATTGCATTTCAAGAGTTATTGTAGCTCTCATCTTTTCTTCTGTTTTTATTTTATTTTATTTTATTTATTTTGTGCACAATCTATATTGCATATTGTGAATACAATGTATAAATAAAAAAGTTTTTATTTTACGTGCGCTTGGAAATTTCATAATTTCTTATCTTTCTAGCCTTCTTGACATGGTATGCAAGAGTATGTAGATTTTCCAATTATTCAAGTTTATTGAAGTTGTGTTAATGGAATTTGATGATTCAGGTATATAATCATCATTTTGGTGAAGATGATGGATGACTTGATGAAGCTAAAGAGAGTTGTGGATGAAATTATTTTTAGAGAATTTGGAGAGCACACTAAATATTATTATTATTATTATTATTATTATTATTATTATTATTATTATTATTATTATTATTATTATTATTATTATTATTACTATATTGTCATATTGTGTTTTAAGGGGTTCTATTTTTTATTTTATTTTTTTATGAAAAATTGAAAAATGAATGCTCATTAACATTATGTATATATTTTGAGAATGGTGATGGATAATATAGGTTTGGTTTGAACTAAAGTCAAAAGATCATTAATTATGATTTTTCATTTTTTTTATTAAAAAAAAAAAAGACAAATGGTGGCGTTTTTTTTAAAAACGTCGCAAAATGTCGTCATGAGAGATAACTCCTCTAACGTGCATAGTTAACAGTTGTTAAGAGAATTAAAGGCGTTTTAGAAAACGTCGTTTAAAGTCTTTAGTGGCATTTTTAAAACATCACAAAGATACAACGACGGCTGCATCCTCAACGAATTTTATAAGCGTCGTTTTTTCTTTTTGCGGCGTTTTTCTGGCCTATTGCGGCATTTTAAAAACGCCGCTAATTCCCGATATTCTTGCAGTGTAAAACGATTTTGTTTTTGAAAATTCCAACGCAAACACAATTAAAATGGAGAAATGGTAAATACGTGAGACATTCCTAAAATAATTACATTATAGGTAAAATATTTTTTAATATAAATCTAATACACAAAAAAAAACTTATATTATACATACAAAAAAACTTCCACCACTGTAAAAATGAAATTACTTCTTCATGGGCCATTGAAACACAACTCGCCTATTAAAAACCCTACCCCAGTTAAAGCCTGCCCTGGAAGAGTGACACAATTTGCAAGACAGCTCATCGAGAAAATTCCAATTAGGCCACATTCGAAGTGACCATTTTCATTTGCCATCACAAGTTCTTATTACATAAACCCAAAGCAAGTAAACAAGGACAACAAAAACAAATACAAAAAGACATGCACGCAAAAACAAATTTAGCATTAATTAAAGCTCATGAGCTCTTCTCCTAAGGTCGAACGATTTGTATCTGCTGCTGATGTTGCATCTTCTGAAGGTTCAGCCTCGAGCAAGACCGGACCATCTCTCCGGCAAGCGGGATCACCGGAATGTTATCGCAATTGCATATCTCGATCATGAAACCATCTGGGTCGTGGAAGAACAGTTGATCAACGTAAATTCCACCTTCCTCTACCTGCCGCCTCACGTAGTCGATTCCCATTTCCTTCAGCTTCTTCTCCACTGCTGTCATGCTCTCACACTGCGCAATAAAATCACAATTAAAAACCTTTGCGTTCTTTCTTTTTTTAATTCAATCATAAAAATAAAAATAAAAATAAAAAAACACACACACAAACTAAAATTATTATATTTATTATTTATTTATTTATTTAAGATGATGTGACATAAAACAAACATTAGGATTGTGCTGATGATAATTAGGTTTCATGTTAAATCAAATTTTGTATACAAGCTTTACTTAAATGAATGTTACGTATATTTCGGTTTCACAGACACAAGTCCAAATCCAAAACCCCTTCCAACCTCACGCTGAGCTGGACTTGACTAGCAGAGTTTTGCAACAAATTATTATTATTACTTTTTGTCTTAGTATTTATTTATTTTTCAAATAACATTTAGTGTTTAATTTTTATGGTATTTCAGATTAAAAATCTTCAAAAAAATATTCCCTGTATTCATTGCACATAACATTTAGTGTTTAATTTTTAGTGTGTCACTTTGAATGGTATGTATTACATTTTGAATCAATTAAATTCACATATTCCCTGTAATGTGCACGTAGCATTGATTTTCAAAAATTTTCTTTGGTTTTTTTTTTCCTGTGGCTTTCATTGCAAAAAATAAATTCCATTTTAATTTTTATTATTTTAATTAAATTAAAAAAAAAAACGCTATTTATAGCTGAATATATATATATATATATATTAATATAAGTAAAAGTGCATAAAATTACAAAAAAATGTGCTGAAATGTGTAAAAAAATGAATTGAAATTACAAAATTTTTGTCATTTGGTGTTTATGATCCTTTATATAATATCAATTTTAAGTCTTAAATCTAATTATAATTTGACGTCAAAGCACAAGTTTCTCATATCAATCAGACTACATGTAAAAAACAATCACAGTAATTCTGACAGACAAGACTAAATTGAAACCAGAGTTAAACATCTAAAATTATTATGGTAGAAATTATAACAAGGATGAAGCTTTCTCTCCATTCCTTTAAATAGGAGTGGATAGTCATCATGGGCTAATTTTGTTTATTTTCAAACAAATGAATGTATATTCTTAAAATTATAATTACCATTTATTTTTTGAATATGATTAATATTATCAACTCAATTTTTTATTTTTAAAATGATAAGAGGTTAGAAAATAAATGAATCGGATCATCAAAATAGACCCATATGATTGGATTAGATGAATTGAGTTTAATGAAAACTGAAAGATAATTCAATTTCTAAGAAGCAAAATAAAATTTGAATTGTGCCTTCTTGCCTGCGTCGATCGCTGTTGTTTGCGTCTCCATTTGTAACACAATTCACAGACTTATTGTTATTGTCAGCATCGCAAATATTTGAAAAGTATGACAAAAACATTAATCAATCAGTGGTAGAAATTACCTGAAAAGAAATATGATTGTCCTTTGGATCGATTTCTCTTTTCTTTGGCATGTTTTCTGGATCTTCTGACTGCAATAGATGTATTCCAATTCCATAACTGAACAGCCTATACATAATCCACACACACACACATATCATAAAATCTTAGCAAGAAAATAAACTTCAAAACTTTTCCCGAGAAAAAAAAAAAAAAAAAAAAAAAAAAGTACAGAGAAAGTTTGTATTCTAATTTCTAGGTGGGTTTGTTTCGTTTCATATGTATGTATGCATGCATATACATATATATATATATATATATATATATCCAACTTCCAAGTTCTCATCATTAGGCCTACATAAACCAATTAAGAAAAAAAAATCATAATCGTAGCAAGAAAATCAACATCAAACTTTTCCCGAGAAAATAAAAAGAAAAGAAAGTACAGAGAAACTTCATTATAATCTAGGCGGGTTTGTATTCATATGTATGTATGTATCTATATATATCCAATTTCGAAGTTCTTATAAGCCTACATAAACCAATTAAGAAAAAAAAAATCATAATCTTAGCAAGAAAAATTAACATCAAACTTTACCCGAGAAAATAAAAAGAAAAGTACAGAGAAACTTCATTATATTCTAGGTGGGTTTGTTTTCATATATATGTGGGTCCTTTATTTCAAGCCTACATAAACTAATTAAGAAAGAAAGAAAAAAAGAAATCATAATCTTAGCAAGAAAATCAATGTCAAACTTTTCCTGAGAAATAAAATAAAATAAAATAGAAAGAAAGTACAGAGAAACTTTATCATAGTGTGTTTGTTTATGTATATATTAAATTTCCAAGTTTTCATTTATCTATGAATATTATACCATGCTCCATCAAAATCAAATGAACAAGGCCTCCTCACAGGAATGAAACCAAGAATATTCTGGTAAAAATCAATGGAGTTCTCAACTGATCTACAAACAAGAGAGATGTGATTCAAAGAGGTCAGGTGCAAAGGGTTTCCCATGTTTTCCTTCATTTTTCTCGAGAAAGTTTCTGAATTTTTCCAAGAGATGAAGATAGGATTAAAGGGATCTAAGAAAGAGCGAATATCAAGCAAATGAGATACAAATTATAGAGAGAGAGAGAGAGAGAGAGAGAGAGAGAGAGAGAGAGAAAGAGAGAGACTAGTAGTTGAGGAGAGAGAGAGGGAAGATGGCAGATATTTGCGGGACTTCATGAGATGATACTGAAGGCTGTTAGAGCTGGTTCTATATAGGAGACCTGAAGGCCCTCTTGTTCGACACGTGTGCTTCATGAGATGTCCACGTGTTGGATATACTATGTGTCTGCCACGTAGACTGACGCATTGCTGACTCGGATCACGAGCTCTACTTCTACCTACCAGCTTGTACGGATTCAATTTGTATTGTGTAGTGTTTGTCAGGTATCATTTTTAAAAATGCTATGCATGATTCTCGTTTCATCTTACATGAACCGACCAAGAATTTTAATATTGAAAAAATTAGCCAAAAGCTATTCGGCATTTTGAAGAAATAGGTTCAGATATTGTTCTTGGTTGCCTATAAGGACATATGCTGAGAGTTTCTCTAATGGCTTCAATAAATTTTGATCCCATTAGTGTCAACTATTAGATTGTTTTGAGAGCTAATTATTTTACTTGATTTTTTAACTTTTATAAAATGGCCTATAAGAAAGTAGAGAGAAGTCTTTACTTTTTTCTTTTTTTTTTTTGACTTTTTTTTAGTAGATTCAAAGAACTAGCTGTGACTAAGATCACAATAGGGTGCCTCGATGGGATTTTTTTTAAGCATTTTTTGATAATTCGAACTGTTTATATTGTAAGATTCATCGAGTATAACATTTATGCAAAAAATCAAATTAATTAAAAGTCTACAACCCAATGATTAGATTATAATTATTTTTTAAAAAAATATTAAGATCATATGAACCATTTATTTTTGTAAAAGCAAATGTTTTTTTGTTACGGAGCTATAGATGTTCAATCAAATTTTTTTTTTTTTTTTAATATGGCTAATCTACTAAATAGTTTGAATTATCAAAAAAGATTCGAAAAAACCCCCACCGAAGCATCACAGCACGCTATTGTCACCTTAGTCCGTGTTTGTTTGGCTCGATGGGTTGCCAAAACAACCCTTATTGGTGTAGATAAAATTTGAAATTTTTTTTTTTTTTTTTTGATCGGCAAAAAACAGAAACTTTATTGATGAAATAAACAAGTACAAGGTACAAGACAAATTACATCAATAAAGCAAAGGGAAGTGCAGAAGCATCACAGTGAACTAAATGATCCCAACTAGGTTGGCACCACCGAGCTCACCTTATCATTTGCTAGCACCCCTAAGTTGGTGAGAGACCAACGAAAAAAAAAAAAATAAGAACCAAACCCAACAAACAAAGCTAGCACTAGAATCAAGCAGCTTTAACTTGACCATCATTGAATAATTTGACCATCATGCTGCTAGTTGTCCAGAAGTAGAGCAAAATAGCTCCTTATTTGGTACACTACACTTCTGCTGTACACTACAGCATGTGACTCCCCTGTGACCATCTTGGAGCATAGACATCCACCATCTTGGAGCATAGATAGATCCAACCAACCTAATAAACCATCACCTGTAGACATCCACCCAACCCTCCCATAACTGAAGCAATACACCCAAACCACACAGCAACACAACTGATAGATCATGAAATTAGATAGATAGATAGATAGATAGATGGTATGAGTTTACAACCATCTCCTTTTTTTTTATTTTTTCTCTTTTTTCAAGCGACGAAAATCAATTGTTAGTTATTAAATTAGGGAGTTAGCCTCCTTACTCTTACAAAATATTAATTGCTTACTTTATAATTTAACCCCCCCTTATATTGGCACCATGTTAGTTTACAACCATCTCTCACTACACATTGACACAAATATATACAAATGGGTTTACTATTGATACTTTGTACTTTATCTTGTTTGCATGCTGCAACTTAATTATCATTCCAACAAACATGAGTTTTAGGATTAAATTTTTTTGTTTCAAAAAATAAAAATTTTATTGTAAAAAATATTTGGAGATTAATTCTTGCGTGGTAAACAATCACTAAAATATCAATTCAAAAAGTCAAAAAATAACTTTTACCAACAAAATTTTAAAAATGTCAATAATAAATTCATTATGGACAACATAATTTAGTCCCAAAAGGAATAATTTTTGACAAGAAAAATTGGTTCCAAACAGATAGTAATTTAATACTAAATATCTAATTTTGTAATTAAAAATACAATAATAATACTTATGACAAAAAAAATTTATTTTGTCCATAAAAATTATTATTTTTCCTTAAATTTTTGTCTCTAAAAACTTTGGCCCTGTTTGGTTTGGGATTTCAAAACAATTTTTGAGAGCCCCAAATTGAAAGTTCATTTGTTTAACTCTATTCCCAAAGCTATTCTTAAAAGAAAAATGATCTGAACCCTTAACCCCTTCCCCCCCCCCCCCCCCGGCACCCCGCCTCCGCGCGCACGCACACACACACACACAAACACGTGGGGGTTGGTAATTAGAGGAAAAAAAAAAAAAAAAAAAAAAAAAAAGGCCAATCACAGGCCTGTGGGGGTCATGGGGGTGACCCTCTGTGGAGGTCTCAATCACTTCCGTTCTCAAAATTATTCTAAATTTATTTCTATTCCCAAAATTATTTCAAATCTATTCCAAATTTATCTCTATTTGCAAAACTATTTCAAATTTATTTCTATTCCCAAAGTTATTTCAAATCAAATTTATCTCTATTACTAAAGCTACATTAATCTAATCAAAAATGATACATCTCTCTAATTTGGGAGTTCTAAAAGAGTACTAATGATATGGAAAATTAATTAAAAAAAAAAAATCAAGGCCAAAACATCACATCACATCACATGAGACCCACACACCAATTAGAGCTATTAAAACTCATAATTTAAAGCTCCCAATCTTTTTTCTTAATCTAACCAATATCTATATTGAAGTATGTAGTACATTATATTTTTTAAGTTAATTGAATTTTTTTGAATGAAACTATGTAAAAAAGTTATTTGTCAATTCATATAAAAATTTAAAACAAAATGAATTTGTATTTTGAATTAATAAAAAAATATTTTTGAAAATAGTAAAAAAAAATGTGTTAAAGTTAAATTTGGACGACTAGTGTGAAATGAGTAAATAATTTTTAAAACTTTGTTTGATTTTACAATATTCAAAAATAGTTTTTGAATTTTGAATTCATATATTTTTATTTATAATGAATTTTTTTAATATACAGTTTTTTTTTTTTTGTGGAGAATTGACCAATAAATTCCGTTTTATAGACTTGTAATCCATAAGGTTCTAAATGTTTTTTTGGTAACTACATGGTCCCTTAAATTATTTGTTGACTGTTTTGCCATTGTTAGTATAGTTGGGAAAGAAGTGGCTTGGTTATGTATGGGAAAGGTGATGAGGCATTTGTGTGTCACATTGTTCGAAAAGCGCACTAGTAGTTTTTTAAAATTTGGCTATTTTTAATACACGCAGTGTGAGACGTGAATTCCTTACTAAATATTTTTTAGTGTGTGACGTGAAGAAACGTAGTAATTCAATCAAATTAGGTCCGCCACGTTAGAGTGTCACATGTCACATTTAGGAAAAGTACACTAATGAGTTTTTAATTTTTTGAGTGTCACAACATACTCGTCACGTTGTCACATTTAAAAAAAGTATACTAAGAAGTTTTTATTTTTTTAGAGTGTCACATCATACCTATCACGTTATCACATTTGGAAAAAGGTACACTAAGGATGAGTAGAAAATTTTGGAATGTCACATCATACCTGTCACGTTGTCACATTTGAAAAAAGTACACTAAGGAGTTTTTAATTTTTTTTGAGTGTCCCATCATTGGAGTGCCGCATTAATACTTGCCGCATTAGAGTATTACACCATACCTATCACATATTTCAAGAAAAAAAAAACAAAAACAAACAAACTTCCTCAATTAACTAGTGAAGGTATATTTGTCCAACCAATATCTATCCACATTTGAAAAAGGACTTACTGGTTACACACTACACCTAATAAGGACTCCTCAATCAGCTATTTCAAACATGAGACCAAATGGCACAGAAGTTCCCAAATAGGATTTTCTAATAAATTTTCCTTTTTTTTAGATATATCTAATCTAAATATATACTTAAAAATCAAAAAAAAAAATGTAAAGAAATTTTTAAAAAACGCAATAAATACAAAAATGTATTAAATTTTTGTATATTTGTTAGTATTTTGTGATTTTTTTAAGATATTTTTTCATAAATTTTATACGTTTTTAGTATATTTAGATTGAGTGAATTTAAAAACTGAAAAACATTAATTACGTTCATTACAAATAATAAAATATAGATGAAACTCAAAAGCTATTTTTCAAAATTAAAAAAGTAAAAAATTTGACTAATACGAAATACATTTAGATTAGGTGCGTATAAAAAGTTTTTTTTTTTTTTTAAGACTAAAATATGAAAAAAAGTTTACTAAAGACAACAAAACAAGAAAAATCAAAAAATCAAAAACTCAAAATCTAGTTTTGAAAACCCAAAACCAAATAAGTACTGGATTTTCAAATTTTTAAAAATTATTTTCAAAATATACATCCAAACAACTTTTTAAATTTTGTAACTTTTTTCAAAAAATTATTTTTTAAAATTGATTATAAAAACCAAACCAAACGGACCTTAATTTTGTTGTAGTATACAACTATATAAAACTTACATGCTTTAAGGTTTTGTTTTTCTTTATTATATGCCCTCTTCTTCTGTTACTTCACTGTTTAAGTTTTTGATGGAAGGAGGACGGAAGCTGGTGTTTAGGAGAAGAATAGGAAGAGCTGGAGCATCACCAAACATCTATACAGTGTTTGTTGATGATATACCTGATTCAATGAGTCCTGAAAGACTCTATACTTTGTTTACTAATTTTGGGGTAGTAAAGGATGTCTTTATACCAAACAAGAGGAGAATTTAAAGCAACACAATCCAAGTTTGGTTTTGTTTGATATGACTGTCTTATAGCTACTGGGGTTGCTGTGAAAAATGCTAGTGGAGTGTGGTGTGAAGACAAGATATTGAAGGTCAAAAAGGTAGATTATGGAAAGAAGCAGGCTGGTAAGGAAAAGGTTCAAGTAAAAGAGGGGTCAAACAAGCAAACAGAAGGTGTGGGAAGGTTTATACCTAATGGAAATACAAAAAGAGACACCTATGCTAAGGTGGTCAAAGGGCCAAGTGGCAAAAGTGGAAGTGATGTACGAGTTAAGGCAGAGAAGTATGGAATTGGTTGGCTATATAATAGTTCAATAGCCAAGATGTGAGTGAAATACCGTTTCGCAGAATTAAAAAAGGAATTTTAGAACAGAGGTTTGGTGGATGTGAAAGTAAGAGAAGGTAGAGGGAGAATTGTGTACATGACTTTCAGGTCAGGTGAGGATATGAAGACTAAAATGCTAGAGATAGGAGAATGGATTCATGACTGGTGTGAGGTGTGTGTTAGGTGGAAAAATGAGTTGAGACTGGAAAATGAACGATTACTATGGCTTAAGTGCTATGGTGTACCTCCTAATCTGTGGAATAGCCAAAACTTTCAGAAAATAGGAAAAGTGTGGGGGGAAATTGTGGAGATTAATGAAGCCACCTTAAACATGGACTCTATGAAATGTGGCAGAGTTAGAATCTGTTCCTCTCAACTCGAGTGAGTGGATAAAATGATTATTCTGGAAAATAAAGATCGTGTGTACCTAATTCGTGTGGTCGAAGATTGTAACTGTGGTAATGGAGCACGTCTCAACTATTGTAATCACAATGAAAAGCCAAGTTGAAAGGATTCAGTGGGGAACAACAATGGAGAAGAGTAGAGTGTTGCGTTCGACCATGGCAAGATGGAAGAAGATGAGGACGTGGCATGCAAAGTGGCTGAGGTGGAGGCTCAAGATGATGTGGTAACTAGTGACAGGATCAATGCTGGAAAGGAGGGATTGGATGATGGAAACACTATTCTCTCCAACTCTATATCCATCATAAATGAATCTGACACAAGGTTTGCGGCTCAAAGAGTTGGACAAACACCATTAATAGGCTGTACAAGACTCAAGGAAGGCGTACGTGAAAAGATAGGTCAAATAAAGTGGAGTGGGAAACACGAAATGACAGAGCTGAGGTGGGGTCTGATGGGCTTATAAGAAGTTTAGATGAGAATGAATTAAGGAAGCCAGATATTAATTTAGAGGTAGTCTTAGATGCAACCCAGATGTATAATGGTAGGAATGGTTTAAATACAATCAGTGCTAACCCTATTGTATTGAGTGCTAACCCAACTTCTGTCAAGAAGACCAATGAGCTGTTGACTGGACTAAGAGGTAACTTAGCCCATATGGTGAAAGATGGTGAACAACCCACTGGGGTTTTAAGGATTAACCAGATGGAGACCCAAGTGGAGAAAGAATGCAACCTAGTAAGCCATGGAAATATTATCAAAAGAGTTCAATCTAATGTGAGTGAGAATGTTGAGCATCGAAGGAAAGAAAAAGGGTATCATTAGAGGAAAAAGAAAGGAAGAAAATGTGTAACTTTTAGAGGAGGATTTCAGAGAGGAGCTTTATTTCGTGAGGCAGTAGTTGCGATTTTAGCTTCGATGTCTGTCAGTAACATCTCTGGCCGGTAAAGGAATTTAATGAATGAAGCCCAAGATACAATTACAATGGGAAAGGCACTGGGGTTGGATTTTGAAGAAAAGGAAGCTGAAGCAATTAACAAGATCATCCAAATGGAAGAAGAAGATGAATTAAGGCTAGTAGGAAAGATGAAAAAAGGAAGTGTTTAAACTAACACTCTAGGATGAAATTAAGAGAAATTTGCTACTAAATGAAGATTTTATCATAGAATGTGAGAGGGCTTGGAAGGGTAGAGAAAAGACAAAGAATCAAGGAAGTATTAAAAGAAAAAAAAATGTGGATATGGTTATGCTACAAGAGACCAAAAAATCAGGGATTGATGATAGATTTGTTAGGTCACTTTGGACTAATGAATCAATGGAGTTCATGGGGGTGGATGCAGAAAATAGTGTGTATGGTTTGCTTTGCATATGGAAACCAGATGTCTTTGTTTTAAAAGATTGCTACAGCTCCAGGAGGTTTATTATACTTTCAGGTACTTTTCGTTCTAGCATTGAATGTATAATTGGTAATATTTATGCTCCCAATGAGGAGGCTGCTACGAAGCAATTATGGGAGGTGTTGTCTAAATTAGGAGGGGATTTCAATGAAATTGCTTCAATTGTTGAGCGAAAAGGTTGTCTAAGGAATGATAGGGATATGACTGAGTTTGGCAATTTTATTAATGAGTTAGAATTGGTGGGCATTCCTATGCTTGGGAGACAGTATACATGGGGCAATTCCCAAAGTTGGAGTAGAATTGACAGATTCTTAATTAACCCAGAATGGTTAGAATGGTTCAAATTCAAAGTGTAGGGGTTACCTAGAATCCTATCTAATTATTGCCCAATTTTATTGAAGGAAGATAAGAGAAATAGGGGACCTAAACCTTTTAGGTTCATAAATGCGTAGGTCTTGCATCCTATGTTCATGAAGGAGCTAAAAAAGGTTTGGGAAGGTTCAAATATAAGGGGATAGGCAGGGTATATTGTTATGAGTAAGTTGAGATCATTAAAAATGGCTCTGAAAAAATGGAACAGAGAGGTTTCGGAATGTGGAATCAAATCTTAAAGAGGCTGACGATAAGCTGCACAATTTAGACTTAAAGGCAGAATCCAGAAACCTTAATGAGATGGAAATCACAAGAAGAAAGGAGGTGTTGGGGTTGGTTTGGCGTATTCAAAAAAGAAAGGAGTGGCTGTGGCTACAAAAGTCAAGACTAGATTAGGCATTAAAAAGGGACAGGAACACAAGGTTTTTCTATATAATGCCATCTATAAGGCAAAACAGAAATATGATTAACTCAATGAAGATTGATGAAGTTATTGTTGAAGAACCAGCTGAAGTCAAACAAGCAATGTGTAATTATTTCAAGAATCAATTTGATGAACAATGGAGAAAAAGTCCCTACATTGGTGGCAATTTCCAAAAAGTGAATCCTATTCAAGCCACTGAAATAAGACTTTACTGGGGCTGAGGTATGGGAGGCAATTAGAGAGAGTGATGGGAATATAGCACCAGGGCCCGATGGTTTCAATATGATGTGCTTTTAGAAGGGTTGGAAGGTGATGAAAGAAGATTTAATGAATTTCATGAAGGAATTCCATGAAAATAGTAGATTGGGTTATGGTATAAACTGCTCTTTTGTCACCCTTATTCCATAAAGAGACATCCCATTATCGATTATGGAGTGTAGACCAATTAGTTTGATCAATTCTGTGTACAAAATCTTATCTAAAGTGCTAACTAACATATTGAAACAAGTATTACCAAATGTAATTGATAAAGTCCAATCAACATTCTTAAGGAGGAGAAACATTTTGGATGGGGTTCTCATTGCAAATGAGGTAGTAGATTGGTGGAAGAAATCTAAAAAGAGGGGACTAATCCTTAACCTAGATTTTGAGAAAGCCTATGATTCGGTAAATTGGAATTTCCTTCTTCAGATGTTGGCAAACTTTGGGTTTGGACCAAGATAGTTAGGTTGGGTTAAAGAGTGCATTACCTCACCTAGAGTATCTATTTTAGTAAATGGATCTCTATCTGAAGAGTTTTGTCCTTGTAGAGGGTTAAGGCAAGGTGATCCACTTTCACCTCTTTTGTTCAATGTTGTAGCTAAAGGGCTTAACATATTGTTGAAGAGAGCAAAGGAATTGGGGATTATCAATGGGGTGGAAGTGAGCAGTGGTGGGTTTTGTGTGTCTTATCTTCAGTATGCAGATAACACAATAATCATGGGCAATGCGGAATGGTTTGAAGTGGTTTTCATTACAAAGAATTTTGATGTGCTTTGAAGTGGTATCTGGGCTTAGGATAAATTTCCACAAAAGTGTGGTATGTAGGGTTGGTGTGGCTGATGATCTGATTCTGGAGTTCGTAACAAAACTTAATTGTTTAAGTCAAAAATTGCCATTCAAGTACCTTGGTCTTCCACTTGGAGCTAACGCAAGCGGAAAATATTCTTGGAAACATGTCATTGACAACTTTAAAAAGAAGCTCTCAAGTTAGAAAAGAAGAGTATTGTCATTTGCAGGAAGAGTTGTTCTTATTAAATCTGTTTTGTCCTCTTTGCCAATTTATTACATGTCACTTTTTAAGATTCTAGAAAATGTTGCTAAGGAACTTGATAGGTTGCAAGCAAATTTTCAGTGGGGAGGTTCAAAAGTTAGGAAGAAAATTCATTTAGTAAAATGGAAGGAGATTACAATGGAAAAGCAAAAATGAGGTTTGGAGATAAAAGATATCAGGCTCACAAACCTGTGTATGCTATTCAAATGGTGGTGGAGGTATGCAATTGAAGATAATGCATTATGGAAAGCAATAGTTTGCTGCAAGTATGGATCTGCTGGAGGGAAATGGTTCCTGTCTACTAATATAACAGGCATAACTTCTAAAATATGAAGGGATATAGTGGAAGTATCACAATCAAAACCAAAATTATATACCCTATTTTTGGAGAACATAGAAATAACAATAGGGAATGGGAAAAGAATAATGTTTTGGATTGATAATTGGATAAGGGATTCAAGCATTTGTAATAAATTCCCTAGACTTTATCAGTCATGCATAGCAAAAGAGGCTTCTCTAAATGAGCAGATTTCAGAGAAAGACAGTTCAGATAGGTGGTGCTTCAGTTTTAGAAGAAATCTACATGCTTGGGAAGAAGATGAGTTAGTTAAACTCAATGATTTGTTGGGAATAGGGCCCAGGATAGGAATGGAGATTGAGGATTTTATGAAATGGAAGGGTGATCCAATCGGTGGGTTCAAGGTTAGAAGTGCATATAAATGGTGTGATATGGATTCTGTAACTCTACTCAGTTCTGCTAGATTAATATGGAACAATTTATCTCCACCTAAAGCCAAATTCATTACTTGGTTGGCATGGAAGGGTAGACTTAAAACAAAGGATTTTCTGCACCGAATTGGAGTGTTGAGGGGGAATGTGGATTTACATTGTGTCTTCTGCAAATTTGATTTGGAATCTTCTAATCATATTTTATTGCTCTGTCCTTTTGTGTGGAAGGTGTGGGTAAGCATAATTGAGTGGTGGAGGCTGGAGTGGGTAACACCAGATTCAGTAGAGTGTTTAATACAATGGTGGTTGAGTTGGAATTTTAACAAAAAAGTAAGGCTGTTTTGGAGATCTATTCCCTCAGCAATGCTTTGGTCTGTTTGGAATTGCAAAAATGAGTGTATTTTTGCTGCTAAACATCCAAATTTGGTGGAGTTATATGAGACAATTAAGGTAAGGTTAGCACTTTGGTGGAAATCACATAATTCTGGGTGCCTTTATTCTGTAAATGATTTTTTGAGTAATTTTCAGGTGGTGAAACAAAGCTTGTAAAAGCAGATTGGGTGTGAAGATGCATAGGTAGTAAGAGCAAATGTCCCAGGAGAATAACAACAGCATTGTGGGTGGGTCTGGTATATTCTCTGTTCTGTATTTCTTTAACAGGATGGAAGAGCAGTAGTATTATTCTATCATGGAATTGGTATTTAATTTACACTGATCTGCTAAGTTGTTTGATGGTTGCTGATGCATTGGTTGTTTCGTGGCTACTGCATTGGGTGCATTGTTGTTATGTTTTTCTTGTTTTGGTTGCTTTTGATTGGTCAGATGGAGTTTTGAACTCAATTTGATTATGGTGGATTTGAAGAACATGGTGAAGTTGAACTCTTGCAATTTGTTTTGAATTACTGTCAATTGCTCTGATGTTATACTGCCTCTAGATTTGTAATGGTATTGTAGGTTGATCTGTGTGGGAGGAAGAACAGCAATAGTAATACTCTGCTGATGCTGAATGTTGAATGTCTTGGTATCCTGCTGTTGAACATAAGAGTTTGGTTATCTTGACTGTAACAATCCTCATACTGTTTACCGATTAATGACTGATTGATTACTGATTACTGCTAAACTGAGATCGAATATGAAAAGTAATTGACTGACTGAAATCTGAAACTGAATTGATTGCCTATATCTGTTTGAATTGCATTTTATCTGTTTGACTGTTTAATTATCTGTTTAGTTTGTTTTGTTTAAACTGATAATTGAAGGCCTTATCGGCGGCCGAACCCAAAATTGATTGATGATTTAGAACCATTAGAATTTATATGATTTTATGGTGTATTTAATTAAAATGTGATTTGGTACGATTAAATTATATTAAAATAGGTTAAATTGCATTGTGCACTTATTTACATTATTGCCATTGTGAGTGGGCCCTTTATTATAATATCCTTGAGCCTTATACACTCAAACAAAACAATCCTTCAGCCAAGCCCCTTGTTTTTGCCGTCCAAGAGAGAGAGAGTGAGAGAAGTGAGTGTTTCATCTTGAGTTCATAAGAATTGGGTTGGAAATTAAAGGAATTGGATTGAGTGTTCCAAGATTGAGCTCCTAGACCTTTAATTCAAGACTTGAGGTAGAGCCTTACCTTCTTGAACTTGCATTTGACTTCATTCTTGCATGGTTCATACTAGATTAAAGAGCTAAGGCATGTTTTAGTCTAATAATGTTGAATTAGAGCTCAATTGTTGCATGCACGTGCATATTGACAAGTTTTGAGGTTGTAATCCATCATTCCTCACATGCATGTTCATAAATTTGCAATGGTCCATGTTTTCAACTTGTTTTTGGAACAATTGGCTCACTAGAGCATCAAATTGAAGCTTTGAAATGATTTGAATTCATGCATGTTTGCATGTTCTTCATGTTCATGAAATGGGTTTGAATTTGGATTTAATTAACTCACCCTTGGGCTTTAAATTCACAAATTGAGTTTTGAAACTTGTTGTATATTGAGTTTAGTTGTGTTTTCCAGAATTTGGGCCCAAGAGATCGAGTTTTGAGCTTAGGAATGCTTGGTTTGAGCTTGCGAGGCAAATCTGGAAATTCCATAATTTGGCTTCTACGCTCGAGCGAAGGATTCTGCGCTCGAGCGACCACCGTGTACTCTGAACTACGCTCGAGCGACGAAATGGCGGCTCGAGCGTAAATTGCAAGCTCTCAGAATCTTGGTGCGCGCAGGCGTACGCTCGAGCGAAGGGACCTACGCTCGAGCGAAGAGCTGTGTCTCACGCTCGAAAGAGCATCTAGCGTAAATTTTGAGCATCCAGCATTTTTACTATAGCACACAGTCCGCTCAAGCGACGGAATTCACGCTCGAGCGGAGCTCCTTTGTCTGCATGCCCGCTCAAGCGAAGGAACCCTCGCTCGAGCGAGACCCCTGCTTTCAGCAAATTTTGTAAAGTGTTCAAAAGTGCATCTTTGCATCCTCTTTCCATCCTAGGCATTCCTAGGGCATATTTAAGGCATCTTAAAGAGGATATGGATGTAGAACACACCAAGGCAAATTTAGGGATTAAGTTATTATCTTTCCCCAACTGTGAAACTCAGTGTGTGTTCAATCTCATTAGCGTATAGGGTTGGCTTTCAGGAGACACTCTAGTTCATCGTAACCCGTAACTCTGTGAGTAACAATTGTGTAAAGATATGTTCAAAATGATTATCTTCTTCAATATTGAACTGCTATTTCTTGAATCGATATTGTTTCTTGAATGAATGTATGTCCTATATTCTCGAACTGCATCTTTGTGGCATCCTTAGCACCCTCATTTCTTATTCTTTATTAGAGATCTCTGTCGGTTCCCTCGTGGAACCACTACTGTTTACTGATTGATGGCCATCATTACTGTTCGGTCTTTTAAGACCTATTGTTTACTGTTATGCTAATGGATGTATCACATATGACTGATCGACTGAAAGACTGAAATACTTATTTAATGAACTGTTTTCATTATTGTAAAGACATTCATTCTAAACCTCTTTACGCATTATGTTATTCACTGGGTTTTAGCTCATTGCTCATAAATATATGTAGGTGTATAGGCACTGGATCAAAGCTAGAGGCGTCGGGGTAAACTCCAGTTTTGTCAAGCCAACCAATGTGCCTCACTGCGAGGTTCCGAACCTGTCAAGCTATGGCTTAGGGGTGTTTTTATTTCCCCGTCTGTCTCTGTACCGTTTTGTAACACTGTATAGACTAAACGTTTTGCACTGTACTGTTTATATCGGGGATTAAGTCCCTGTTCTGACTGGTTGTATATGATATGCATACTGTTTTGTATTGTTCTGTATAAATGTATGAAAAATCTTTTGGCATACAGACTGTCACAGCTCATTGGACATTGTTTATTTACTGTATTGGCTTCCGCCAAGCCCCTGTACTCTGTATTATTGTATTACTGTTAAGCAGGCCTTCGGTAACCTAGGGTTACTGGCCAATTACGGTGCTAAAACCATAGAGGCGGGTTTGGGTCATGACAGACATTGAATGTTTAGTTGCAACCTTGTGTTATGCTGCCAAGCTCTCTTAAGGAAGGTAGCTGTGGTGGTTTTGTATTGTATGTCCTCTGTCAGCATAGGAGTTTTTCTACGTGTTTGGCTGTGTGTCCTCTGTTTGGTTGTCTTTTTATTGCGGTTGGTTACTCACCAACTTTTGATGGTGTGCTAGTAGATGATAGGGCGAACTTATCGATGCCAACCTAGTTGGGATTGGTTTGTTTCGCTTTCTTCTTAGTCATATTTTCGTTTGGAGAGAAAACACCATTTTTCGTACTTTTTTACATAGAGACACGCATCATTCTCTCAAATTAAATGGATCAATTTCACCATGCAAATTGTATTTGTGTTAGAATCTGAAGCTTGTAATATTCTTATACCTTCAAAATGTTCACCTTAAACTATGTCATACATGCATACTATCTTCGAAGATCTCAAGGTAAATGTTTAAATTTGCTGGTTAAACATGTAAATTTTCTAATTTAGCTATTGCTACTGTTAGAATATATTATATTCTGTATATGTTCTATATGATTGTATTATCATAAATGTATTTTTCATATTTAGGTTTGCCTCCTCCTATATAAAAAAGTTTTGTATACATTATTCATTATTCAATTCAGTACAAAAGTTTTCTCTTTTCTCTGTTCTTTCTACCTTGCTCTTATAAAATGGTATCAAAGCACATGGTCTAAATTTTTTCTTTTCTTTATGCTTGGTTTGTTTCTCTCCTTTCGTGTTCAATCTCGTTAGATTGACAAAACACAGAAACAATCACATATTCATCATCAAACGCCACAAACCACAACCTCATTAGACCTCCCACATCCCCTTTCCCTCCTCCCCCCCTTCCCATGCGTTGCCCGCTACCAAACGCACCTTACACGTATCTGACTCCCAAGCTTTGAAGCAAGTCCTCAATCGCTTCTCTCTTAAGCCGATGCCACCCTATCTATGACCACACCTTTTTCTTGTTAATATGCACCACACTTTCTCGTGCTACTGTGAGCCGCGTGTTTCTAACGTCATCACCGATGTCTATCCTGTTCCCCAGTACACTGTGCCTCCCTCTTTGCTACCTTATGTCGTACCTTCCTCTGCTAACGTGTGCTGCATGTTGCTGATATCACCCTCTTTACTGTGACGTTAGCCCTAGTCTTATGGTTGACCAGTTTAATACCAAAAACGTTGACCAACAGATTCACTACTCTTTTGGTTGGTTCTTCTCTGGTTCAGAATAGTTCTAACCTATTTTCGATCTCTCGAATCTGCTGGTGTGCTCTATTTTTGGAAAATCATACTCAGCAAAGCATCTTCTTTTTATTTCTGATGTATTTGTGCATCATAGATTGTCCAGATAACATCCATTCAATCTCCATTACACTATGGGTCCAACTATGTTCTCTATGCCCAAACTTTCTTTAGATTCATCAAAGGGAAGCGACTTTGGCGTAGTATCACAGGGGCTCTTTCCAAACCCATCTAGGAAGAAAAAAGAGATTGCTTCTATTTTCGATGAACGCCTTAATAAATGGGAAGGCAAGAACTACCAGATTAACTCATGGTTCCAGGCCACTTTTGTTCTTTTCATTAGTCTTCAATTTGGTCAGTTCCAGGATGCTAATCAAATTGATTCTCCTACAAAGGAAATTTGGGATTTCTTAAAAAAGCATTATCAAACTACTAGCCACGCTTACCAGTAGCAATTATTACAAATACTTTATCACATGCGCCAAGCACCTGGTCAGTCCATCAATGATTTTTTGTCTCAAATGTCTTTCGATTAGTCTTTTCTAAACCTACATAGGCCCACTTGGAGGATGCATTAGAATCATCAGGGACTTTTCTAGTTTCTCATGGCACATCATACTACTTTTGAACTGGTGCAAGCTTTTTTTCTGTATCGTCTGCTACTGACTGCTTTAAATTGGGCCATCTCTAAATTACTATTAAAAAAAAAAAAACTCGTTTTGGTATTCTTCAAACTCCAAAACTAGATTCAATTATGGCTAGTTTAGTTTCACGGCCACCTCATAGTTCATCACCCTTTCAGTCTCCAAGCTTATGTATTTACTACCACAATCGTGGCCTACCTGTCACCCATTCTCTTGTTCAATGTCCGGTCCATGAATGCTTGACTTGTCACAAGATTGCTCCTGGTCATCTTCAAAGCAACTGCCCAAAAGCTACCTCCACTACTTCTACTAAGAGAAGGTCTTCTCATTTTGGGTCCCATTCTAGGTTTTCACATGGTCACTGGTTTGTTGCTGCTGTCTCTGAGGTTTATCTTCTCACCACTCCACGTATTTTCCTCATCCATATTTCTCTATGGATGGTGTTGAATCCATCATCAAGAAGGTTCTAGTAAAATTTGGTACTACTCCTTCCACTTCTCTCTCAGTCACCTCAGGTAACTCTTATTGGTATTTTGATTCCGCATGATACAATTATATGACTTCTGATTCTACTTTGTTTTCTTCTATTTCCTCATCATTTCTCATTCCCACTATACATATTGCTGATGGTTCTCATGTCTGTTAGTTATACTAGTTAAATTTCTACTTTCACTATGTTAATTTCTAATACTTATTGCATTTCTATTCTTACATTATATGTTGCTGAATTGTGTGAACTTAGTCTAACCATCACCTTTTCTTCTAATTGTTGTTTGGTATAGGATCTTCAGGCGAGACAAATCCTTAAGATAAGTCATAAGCATGGACGTCTGTTCGAACTTATCTATCTTTGCATTCCACCATAACCATCTCCTGCTAAACAACCTGCATTACCATTTTGTTAGGTTTTTATTCTTGGCAATCCTGTTTGTCAAAACTCCTTTCAGTTGTATTTTTATTCGGCCTTTTATTTCGGTGAGGCTATGAGTTTTAGATGTAAATCCAACCCGAATTGTGCCTTACAAAGATGTTTCAAGAGTTAATTTTTTCATATTTGCCACTTCGTTGACTATGTCAGGGATTGAGCTGTCCAGTCAGCTCACGAGGGTCTAGGGGACAGCGTCCCTTGGTAGGTTCAGGGCAGCAACCGGCAGGGTTGAGGGGTAGTGCCCTCGAAACAAAATGTAAAAATGCATTTGAAGTTACTTGTCCACTCGAGCGGCCGTTTGTGAGATCGAGCGGAGAATAATTGGCTCCAGAAGTTTGACCAGTCTGCAAAAGTACTGGGAGTTGGGATTTTACACTCGAGCGAGGTTCGCTTGAGCGGAGATCGCGAGTGAGTTTTCTATAAATATGTGGTTTCATCTGTTTTTAGGGTTACAGCTTCCAAATCTTCTTCTTGGATATGGGGGTTTATATCTAGAGCTTCTTTGTTAGTTTCTTTGATGTTTGTTTGAGTTTCATTTAATACAAAAAAGATAGAGTTGTTCTTCGATGGATTCCGGAGTGGCTAATTGTCGTGGATTCGACATCGGCGTTGTGGATTCAACGTTGGGCAAGACAATTCTGAGGTGAATACCGTAGTGGAAGAGGCATATAGGGGTCAGTTCAGTTCAAGCGTAGATTCGCTAGGTAATTGAGTATACACTTATGTAATTCCTTTTGTCTTCTTAGTGGATTATTTTGTGGCTTTTGCTTATGATTTTTTTATCACAATTAGAGGCGCTCCAATTGTGATTTTTTCACGTTAAAATTGTTGTGTCGATTTGTCTTGATTATTTGATTGGGATTGTTATTTACCGTTTAAAATTGGTACATAATCACAAATCAATTTCTAGGGGATTTTTAGATTTTTCACATTTAATAAAAGTACTTATTTGGATTACCCTAAGATGGCACATGGTGTATTCTGGCTTTTGCAAATTTGTGGTGGATAAGAGGGGCATTGAGGGTCTCACACAGAGGGAGTACCTTTGGAAGGCCGTGATTCTTGGCGGTCCATTGATGTTACGATGCTGGTATTTAACTCGAGGTGTAGGCATCCTTGGTATTGGATCCGACATAGGACCAATGAGGGGTTCGAATAGCCTTGTGTCCATTGCTTAGTGATTGGGTAAGAACGGCGCTCTATGGAGAGTTGCTTAGAAATACTGACTGGCTAACAGTTAACATGATTAATTATTATCTTTAAATATTATGTTTGTCCTACATTCGGTTAATTAATTCTGTTAATTATTATACTATGCATATAACTGTATTATCAGGATGGGTTGATTATCATGTTATAGTATTCTATTAGGCTTCACAGCTCATGGCTTTCTTTGTATTGCCCTGGCATTTTATGATAGGTACCAAAAAGATTGTGAAAAAGAAGATGTTGTAACAGACTTAGCAGTGATTGGTAGGGAGTGCTAAAGAAAATATGTTAGTTGGGATTGTCATACCAGAGGTATTATTTTAATTTCTTTTGGAGAGAGATATACATTGTATTTTTATTTGGAGAAAATTTATTGTAATTTGAGGTTTATTTGGATTTTAATTGGTCTTGACAATTAAGGTCGTTACAAACTTCAAAGCCATCATTGTAGCCCCGTTTTCCAAATCTACCATCATTAGGGGTAGACAAACGTTGGGGTGGGTTCGGTCTGACACTATATAATAAATGACTTTGTGTCTGTCTAAACTCGGCCCTAACATCGGGTCTCTATATCTGTCCAATCCCAATCCAATATAAATCAAGCCCACTCATCGGGCTATATGTTAAAAAACTTAAAACAGTGCATAATTAAATTCAATCACACATTATATTTTTTAAATAAATATATTGACATCATTATAAATTGAAAGATTTCTTAAATAAATTCAATCACACATTACCACAAATGTAAGTTTCAATAAAATCAACAAATATAAAATATAGATCTCAACAAAATATATATATATATATATATTAATGTATTATAAATAAATAATTAATTAATTAATTTAATAGCGGCCGGACCAAACTGAGTTGAAAGTATAAACCCAAACCTAGCTCATTAATATTTCAAGTAGACAATATTGGCCCAACCTAGTCCAATGAGTTAAAACAATCTTTCCAAGTCCTAGAAAAATAGGACTAGGCTAAGCAGGCCAATGAACCGAAGTCCACCTCTAGCCACAACTCTTCTTTGTTAATGTCACCCATCTTTCATCACTACAGGAACATGTTGCACACTCTCATTGGAGGGTCATTTTGGAACAAACAGGTACGCATTAAATTGTGTTAGTTAAACATATAATTTTGGGGTAATTCTACTTATACCATCCTTTTATCTCCTTACCCTCATAATTTATTTATTTTTTTTACAATCTCATTCTTATTTAGAATTACCAAAAAATCCCTCAAACCCAAACCCTAACCCTAATTTCTAACCCACCCAGAGCCGATAACCATCACTATCACTGTCGTCGGCAACCCACCTTCCATCTCTAGTGACTTCACTACCTTTAACCACTAACCTCCATCCCACTCTCCCTCACTAGCGACTCATTTTTCCACTAGTGATCTTTCCCCTTCACGCACTAGGAGCTCAGCTCGCCATCGTGGCCTAGTCTTGCCATAATCGTGACCCATTTTCATCATCCCCTCTTGCCATCAGAACTTAACTCCACCTCTCGTCGCTCCATCACGAAGAACCTTATTGCCTATCCTCGCCATCACGACTGAAGCCCTTCTGATTGCCCTCTTCTACTGCTGAGAAAGCACGAGAGAGAGAGAGAGAGAGAGAGAAAGAGAGAGAGAGAGCACCATGGTCTATCGTGAACATCCTAGTCACCCACTCTCGCCATCACGACCCAACTATTACATTCTTTCATCGCCAGCAGAGCAAGAGAGAGAAAGAAAGAGAACCCAGAATTGGAAAAATAATAAGAGAACGAGGGCGAAGAGGGGTCACAGTGGTTGAAAATTGTAGGGGTTAATCGCGGGTGGAGAAGGGGTTAGCTGTCGGAGACGACGGCTGGAGTGGTACTGGTAGTGATTGGGAGTGAGCTAGGGTTTGGGTTTGAGAAGATAAGGGCAAGTTGGGTATTATTGTAAGTGTAATAAGAAAATAAAATTAGAAATGGTGTAAAAAGAAAATGGATGTAAGGAGTTGATTTAGTAGTGTATGTAATATTTCTCATAATCTTTTTTGCCTTTCTTACTAATACTACTCTATAAACTACATGATATAAAAGCGCATCCAAGATGATCCTTGTATCATGTAATTGTCAAAGACAAACTTGAAAGATGGCTAAAAACATAGTCGAACCACCAACATTGACGTTTTTTGTAAGATTGATTAGGACAAATTAATTTTTATATGCATGTTAGGATGTCATTTTCCCTATAAAATGTTCTTATGTTACAATGTATTTTAAAATTAAGTCCAAACACATAAGCTGGTTTGTAATGGTACGTATGTCATCCCATTTTTCACAAACTTAAAAAAGGATTGACTTAATTTAAAGGGAGAATTAAAGTACAGGAAAAAAATTTATAAAAATATGTGAAGTGTAAGTAATTCTGTAATGAGATATAAGTAAAAAGTTGTGGAGGTGTGTTTGTGTAAATAAAATAAAAAAAATTATCCCACTGAGATGAAATTCCCCCTGATTTAAAAGCACTATGCATCTGAAAAAGCATATATATAAATAATTTTTAGTAGTCATTATTGATGAATATGATAACATTTTTTATTATGCCTTTAAATTGTTTTTAATTGAATTTAATTTGGCTCGGTTCTGAAAATATTGAAAATGAAAGCCTTACTATTTCAAGGGTGTTATATATATATATATATATATATTATTTATAGTAGATTATTTTAGTTGATTATTTGATTTTTTATAAAACGAAGTATAAAAAAAGTAAAAAAATTGATGTGATGGGATATTTTGTTTTATTAATAATTTTAACCTGAAGTAAGCTATTTTAATTCATCCCAAACACTCCTTTAAATTACTAAGACATACAACAAATTATTATTTATTTTTTAATTTTTAAATAGTAAACAATCATGAATATTTACATATACAGTGATTTAAAAGGAGAACAAATATTGGTAACATATAATACATATATTTGGTTTTTTTGCTTATAGTATGGAGTGAACTTTTTGATCATATATAATCATTATCGCTTTTTACTCAATTTATAAATATTTGCATAAATTCATTAAATTCTGGAGGAGTCTCTAAATAAAGAAAGAAAGAATAAATAAATAAACAGGTTCATAAATTATTTTTGCACCGACAAAGAATCAAAGGGCAAATCAGCTGAACAAGTAGTTTTGAGCATGGTGTCTCTCCCAAGTACAATCCCTTACTGGCTCTACCACTCTATTGTTATTTTTTAAAATATATTTAGGTTTCATTTGTTTTAACTTTTACTCATTTTCCATATATTTTTGCATTATTTTTTTTAAAATGGCTTATTTTTTAAATTTTCATAAGTCAATTTTTATAAAGTTGACTCTCACTCACTACCTTTTCAACATATTTAGTTTTTTCAAATAAATATCTTAATTCACTAAAAAAAAAAAAGTCATAAATGACACTTTATTGAATCAAAATTTATTTTTTAAGGCAATCACCAATAGTTCACCAGAATCATCACCAAATTTGAATTTGGTAAAAAAATATACCTTTTTTTCGTCTCCAAAGGTTTTATCAAAATGATATCAAATTGAAAACGTCCCAAAATTTTCATCAAACTGAGGATGTCTTGCACCTTTCAGCAAGTTATTGTGCATAGCCGTTGAGTGGTGACCCACCAGACGACCGGCCGGACTTCCAGTCACATGTCCCCCCAGATGACCACCTCAAGGCAAAAATTTGTAAAAAAATTTACATTAACCGGTCGAGCCCCCGGATGATCACTTTTGTTTTGGTTTTTTTTTTTTTTTTTTCACCTGTTCACCACCAGCTAGTGCAGGGACAATGCTCACTACTTGCAATAGAGATGACCTGTGCTCACCAACAAACTTCACATTTGTGTTCATATGATGTAGAAGCTTCAATAGAAGAAGACCTCCCCACCGCAGACAAAACTTATACCCACATGCATACATATACATATAGAGAGATATTTAGAGAGAAAAACAAGTAATCAATTACAGAGAGACAAAAAGAGAAGGAGATGGAGGAAGAGAGAGAGATGGATAAAAGCTATCACTCTTTTGGGGATTCTTCTACCACTACTGCTTCTTCAAGTAGCACTAACATCACTAACAACACCACCACCACCAACAACATAGATCAATATCTAAATCATCTTAACAAAATTTCTCACAAAATCTCTAAACCCATTAGGAGACCCACACCCACTTTTGATCATCACCATTAGATTCACCACCCACTTTTGATCTCATAAAATCTCTAAACCCATTAGGACGCTCACACCCACTTTTGTAAAGAAAGATTGAATTTCCTCCAATCTTCACATCTGTCCACTTGCCGAATGATCGGCCTATCATCCCTTCAAACGACCAATGTTTTGCTGAAAGCTAAAAATCACCATTGGAGAGCTTGATATCAGATAGGTGAATTCGTCAAATTTTTACTCAAACTTGATGAAATATTTTGTGAACTGTTAGAGATGCCCTAAGCATTAAAATATTTTTGTTTCAAATGTCAATCAAATACTGAAAAATAAAAATAAAAAATATTTTTTCTGTGTAAAATCAATTCACAAGAAAAATATTTTTCTTGTGTAAAATATTTTACATCGAAATAAATGGAGTTTTAAAAAGAATTTAATAAAGATGATTGGGAATTAGGTTGTTTAATAAAAAAATTATCTTTATGTCTAAATAATTAAATGTTTGGCTGTGATTAAGATATGTTTAAGTGAACATCAACAAGTGGAGTAGTATAATGAAAAATCAAAAGATGACAATTTTGTTGAAGTGGCTTAGATGTTGAAGAAACAACCACAAGTCCGTGATGATGTACCATACGGATTCACAAACGTTTCTTTCTTTAATTTTTTGGCAATTAGAAAAAAATTTCATAATTGTGTGTCGCAAAGCCGCAAACTTATCTCTCATCCGATATTCACACAAATATAGGTGAGAAATGAGTTTATAGCCACACAAATATATAATAATAGATAAGTTTGTACTATCACCATATGCGATAATAAATAATTTTTCTAGTAACATACTTACTGAAAGGTTTTATTATGTCTTGTTCAGATCCAAGCCTTGGGCCAGTCTAACCCTCTAAGCCCAAATCCAAGTGGGTCACACGAACATGTGGGCAAGCCAATTAAGCCCAACTCCATGATCAACAGTCCACCCAAATGCTCAAGCACTTGGGCCCAACTCAGATCTTGAAAGGCCACCCAAATGTAATACTAGGCTAGGCCGAAAGAGGACTTAATTCATTTAACCTAACTAATGGGCCGAACCCATCATCAGAACCAAAGTGAGCCGAGCCCATACAAAGATATTCGAATAGGCCAGCCCATCTCTACAAATAGTCTCACAAAAGGCCCAGCCGAGGCAAAACGGTACCGAGCTGAGAGAACCTCTTAGAAAAATGTGGAAACTATGAATGCATGCATGTTCAGGCTGCCACCTCAGCTGGTCCCCTCTCCCTAGAATCACGGAAATAATTAACAAAGGGAATGTGACCTATTATATACATGTTTACAACGAGTATATGCATCCCTTGTTAACTACCTTGTGATCCCCTACCTTGAGCAATGTTAAAGGAAGCCTAGAAGCACCAAAACCCCATGAAACCATCTTAGGCAACAAGCAAAGTTTTCAACATAAGCCTCACTCTTTTCACATTGAAAGTATCTATTCTTACCTTGAACAAAACAGAATTTACTCTTTCCTTTCCTCTCTCTACACCTAGAGAGAGTCCTTCATCTTCTTGGATCACTCATTCCCACGCTGAAGGGATTTTCTGACCAACCCCAGCCGGGCAGCCTTGACGGTATTCTGTATTACAGGTCCTCGGTTCCTAGATAGTCCATTCAGTTGTGGAGCTCCTATCCACTTACATCTAGTGCAATATTCGCTACGCACAATTGGTATGGTGAGCGTAGACACTTCATTTCTGAGTTCTACATCTAATTCCGGAAATGGGACTTGTGGATATTCCACCCTATACATTGACTCCAGAAACGGAGAAGACGAAGGACAAAGGCCTAGCACTGCCAATAGTTCCGAAGGAGCAACCAGAAACAACAACCGGACTCCAGACTTTGTTGAGCACCGCCAGCCCTTTGCTGGTGGCTCTTCCTACAGTTTCTTGTTGAAAAAAGATTATAGAGATTGTGTCATCAATTCCATTGGGATGAAGATATAAGAATTGAAAGCACAGCTCAAGAGGATGATGGGTGACCTAACGAAGAAGAAAACCAACGCAGAACCCTTTCGTCTATGTCAGAGAAGTCCATCCCTGGAACCACTAGTGAAGAAGGTCCTAAGGAACGAATCTGGCCAGCGAAGTCAGCCAACTCCAGTGCAAAGTAAAGCAATGAGCAACCACGCCTGTGGTTTATGCTAAAAGAGGGCTAAGATGCAAAAAATGGTCAGCCAGTAAATGGAGTATCCACTTTATCCTCAGGATCTTCGTACCTGGTTAGTCGAGGACAAAGAATTTGAGCAACGACAAGAGGCGACAGGCTCAACACCTTGATAGAAAGTCCATCAGAGATACAACACCTACCATTGGAAAAGCTGGCTTACGCCCTGCTCATTGCCTCAAGGAAGCTACAGCACTACATCCACGTCCTCACTGAGTTTCCCCTCAGATCCGTCTTCGACCGAGCTAATTTCTCAAGCCGAATGGCGAAATGGGCGGTTGAGCTTGGTGAGTTTGACATTCAGTACCAGCCCAGCATTGCAATCAAGGCCTAAGTCTTGGAAAATTTTGTCGCCGAATTCGCCCCTACCCAAATGTCACGACCCAAACCCGGCCCTATGGGTTTAGCAATCAGAATCAAGAATCCGAGATTATCAAAGGCTCACTGACAAGATAATGATTAAAAGCAGTACAGGCTGGCGGCGCAATAATACAAGAAATAACTAGTGTCCATTGAGCTGTGAAAATCTGTATGCCAAAAACATTTTTCATGCATTCATTCAAAAGATACAGTACAGTCTATACAATCATTTACTGATAACAAGACAGGATCAAATCCTAGATAATAAAGATCAAATAAATAGTTTATACAAAAGTACAATACAGTAAGGAGACCGATGGGGGACACAAAAACACCCCAAGCCATAGCATGGCAATTCGGAACCTCGCAATGAGGCACATAGGCTGGCTTGACTAAAACTGGGGACCGACCCACGCTCCTAGCTCCGGTCTGGTTGCTGAGAACCACATATATATATATATAAACAGTGAGCTAAAGCCCAGTGAATAACATAATGTGTAAAGAGGTTATGAATGAATGTCCCTTACAGTAATGAAATCAATTCATTATCTGAGATTTCAATCTTCGATATTTCATCAATCGATTTCAATCAATCATATGTGGTACATCCATTAGCCTATAAACAATAGGTCCAAAGGACCGGCCTTATGAACCCAACAATAATGATGGCCATCAATCGATAAACGATATGGTTCCACAAGGAAACCGACAGAGCTCAGAATACAATAACAATGGGTGCTAAGGATGCCACAATACTGATTCAAATACAGACATATATTCATTCAATAAACAATATCGGTTCAATAAACAGTTCGATTCGAGATTCAAAATATAACCATTTGAACATATCTTTACACAATCATTACTCACAGAGATTGGGCTACTAGCGACTAAAGAGCGTCCCGAGAGCCAACCTAAGCGGTTAACAAATAGAACACACACTAAGTTCACGATTCGGAAGGATATAATTGAAATCCCTAAATTTCCTCGGTGTGGTTCTCGTCTAAATCCTCATTAAGATGCCTTAAACTAGGCCTAAGAATGCCTAGGATGGGATGAGGATGCAAAATGTGCACGTAATCGGCCGAATTTTTCGTAAACAGGGCCTCAGTTTCGCTGCCTGAAAACAAAGGTCCCGCCGAAGCGTCAACTTCACCGCCGAGCGCCGATGCTGCCGGATGCGATGATCTGGGATGCGCGATTTCCCGCCGGCGTGAAACTCTCCGCCGGTATCAGCGGATCAGCTAAGTCGAAGAAATCTTTGGGAGCATGAATTCCCCTTCGGCGCGCTTCCTCGGCGGACCTCAAAAATCTGGAAAACCCAGAACTATGTTTTGACTTCGAAACTCAAGTTTGGGATACCAAAATCGATCCTCTTGGGCCCATTTTCTGGAAAACTCTTTTAAATACATAGAATGACAAGTTTTAAAGCTCAATTTAAGAAATCAAGGCCCAAGGGTGTTGCATTTAAACTCAATTTTCATGAACAATTTCGAAACATGACATGCATGATCTTTAAACAATTTCAAACTTCCAAACTAGCTCAAATGAGCTCCAATCTTTGAAAACAATGTGGAAACATGGGCTAAGATATGAACATGAGCATGCATGTGACAATTAGCCAAGAATTCAACTTCAAAATCACCAATTCAAACATGCATGCAACAATGGAGGTCCAATTCAACAATTATGAACTAAATCATAACTTAGCTCTACAATGATGCATGAAACATGCAATATGAGGTTCAAAGACAACAAGAAGACAATGAGTTCCTTACCTAGAGTTCCAATTACAAGGTGAGGAGGTTAAATTATGCCAAGATACTTCCACTCTCAAGCAATCTCCAAGCAAAAACAACAATTTGAGTCCAACTCTCACTCTTCTCCCTCACTCTCTCTTGTTGGTCGGTCAAGGCTCAAGAAATGAGCTGAAGAAATGTTTTACTCAAGTGTATAAGGCTCAAGGATGAATAAACAAAGGGCTACTAAGGGTGGCAATTTCGTAATTAAGCCTAACTTTCAATTAATCAATGTTTAATCTAATTTAATCATTCCTAATCAATTTTCAGATAAATATATCATTAAATCACAAATATTCTACTGATTTCAAAACATTAAGCGGTTTCTAATTCGGCCGCCGATAAGGCCTTCAATTAGCAATTTAAACATAAAATGCAAACAGATAAATCAATCAATCAAACAGATACCATATGCAATTCAATAGATTACTCATTCAATTTCGCCTTCGCCCATTCACTGCTCAAAGTTCATCCAGTTCACTTATCGGTCATTATCGATTCGGTTTAGCGATGTCGAAGATATAATTCAGTGGTTATTCAGTAATCGGTACGAGGGTTGTTACACCAAAGCATCAAACATCAGAACTCCAACTCAGTACAGGTGCCACGCACCATCAAACTAGGAAAACAGTGTGCTTCAGAACGATGGAAACTCTTCATCGGTGATGTCTAGCAGCTCTACGTTGACAGATCATCCAATAACTGAGGCTCGGGAACAGGGGTAGTACTCATATCTCCAGAAGGATTCATTTAGGAGCAAGCTTTGAAGCTTGGGTGAAAGGTCTCTAATAACGAGGCAAAATATAAAGCACTAGTGGCTGGTTTGTGCAGTGTTGAGCACTTCAATCCAGATCAACTCCTGGTTTTCAGTGATTCTCAGTTGGTCTTTAACCAACTCACTGGGGTCTATGAAGCAAAAGATGAAAGAATGGCCATATATGCAGACAAGGCCAAATACCTAATTAACAAATTTTAGTCCATACGAATGGAATGAATCAATCGAGACAGAAATAGCCATGCTAATGCTCTGGCATGCCTTGGCTCATTAATGGAAACCAAAGATGCTAGAAAGATTTGGGTCAAGTTTTTATCGGAATCGAGTATTGCATCTCCAGATTTGGTCCTTTGTACGAATTTAGGACTAAGTTGGATGGATCCAATACTTAGCTTTTTGAGATCTGGCACTCTCCCTAAAGACAAGAAATAAGCAAACAAAACCATCATTAGTGGCGTAAAGAAACGGCTCAAAAGTGCAAAAGGGAAATGGGTTGAAAAGTTACCCCATGTATTGTAGGCCTACCGAACAACGGCACGACGCTCAACCGAGGAAACTCCCTATTCCTTGAGCTATAGAATAGAAGCTGTTATTCCATTGGAAGTCGGTCTCCCAACCATCTGATCAGAACTATTCAAAGATAAAAGTAACGAAGAAGACATTGCTCAAGCACTAAACATGGCGAAAGGCTGAAAAGAAGTAGCACTAATCAGACTTCCAGCCTATCAGTAGTAGCTTATCAAGGGTTTCAGCAAGAAAGTTCTCTTAAGACAATTTTCACCTAGTGAATTGGTTTTGAGGAAAGTTATGGATCACAAAAGGGTGCCTGGAAAAGGAAATTTTGGACGTAATTGGGAGGGGCCTTAAAAGGTTACAGTCGTTGCTAGAAATAGAGCATACTACCAGGAAGAATCTCAAGGGCAAAGCCATACCTCAACCCTAGAATATAGCAAACCTCAAGAAGTACTATCAATAGACTATCCTCCCTAAATATCTATCCAAGTGTAACGACATTTGTCTTTTGATCAATGGAAGAAGTCTCTCCGCTTCCTTGAACATTTGTTTCCAGCACCTGTATAACCTTAAGGCCAGAATAGATTGATCAACTTAGCCCCTAAGATTCAAGTTCTGGAGGCATAATTCAAACTACAGATGGTTTGGACTAAGGCAGAGTTAGCAATAACTCTTGGTATAAGCTTTATTGGGAATGAACGAATTGTGGCAAAGTCAATGAGTGACTTTCAGAATTAGCTTTAGTTTTTACCGAACGAAATTAGCTTCGATTTTACTAAATGGAATTAGCTTTGGTGTTTACCAAACAGAATTAGTTTCGGAGCGACCGAACGGAATTTGATTTTGGTTTGCACTCAAACATGCCTGGTGGAATTGCTTAGTGGAATTATGTTTGGTAACCAAAATAGAACTTAGCCAAGTGAGATTGCTTGGTGGAAACCGCACTAACAAATTTTTTCAATTGATCATTTCTTTTATGGAAATCACAGAATTTTCACAGTCACAAGCGACTCTTTCTAAAGTACAAGGTACATCAACACTTCAGCACCCCTACATACAAACAAAGTTGGAACAGACTTGGCTATATTCTATCAAGAGCAAACTTCTAGTCTTACTCAACTCCAAGTGGGGGCAAACAATTGTGTTTTCAAACCAACCTGGACCTAAGTAAGACACCTCTTTATACCTTTATTCCATTCAAATGCACTTGTGCTATCTAAGTTGCAACATATTTAAGTAGTTCTGCCTAAGAGCACAATCTTCAGTACCAATCTTACTTAGCTCCAAGTGGGGGAAAATAATTATTTTTCAAAACCAACCTAGACCTAAGTAAGACCCTCTCCTTTCATTACAAAACCAAGCACAGTCGTACAACATATTAACCAGACCGTGTAGCTATTCAGCCCAGAGGTCCCAATAGTGCTCAGTCGAGGGCAAACAATACAAATAACATTCAGACATAGAAACAAGAAAGCATCAGATTGAAAAATCAGAAGGAAAATTCCATCATCCAACAAAGATGCAGTTGGCCTCACAAACAACAACAAAAAAGAAAAAAATGGTCTTGGCAAACATAAGGGGGCAACTCGTTAGGAAAATTGAGCTCCAGTACAACAGAAAGCAAAAAACAGAAAAAGAAAAATTTGAAAAACTTCAAATTGTTTCAAAGATCACTTCAACTTTCATCACAAAAGGGAATCTCAGGAGCAGGGTTCATAGCCTTGTCCAAATCATCCGTAGGAGGAGAAGCAGATGAAGCTTTCACATCTTGGGAAACAGGGACCTCCTTGACCACCTCCTTTACAGCTTCAATCTCTGGGTTCCCACTCTCTTCAGTATGCACTGTCTTGTTGGCAGCATCACTCTCTAAAGTCTTATTCGCAGAGCCAGTACCTGGAGATCTTTGATTAAGGAGTAGCAGGTGTAGTAGCAGTTTTCAGGCTCAAGAATTTGGAAGGAACATGGATGTCCTGGAACAGAGAGGACCCCTCAAGTACCTGGGCAGCAGTTAGGGCACTTGTCCAGCCTTTGAGAAAAAGCTTGTCATGCAGAACCAAAACTAAGGAAAAGACAAAAAAAATAACTCTGGTCGCCGGAAATAGTGGCACAAGGGCCAGTAATGGCGACAAAGACAAAAAATCAAGAGGAAAGAAGGGTTCCAGATGAACTTACAGTGATTTGATGAGAGGACGACAAAGAATGAAGGTCTTGAAGATTGGAATCAAAAGAGAATGATAGCGTTTGGAACCCACAGTGATGGCATCAAGCGTTTGAATGGAGCACTGTCAGAACAAAGATGGGAGAATGAAACGGTTTTGGGATTTCAAAACTTTGAAACACGCAAAGAGGATGAAGAGACAGCCCTAGGGTATTTATGACCCTTGACTAGCATGATGGTACAAATCACGTCCCTCTATATAGAATCGACGCATTATCTCTACACACCAGTACTACGCTGCCATGTGTCACCATGAAAGGACACATACAAAGCGCATGTGTCATGATCAAACCGCCACCAAGGCCGGACTGGAGTAGATCCAAAGCGACGCGATGGTTGAGGTATTAAACAATAGCTCCCCCATAGGGAAACCTTAATGCGAGCTAGGGGGCAAATGAAGGAGCTGAATGTGAAACAGGTCGGATCCAAGCTTTAGGCCAATCCAATCTTCTAAGCCTAAATCCAAGTGGGTCACATGAACATGTAGGCAAACCAATTAAGCCCAACTCCATGATCAATAGTCCACCCAAGTCCTCAAGCACTTGGGCCTAACTCGTACTGGAAAGGCCAGTCCAACTGCGATACTAGGCTAGGCTGAGCTGTAGGACTTAATCTATGGACCGAACTGATGGGCCGAACCCATCATCAGAACCAAAGTGGGCCAAGCCTATACAAAGATATCCGAATGGGCCAGCCCATCTCTACAAATAGTCTCAAAAAAGGCTAAGCAGAGGCACAATGGTACCGAGCTGAGGAAACCTCTCAGAGAAATGTAGAAGCTATGAATGAATCCATGCATGTGCATGCTGCCACCTCAGCTGGCCCCTTCTCCCTAGAATCACGGAAACAGTTAAAAAAGGGATTGTGATCTGTTATATGCATGGTTACAATGACTATATGCATCCATAGTCAACTACCTTGTGGTCCCCTACCTTGAGCAATGTTAAAGGAAGCCTAGAAGCACCAAAGCTCCATGAAATCGTCTTAGGCAACATGCAAAGTTTTTCTATATAAGCCTCACTCTCTTTACATTGAAGGTATCTAATCTTCACTTGAACACAACTGAATTTACTCTTTTCTTTCCTCTCTCTACATCTAGGGAGAGTCATTTATCTTCTCCGATCACTCATTCCCACATCGGAAGGGTTTTCCAGCCAACCCCGGCTGGGCAACCTTGATGGTGTTCTGTGTTGCAGGTCCTCGGTTCCTAGACAGTCTATTTAGTTGTGGAGCTCCGATCCACTTTCATCTAGTGCAGTATTCGGTACGCACACTAAACATGCAAAATTTCCTCAAGGATCTCCTGGTAAGTGTTCACATTTCTCAGTTAACTATATAATTTTGTTGTTTCCACTACTAGTATATTCAAGATTTTTCTGCTAAAATATGCCAAACCTGCAGAACACTCTCAAGAATCTCAAGGTATATATTGAAATTTGCCGATTAAGCATATAATTTTTTTGTTTTCATTACTAATACCTCCAAAATTTTGACTCTAAACTATGCCAAATGTGCATTTCACAAGGATCTTCTATAAGTGTATAAACTAGCATGTTAAGCACATAAATTTATTATTTTTGTTAGTGTTTGGTTTACTGAAATGAAAATTATAATAGAATAATCATTCTATTATAATACCCAATTCTTTGTTCGGTAAAGTGACCAAAAAAATATTTCAAGTGATCATTCATTAAGAGGTCAATAAATAATCATTCTATTTTTGTCTAAAATTCTATCTAATACATTCAAAAAATTTATGTGAAACTATTCCAAATGTGTAAATTTTATTCAAGAATCTTGGGAGAAATCTATGATGTACATCCATAAAAAAGATACAACATAAGAAAGTTATAATTTTTTGTGATAAAAATTATGAATATTTTTTTATAGTAAATGTTATAATGGAAAATTTAGACAAACTTGAGAGATAGTTCATGGTTACTATGGGGAAATGGATATGGAATACTCCTTCGATCCAAACAAGTCCTTTGGAAATCACTTCAGTTGCGACTTGAAACAACAATAAAACTCCGAATGGTGGTGCCGGAATTAGCACTCCGATGGTCTAGTTAGTTGCAGTAGAAGGGTTGGACTTTTATCATTTCTTGTGGGTTAAGGTTCTTAGCACATACCTCTTTCTCCATCTCGTCTATTCCTTTTATGGAGTCACCCTCATCAATCTTCACTCTATGCATCTTAGCCTCTCCTTATCATCTTGTTAGGGCCCATCCCCCTACTATACTTCCTTGAAAGGGACACACTAGTCCCACTTGGTAGGTCTATGCTGACTTACCCGGTATGTGCTGCTCTTTTATTCGGCACAGGTATCCTTAACTCGGTGTACTCTCTATGTTGCTGTGTATACTCAGCGCAAGCCCAACCTCAGATGGGATTGGACTTTGTTCAGCCCGTCTAAAGTGGGCTTGGACTTTATTCGGCCCATTTGGAATGAGCTTGGATACTTTGTTTTCCATTTTTGGTAATCATTTTCTTGGCCCCCACAACTACCCCTTGAGAGAAGGGTCAACTCGTATGCCAAGTGGTCCTTATGCTCAGCTTCCACTGGACTGACTTTGTATAATTGTGTTGCACTAATCACAGTTTGCACCTAGAAATACGAGCGCGTAGTGAATACACTATCATACTTGATGCAATTGATGGGACCCAATAGGGATACACAAAGCTTCCTATCCCTTCTTCATCTTTTGGCTCTATTTATTGCGATTAAAAAAAACCCACTGCCTTTGCCTCTTCACTTCCGAGTAGACTTTATTCTTCCACGCTTTCAATTTCTATCACTTGATTACAATTGTAGCTATCCTCATTTGCTCAGACACTTCTTGTTTTAATTATGTAAGTCCTCTGAACCCTTCTTTTCATTTCCTTTGTGCTTTTTCTGTTGATTTTTTTTTCTTTGATTTTGCTCCACCATCAGACCATCCCTTTTTGCCTTTGGTCTGTTTGTCTCTCAACACCTCCATGGAAAACTATCTGAAAGCTTTGCTTTTTGAGAACAAAGTCACTGCTTTTTGCCGCCATTACTCTATTCCCAATGCCGTTCAAATAAAGCTTGTTGCAAGTACAGTGGTGGATATGAAGAGGATGAACACTAATGCCATAGTGTTTTCATTGCTAGCTATTGCAAAATGTGGGATACGGTTTCCCTTGCACCCATTTCTTTGTACTATTCTTCGTTATTGGGGGTTGATTCCCTCACAACCGAACATCAATTTTTACCAAATAGTCATGGGTATCGTAGCACTCTACCGCCAAATGTGAATCAATTTGGAGATCCTCACCATTCGACACTGCTATGCCCTTGCAAAATCATCCAATCAACAAGGGTATTTTTTCCTTAGGGCCAAGGATACAGATCACCAACTAGTCACCATACTTGCCAGCTCAAGCAAGAGAGTGGACGATGTCATGGTCCTGGTGAGCAGAAACTAGGAATTCGGTATGGAGGAGGAACGCTCAAACCTAATTCCAAGGCAAAATGGAAAACCAAGTGGCCAAGTAACTCAATAGTCATTTTTAATTTTATTCGGTTCTCAATGTATTAACAGTTGTGTCTTTGCAGCTAACAACCTAAAAAAACTGATTGCCTCAAGAGACGAAGTCGTCTTGGCCTAAATCGAGACTACTCTTGCATACATTGGCCCAGCGAGTCTTGAAAGGCATGGTCATGCTATACATATTCTC
Source organism: Camellia lanceoleosa (assembly GCA_025200525.1). Classification (NCBI taxonomy): domain Eukaryota; kingdom Viridiplantae; phylum Streptophyta; class Magnoliopsida; order Ericales; family Theaceae; genus Camellia; species Camellia lanceoleosa. Next base: position 134,800,295 of record CM045759.1, on the reverse strand, counting down.
CTCAAATATGACCTATCTTATTCTTCTTTTGCCACTGCCAATCACATTCCTATCCCTGAGGGAGAACAGCAGCTGACGACATCAGCTTTTGAAAGTTTCGTAAATCTGAGGGACGTGGGCACCATCGAAGTAGCAGACCCTGAGAGCAGTCCTTGAGAGCAGTGAAGCAACCATTGAAAAAGCAGATCAAGGTGTTGAGTAAGAGCAGCAAGGCATTGATCTAGTCGTAGAGGTTATGAAAAATGAAAAATCCAACCAACAACGTTTGGATTTAGTGTTGTCTCCCACTCGAGTCGATTCGATAAGCGCTTAAGAAGAGGCTGATATATTCTTCTATCTGGATGACTTACCTGGGTCCAAGACCGAAGAGATGGCAGGCGAATCACTATCGCTTGTTCAATTTGCTAAAAGAAGAAATGCCAAGAAGATGGCAGCAAGAAGAAATGTGGGAGCCACTAAGAGCAGTCAGAAAATTCCTCCGCCGGCGACATCCTAGCCCGAAGAGATTACTGCTTCCCATGTGCTTATGGAGTCAACACAGCCAACTCCCGACCCATTAAGCAAGAAAACAGTGGCTGAACAACAGGGTGAGAAGCACCCTACCAAGTCCACTCAGTCAGTCAAGCAGCCGATTGAGAAAAGATCGAGGGCTTGACCAACTTTAGATCTGGCTAAGCCATTCACAATCCAACCAAAGGTCAAGGGGTCGGCTGACATGTGGGCTTGTTTAGGTGGTATGAGGAGTTGCGCCTTTGTAGGCGATTTAAAGCTGTTTATTAAGAGAAAGCACCTCAATTTTCATCATAAATGAACATAGCAGAAAGACTTACCTTCAACGAAGCTTAGCAGTGCATGTATGTCAAGTAGACTATTCTTCAATAGTAGAGGAGAGGGGAAGACACTAGCGGAGTTGGACGCAGAGATGGGCCATCAAGCGCCCAACGATTCTGTGCGTAGAAACACCAGTGAATCGGAGGAGTTAAACAAGCGTCAGTCACCCGGGCAACCCCACAGATCGCCCAAAATGGATAAACGAAGTAGGTCTCCCAGAGGTGGGGCTCAAAGGAGAGAGGACAACAGAACAACCAGTGTCCATAGCTTAGTACCAAATAAGTCGAGTAGACCGCCATGTCTGTTAAGTTTTTCTATTTTTATTGGGAACAAACCTATGATAGAAGCCGAGTCAATCGTCCAAGATCCAAATATGGCGGTTGAATTCACTCGGCAGATCTTCCCTCCGAAAGTGCAGCAATTGATGACCAACAGAGGCGACTATGAGGTCTTTAGGGAAGGAATCCATAGGCAGTCAAAGGATTGTACAAAGCATACAAAGTTCGCATGCATCTTCACACCGCTCAAAAGGAAGTAGAGCATAAAGATAGGCAAACTAAAAACTTGGAGCGCCAACTGAGAGAGGCTGAAAAGCGGGCCACAAATGAGGCTCGAAAGGCGAAGATGGCTGAGCTCAAGTCGGCACGACAGGGATAGTGGAGCCCACAAACAAAGTAGCCCAATGCCTTATGGACCTAGCAATAGCCAATCGAGATAGCTAGCATCTTTTCTAGAGAGGCAATAGAGAGTCGAGCTTACAACAAGGGCTTCTTTGAAGGAAAGAAAATCGGTGTCAACACAATAAGGGAATAATTGGCCGACAACATCTGCTAATGCGAAAATCGGGGATTCAAACATGGGTGGATAAAGGCTCTGCAAGAGGTGGGTGTGGACTCTACTTTGCCACTATATCAGAGCTATACAGTGTCGTTTGAAGCCTACAATGCCAAAAAAAATGGACGAGGAAGAAGAGGCTTCAAACCCTAAGTAGATCTAGCCGGCGTAGCAAACAGTTCAATTTTGTTTTATTTGTGTAATTAGGATGTTAATCAGCCTTAGGATGAAAAATGCTTTTGAAATGTAAGACGAGTGTCATAATTTTTTATCAATAAAAGTGTTTATTTCATTTGTTTAACTTTGCAAAAAAGTGTATATCTCCAAATCCTGCTGGTAGATAATGGTTTACATGATGCTCAAACGTCAGAGGCTTTTCCGAGGGCGCTTCATGCTAATCATGAAAATGCTCTGAATTCAGAGTCTTATGCTGATGGCTTTTTATGCCGAGCTTGAAGAGCACTCCGAATTCAGAGGCTTAAATGATAACACTTCGTCCCGAGCATAAAGAGCACTCCGAATTCAAAGTCTTTTGCTAACTGCTCCTTTTGCCGAGCATGAAGAGCGCTCTGAATTTGGAGTCTTAGATGATGGTGCTTCGTGCCAAGCATGAAGAGCGCTCCAAATTTTGAGTCTTTTGCTAATGGCTCTTTGTGCCGAACACAAAAAGCGCTCCGAATTCGAAGTCCTTTAGTGATGGCTCTTTGTGCCGAGCACGAAGCGTGCCCCAAATTAAGAGTCTTAGATGATGGCACTTTATGCCAAGCATGAAGAGCACGTCGAATTCAGAGTCTTTTGTTGATGGCTCTTTGTGCCGAGCACGAAGAGCACTCCGAATTCGGAGTCCTTTGCTAATGGCTCTTTGTGTCGAGCACAGAGAACGCTCCGAATTCAGAGTCTTTTGCTGATTGCTCTTTGTGTCGTACACGAAGAGTGCTCCTAATTCAGAGGCTTAAATGATGGCGCTTCGTGACGAGCACAAAGAGCGCTTCAGATTCGGAGTCTTAGATAATGGTGCTTTTGAATAAGAGTGAGGCAGTCAGAATTAAATGAATGAGCAAAATAACATCTTGTATCATTGATTATGTACGTATACAAGGTAGTAATATACATGAAAGTCGAGCAAAAATAACTATCGATACTAGTGATATAACTTGTGAAAAGGAGTGGAATTCCAGGGCCAGGGTAACTTTTTGTCGTTCATGTCTGAGAGTCGATATGCCCCTGCCCTGGCAATGGAATCGATTTGGTATGAGCCATCCTAATTCGGGCCGCGTTTACCATGCATAGGATTCTTAGCAGCAAGGAGCACCTTTTTGAGGACCAACTCTCTAGGAATATACTAACGCAAATGCATTCATTGATTATATGATTTGGCAAGTTACTGTTAATATCGTACTATAGTCACAAGGGCCCGATCTTGGCATTCTTCAAGTAGGTCCACATCCAAGGCCAGCATCATATTATTCTAACCTGTGTTAAAAGCCCACAATCAAAGAGTCGGTAGGCCAATCTCTATAGGGATGATAACTTCATTGCCAAAACACAAGGCAAATGGGTTTCCCCCATAGGACGTCTCGGGGGTGGTGCGATGGGCCCACAATACACTCAGTAACTCCTCAACCCACTTTCTCTTGACTTTTTCCAAACGCTTCTTGATGTTGTCTAGGACCACTTTGTTAGAAGCCTTTGCCTGCCTGTTATTCTACAGGTAAGCTAGAGAAGAAAAATAGGGCCAAATGCCATACATGTCACACAACTCTTGGTAAACGTCGTAGTCAAACTCAGTGCCATTATTAGAAATAAGTGCCCTGGGTATGCCAAATCGAGTAATAATATTCTTCCAAATAAATTGCCTGACATCCGCATCTCATATATATGCCAATGGTTCTATTTTAACCAACTTTGTGAAAAAATCGGTAGCAATGATCAAAAATCACTTATTGCCTGGAGCTTTCAATAGTAGCCCCATTATGTCCAAGCCCTATTAAGCAAAAAAACCAAGGACTAGTCACAGAGTTCAATTCTTCGACGGGAAAATGTGTTAGTGGAGAGAACTTCTGGCAATGTTCACATTTCTTAACGTAGTCCTCAGCGTCAGTACTCATGGTTGGCCACCAATACCCCTGTGTGACGGCTCGATGAGCCAATGTCTTTCCCCCGAGTGAGCACCACAACTGCCTTCATCAATATCAACGAAAAATTCTTCAACCATATCTGGATGGACACATTCCAGATATAGCCCTGAAAGAGAGCCTTTATAAAGTTTTCCCTAAGGATCCAGGTAATATCTCAACGCGTTACTTCGCAACTTATGGGTTTCCTTCTTATCTTCCGGTAATCGACCCGAAGTAAGGAATGTAGCAATAAGATCCATCCAACTCGGCCCTCATTGAATGGTGTTTACAACATGAGATTTGGGAACATTAATACTTGGCTCCGGAATGAAACCCATTTTAATGGTGCGTTTAACTTCTGAGTTTACAACTGATGCTAAGCAAGAAAGGGCATCAACGTACGTACTCTGATCGTGAGTAATCTGATTCAGTTCATGGCTATCAAACTTCATGAGCAAGGAGTTGTCAATTGTGACGCCCCGATTCTACACTATTGGTTGTAGTCAAGGAAGAATCACAAATGAGTCCTGTGGTCAATAACCAAGTAAGATCCCAATTCGCCGGAAGAGTTAAATTAGCCTCCCTTCTAAGTCCAGCTTTCTTAGGCAGCGCACTACCCTTTTGACAGATCTTAAAAGGCATTGACACAAGGTCTCATAAGCAACGATAAGGTTCATACATATACGTAGAATATAAATACATAACAACCACGAATATCCTTAATTCAAAAGCTTGTTCCGTTACATTACATCCCAAGAAAATTTAAATCTTCACATGAGTCTTACAAAACATCAAAAGGAAATTTCTAACTTTACTAAGATAGCCAAAAGTCTTCGAAGGTTTCAAGCTCTTCGTCTCCAGCTAAAAGTTCCTCTTCGTCACCTGGCATGATATGCCGTGTGCTTTGAATGCCCAGTAAACACACGCACACCCCGTCTTTTTTTCCAGTCCAATACACAATCTCAAATATAACAATAAGTAGTAAAGCATGATACTCAAAATAGATAAACAAAAGGTTACAAGTTAAATGTTAGTAAACTAGAAATCCTCCAAAGAGATTTCATCCTCCCAACCACAAGAATCGGATTCGGATTATTCGGTATGCCCCCTCTTTTGCTACTTTGTTGCAGAACTAACCTTGGATGCCTACCATCGGTTATATACCGCGTAGCGCCAACTGCAGGGCCTCAAAAGAGATGGTAATAATTGGCCTTTCCCAAATCCCTCCTCACACCAAACCACCTAGGGTCCGAATACAACCGCTCTGTTCAAGGGTTCCGAAAACCAATTGCGCAAGACTTTAACTTCCAAGTAGGGAACGCATCCCAACAATCCACACATCACACATTATCATCATTACTCAAGTGATTGAAAACCCAATACCATCCCAATTAACCGTTGAGTTAAATGTTTTAAAAAAAGGCTAAACCAATCTTAACAAGATAATAATATCCACATAAGCATGCATCATTAAGATGAAAGAAAATAAAAACATAACCATAATATGTACAACATCATGCCAAGATATGATCATACGCTAATAAACATTTTCATGAACACAAGAGCATAAAACACCTATGCATAACGAGATTTCCAGATTCGATATCACATAAGGATTAGAATAGAAGGGCTATTTTAGAATTTTTACCGGACTCAGCCTTCCTATGGTTCGTAGAGAATCTAATCTAGTTTCCAGAACATATTTCGAAAATGGGATAGCTTTTCTAGATTTTAAGTTATTTAGAAAATACTCCAGCGCTGTCCAAATTCATCGATCGTTACGAAAATTTGATTTTCTTGCAAACCGCTCACTGTTTTTCCATGAAACTAATTTTAGTTGAAAGCTAACTCCTTAAGAAAGATTTTGACATAAAATAGAGGTCCATAATAATTTTGTACATTTTGTTAGAAGTTTTTTGAAAGTGGGCTGCAAAAACAGATTCTAAGGTACAATACCCAAAACAAGAAGATTTATGGGAAAAGGGATCCACTAAGGCAAAATTTTCATCTCTTTCATGATGAAAACATGGTAACTAACATATATCAATGACACATCTGAAAACAATATTTAGAACCCTTAAGAACATGTATTTGAAAAAGGAAAATGAAAGAGAATGCTGTGTTGTGGCATACGTGCTAAGCTTTGAACAAGATAGCTTTCTTCTCTCTTCCGCTTCCTCTAGCCGAAAGTGTGTGTGTGAGTGTGATGCTTGTGTTTGCCATGCTAGGGAGTGGTGATATTTATAGGCAAATTTGGTGTAAAATGACATAGAAGCCCACTAGTTGGAATTGAATGGACAAACTTGGATTTCCTTGGAGTTCAATGAATTAGGAGTGATTAGGGAGCTTAACCTTGGGATTAGGCAACACCTAGTTAATTCCTAGTTGAATAGTTTTTTTTTTTTTTGGTTTCTAGAATACCATGATTATAAATCTTGAAAATAGGCTTCTCACTTCTCTCTATGGTGGCCGGCCATTGGGAAGGGTGATGAGGCCTTTTTTTTAATCAATCTAGGTACCAGGAGCACATTCCTCAATGTATATATTTATATAGTTCTCAATTAATTGATGGTACTTATAGTATAAGGTACATGTACTAGTTTTGGAAAAATTTTGAATTTAAATAAAGAAGTGAGGGCTTGAAGTTAAATTCATGTATTGCAACCTTACTTATGTAGAATTTAATTAAATTAGGCTAAGGAACCTAATCCAGCTAGGATATTTCGGTTTTGATAAAAAAAAAATGCTAACCGACAAGATTCGAAATAATTCAACTAACTAAGGGCTTTAAGAAAATAATTTAAACATTAGGGGTTTTAAAGAGAAAACATTTTTCAGGAGCTTCACAACCTATCCCCCTTAAAACAATTTCGTCCCCGAAATTCAACTACATACTGCCTTCGAAAAGTTCAGGGTAGTTTGCCTTCACCCAATCCTGGCGTTCCCAAGTAGATTCCTCAATTCCCCGATAATGCCATAGTACTTTTACCAAGTGAACCGTTTTGCCTCTAAGGTTCTTCTCTCGGATATCCTGTATTGCTACTAGTCCTTCTTTAAATGTAACATCTTTGTCAAGACTGATTTCTTCCCATTTGAGGACATATGATGAGTCGGCGATGTATTTTCTCAACATAGATACATGGAAGACGTCGTGTATCCCTGCTAACTGTGGAGGTAGAACTAGTCTATATGCTACTTCGCCCACTCTTTCCAATACCTCAAAAGACCCAATATATTGTGGTGACAGGTTTCCCTTTTTCCCGAAACGTATGACTCTACGCCTAGGTTGCACCTTTTAGAACACGTGGCTGCCTACTTCAACATCAATGGCCTTTTTCTCTTATCTGCATAATTCTTTTGGCGGTCTTTAGCAGTCTTTAATCATTGTCGAATCAATTTGACCTTCTCAGCAGTTTCTAGAACAAGTTCGGGTCCTATCAGATTTGCATCACCCACTTCCACCCAACAAATCGGCGATCTACAAAGTCGTCCATATAATGCTTCAAAGGGCGCCATACCGATGCTAGCTTGAAAGCTATTGTTATAGGCGAATTCAATTAGGGGTAGGTGTCGTTCCCAACTTCCTTGAAAATCCATTGCACAAGCTCTCAACATATCTTTGAGTGTCTGGATGGTGCGTTCAGATTGTCCATCTGTTTGCAGGTGAAAGGCGGTGCTAAAACATAACTCCGTACCAAGAGCTTCCTGCAGGCTTCCCCAAAATTGAGAGGTGAACCGTAGATCACAATCTGACACAATAGACACCGAAATTCCATGTAACCGAATGATCTCCCCGATGTAAAGCCTACACATAGACTCTAAAGTGTCGGTCATCTTATAGGGTAAGAAATGTGCTAACTTGGTGAGGCGATCCACTATTACCCATATAGCATCGCATCCTTTACATGACTTAGGCAACCCTGTCACAAAATCCATCGTCACAAACTCCCATTTCCATTCGGCTATTGATAGAGGTTGCAACATTCCCTCTGGTTTCTGATGTTCCGCCTTCACTTGTTGGCATGTCAGACATTTCGCTACAAATTTAGCCACTTCCTTCTTCATTCCATTCAACAATATTGCCTCTTCAAATCTTGGTACATTTTAGTCCCTTCTGGATGTACCGCAAATGCAAGTTGATGACATTCCTTAAGTACCTTTTCTAAGCAGCTCGTCACTTGGTACAAACAATCTGCCTTGGTATCTTAAACTCTCATCGGGGTGAATTACCCAATTGAGCATGGGTTCTCCTGATTCCATACGTCCCTTGATATAGGCTACCTCTTGATCGTGCTTTTCTGGGCCTCCATGATCTCATTCATCAACTTAGGCATCACCTTCTGTGCACTAAGATATGCTTATGTACCTTGAGATTCTATTTGGATCCTGAATTCATTGAGTGTTTTAACTATATCCCATTCTTCGACACTACATGCCCTAAGAATTTTACTTCATTCAACCAGAACTCACATTTGCTTGCCTTGGCATATAACCGGTTATCCCTAAGAACTTGAAAGACAGTCCTTAAATGTTGCTCATGCTCCTCTTCAGACCTTGAATATACCAAGATGTCATCAATGAACACTACTACAAAATGGTTGAGGTATGGTCTAAAGATCTTATTCATTAGGCTCATGAATACTACTGGTGCATTGGTTAGTCTGAAGGGCATTACTACAAACTCATAGTGGCCATATCTAGTATGAAAGGCAATTTTTGGTATATCCTTCTCCTTGACTCGTAGTTGATGGTAACCTGACCTGAGATCGATCTTTGAATAGCACCTTGAGCCTCTAAGTTGATCAAAAAGGTCATTAATCCTTGGGAGTGGGTACCGGTTTTTAATCGTGACTCGATTGAGTTGAGGATAATCAATGCATAGCCTCAACGACCCATCCTTCTTTTTAGCAAACAACACGGATGCTCCCTATGGCGAAGTACTTGGCCTAATGAATCCTCTCTCGAGCAATTCCTATAATTGTGTCTTCAATTCTCGTAGTTCTGCTGGTGCCATATGATACGGGGCCATGGATATTGGGGTAGTTCCAGGTTGTAGCTCAATGCTCAAGTCTACTTCCCGAGTTGGTGGCAAACCCGGTAACATCTGCATATTAACATGCTATGCGCAGAAGTTCTAATACATCTGCAAACCCGTAGGAAATACATCTGCATATTCACATACTATGCGCAGAAGTTCTAATTCTCCTTGGCCCACCTTATTTAAAATCAGACTTGCTATCCTACCCGCAATTTGATCGCACCACTACGTCCTATGTTTTGTTGAAGCCATGGGGTCTTGTCTTTCCCCCTTAAACTGGAAATGAGTTCCATCTTGCGTGTGAGCTACCACTTTCCTCTTATGACAGTTGATCACTGCTTGGTGGGCAGACAACCAGTCCATGCCCAAAATGATATCGAAGTCTGACATTTCTATGACACGAAGGTCGCATGTTAAGTGTAGGTTCGACATTCCTATCTTACAGTCCTTACAGATCAATCCAATCCGAGCGCATCCTCCCATAGGTGACATTACATTTAAGGTAGTTTCTAAAGGTTCACATGTAAGTTCTAATGACTTAGCACAAGCAGAGGATAAAAAAGAATATGATGCACCAGTATCAAATAAAACATGCACCCAAGAATTGTATAGCACTAAATTACCCTCAATTATAGACGGATCTACTTCTTCCTCTTGCAAGGCAAAGATTCTGCCAGTTGCCTTCTGGTTGCCACTGGTCTTGGCGTTCTGGGTTTCCCCATTCTTCTAGTGCTACTACCCGGTCGATCCTGTCTTGTTCATCCAAGGCTTCTGCCCACCTAATGCCTGAGCATTTTCTCTGGAACCTCCTCCTTGGTACCTAAATGGAGGGAGTTGGGAGCATTCGCTCTTTTTGTGCCCTAATTGTTGGCAATGAAATCACTAGATTTGTCCCGTCGGCCTTTGTTGATAGCCTCCTTTCTAGATCTGTTGCTATGGTTGCTGTCGTGGTTGTGGTCTAGAGTAGGGCTTTGGGGTCATGTTTCCTTTTTGGTTCCTCTGAGGTCCAGTAGACGTCTGACTCCCCCTCCTCTTGTTCCAAGCCTTTCTAGCGTCGGTTACTACCCTTTCAAACTCTAACACCATTTTTAACACTTCGGCATATGAGGGGAGTCGTTGTGGAAGAACTCTTCCCCTGATTGTAAGGTCCAACCCCCACTCGAACATCCTTGCTTTCTCTTCATCATTTGCTACATACCTAGTTGCGTAACGGGCTAACTCTTCAATTTTTGCAGCATACTGGGTCACGGTCATATTTCCTTGTTCCAGGTTTTGGAATTCCTTGACTCATTCTCGGTGGACCGTACTTGGGAAATATTTATTTAGGAACAGTTCCCTGAACTGGCTCCATGATAGGCTCGCCACGTCATGAGTATTCTTGATTAACTTCCACCAGTGGTCAGCCTCCTCATCAAGCTCGAATACTACCAAAGCTATTCTATTAGCGGCCTCAGTTATGCCCATGGTGTCTAGCATTTTCTCTATCTGACGAAGCCAATTTTCAGCTACCTTTGGGTCTGGTACACCTGTGAACTTTGGGGGCCTCTATTTTCGAAACTCAAAAAAGATTCGAGTCCTCTCATTCTGCTGATTGTTCCTTACTTGCCCTAATTCCTCCAAAATTTGATGTCCTAGATTATTGGGAATGTCAACCCTTGTAGGGACGAGTCTGTGTTGGTTTCTGGGGCAGTTCCGTGCGTTGTTGCTGGTTTCGATATAGCCATTAGCTCGCGTGTCCACCATTCTATTCATGGCACGTAGTGAGTTGGTTTCTAGTTTTAGATAATCTTACTACTTAGATTTGAAATGAAGGTTCAGTTTCCTTAGGGTGTACTAAAACAAGTAACAGTCAACAACATAGATCAACAAATCATTCATATCTTATAATAGGCATCATTACAAAAGGGCTCCTAAATTGGAGTTACATTCAAAGGGCATCTACGCATTACAAAGTTTAGGCCCACTTATTCTAGGGATCCCTATCAGCGGATCTTACAAAAGTCTAGTTTTACTATTCCTCGAACTAGTTCTCGTTTCCCAACCAATCAAAGTCTTCTTCTGGGTCTTCATCAGCGGAGTCAGTGGCTTGGTTCGGAGAGCGAGGGGTGTACATTGGTGAGAGGGAATTGTGTTCAGATGACAACTCTATAGGGTAGGCTAGGGTTGCTTCTTGCTGTTCTAGTGGCTGCTCCATATTCATTGGTTGATTGTTACCTGGCCCCTGATAACAGAATGCGTAGCTTTCAGCCTGAGTTGGTGGTCGGTGGTATGCTATGGTGGTCAAAGCTCGGTGTATCAAGGAGTCCATCCTCTGATCATCTTGCTCCATTCGGACTGCCTTCTTCGCTGCCCGGCTCAAAAATTGTAGGCGGCGCCGCACCAGGGAACTCTTCTGCTTCCTCGTATAGCAGGAGTGCTCCGTTTCCACCTTACATATCTCAATTCTGATCATTTCCTCGGCGGCACTTGTACAGCGTCGGCGGCTAAAGCAGGATCTAACAGACATCGCCCTCCTTCCTTGCATATGGAAAGTACCCCACGAGTCAAGACTGACGTCGCGTCCTGGATAATCTCTTGCTGACATTCTAAGGTGGAAAAAAAAATTTATTTCTTAGTCTTCTTTAAATATAATAGTGTGATAAAGAGGTAAGGGCTTCTAGAGTCGCATATTGGGTTGCGCGGGTTAAGGGTTGAACCTAGGTTCTGATACCAAGTTGTGATGCCCCGATTCAACACTATTGGTTGTAGTCAAGAAAGAATCACGAATGAGTCCTGTGGTCAATAACCAAGTAAGATCCCCGTTCGCCGGAAGAGTTAAATTAGCCTCCCTTCTAAGTCCGGCTTTCTTAGGCAGCGCACTACCCTTTTGACAGATCTTAAAAGGCATTGACACGAGGTCTCATAAGTAACGATAAGGTTCATACATATACATAGAATATAAATACATAACAATCACGAATATCCTTAATTCAAAAGCTTGTTCCGCTATATTACATCCCAAGAAAATTTAAATCTTTACATGAGTCTTACAAAACATCAAAAGAAAATTTCTAACTTTACTAAGATAGCCAAAAGTCTTCGAAGGTTTGAGTCTCTTCGTCTCTAGCTATAAGTTCCTCTTCGTCACCTGGCATGATACGCCGTGAGCTTTGAATGCCCAGTAAACACACACACACCCCGTCTTTTTTTCCAGTTCAATATACAATCTCAAATATAACAACAAGTAGTAAAGCATGATACTCAAAATAGATAAACAAAGGGTTACAAGTTAAATGTTAGTAAACTAGAAATCTCCCAAAGAGATTTCATCCTCCCAACTACAAGAATTAGATTCGGATTATTCGGTGTGCCCCCTGTTTTGTTGCTTTGTTGCAGAACTAACCTCGGATGCCTACCATCGATTATATACCGCGTAGCGCCAACCGCAGGGCCTCAAAAAAGACGGTAATAATGGGCCTTGCCCAAATCCCTCCTCACACCAAACCACCTAGGGTCCGAATACAACCGCTCCGTTCAAGGGTTCCGAAAACCACTTGCGCAAGACTTTAACTTCCAAGTAGGGAACGCATCCCAACAATCCACACATCACACATTATCATCATTACTCAAGTGATCGAAAACCCAATACCATCCCAATTAAGTTTCCCGTTGAGTTAAATGTTTTAAAACAAGGTTAAACCAATCTTAATAGGATAATAATATCCACATAAGCATGCATCATTAAGATGAAAGAAAATAAAAACATAACCATAATATGTACAACATCATGCCAAGATATGATCATACGCTAATAAACATTTTCATGAACACAAGAGCATAAAACACCTTTGCATAACAAGATTTTCAGATTCAATATCACAAAAGGAATAGAATAGAAGGGCTATTTTAGAATTTTTACCAAACTCGGCCTTCCTATGGTTCGTAGAGAATCTAATCTAGTTTCCAGGACATATTTCGGAAATGGGATAGCTTTTCTAGATTTTAAGTTATTTAGAAAACACTCCAGCGCTGTCCAGATTCGTCGAACGTTACGAAAATTTGATTTTCTTGCAAACCGCTCACTGTTTTTCCATGAAACTAATTTTAGTTGAAAGCTAACTCCTTAAGGAAGATTTTGACATAAAATAGATGTTCATAATAATTTTATACATTTTGCTAGAAGTTTTTTGAAAGTGAGCTGCAAAAACATATTCTAAGATACAATACCCAAAACAAGAACATTTATGGGAAAAAGGATCCACTAAGGGAAAATTTTTGTCTCTTTTATGATGAAAACATGCTAACTAACATATATCAATGACACATCTGAAAACAATATTTAGAACCCTTAAGAACATGTATTTGTCAAAGGAAAATGAAAGAGAAGGCTGTGTTGTGGCATACGTACTAAGCTTTGAACAAGATAGCTCTCTTCTCCCTTCCTCTTCCTCTAGCGAAAAGTGTGTGTGTGAGTGTGATGCTTGTGTTTGCCATGCTAGGGAGTGGTGATATTTATAGGCAAATTTGGTGTAAAAAGACATAGAAGTCCACTAGTTGGAATTGAATGGACAAGCTAGGATTTACTTGGAGTTCAATGAATTAGAAGTGATTAGGGAGCTTAACCTTGGGAAGTTCAATGAATTAGGAGTGATTAGGGAGCTTAACCTTGGGATTAGGCAACACCTAGTTAATTCCTAGTTGAATAGTTTTTTTTTTTTTGGTTTCTAGAATACCATGATTATAAATCTTGAAAATAGGCTTCTCATTTCTCTCTAGGGTGGCCGGCCATTGGGAAGGGTGATAGGGCCTTTTTGTTAATCAATCTAGGTACTAGGAGCACATTCCTCAGTGTATATATTTATATAGATCTCAATTAATTGATGGTACTTATAGTATAAGGTACATGTACTAGTTTTGGGGAAATTTTGAATTTAAATAAAGAAGTGAGGGCTTGAAGTTAAATTCACGTATTGCAACCTTACTTATGTAGAATTTAATTAAATTACGCTAAGGAACCTAATCCAGCTAGGATATTCTGTTTTTGATAAAAAAAAAATGCTAACCATCAAGATTCGAAATAATTCAAGTAACTAAGGGCTTTAAGAAAATAATTTAAACATTAGGGTTTTTAAAGAGAACATTTTTCAGGGGCTTCACATCAATCCTTACTTAAGCCGCCGTGCGATCATTCTTAGCGGCATACTCACATTTCAGTTGGTTTATGACCAATTTCGAGTCACAGAAGACTTGCAGCCATTTAGCTCCCATTTGAAGTCAGTTTCTAAAGCTGACTAGTAGCGCTTCGTATTCAGCCTCATTATTTGAGGTGTCAAATCCAAGTTTAATCGAATGTTCTACCACTGCTCCTTCGGGGGTCATAATAACTACTCCTGCCCCACTGTCGCGCTAGTTGAAAGATCCATCGCAATATAACTACTAGATGTCGCCGACATACATTCTCCATTGTTATGACTGAGACGCCAATTGATCTTGATTTAGCACAGCCTATGGTGTAGTAAATTCGGCGTCACAATTGGTCATGACCTATCCCTTGATAGCTATTGTCATAACCCAACCCCCGCTCTAAGGGATTAAAGAAGTGACCGGCCAGTAATCTGAGATTACCGAAGGCCTGCTTAACAGTAATACAGTAATAGGGGCTGGCGAAATCCAATAAATAATAAAATATAAAGTCCAATGAGCTGTGAAGACTTAAATGAACAACACAAATCTTTATATATACACATATGCACATAAGTCCATGTCAAGCTTGTATACAAAAGCAAAACAAAACTTCGACATTTATTCCCAATAACAAAAGTAATAGTCAAAATCACATATAGCACTTGATCACAATGCAAAAGGGTGAACTTTAAATCACCCAAGCCTTGAAGCTTAATCGTTAGAATCCTCGCAGTGAGACACGAAAGTTGGCTTGAAAAAACAGAGGCTAGGTCAACGCCACTAAGTCCGATCTTGAGCTTGGTCACCTATATATATATAGAACAGTGAGCTAAAGCCCAATGAATAACAACAATGTAAAGGGCTTATGAATGATATCCTTAGAGTAGTTAAAATAGTAATTTATTATCAATGAATCATTTTCTCATTTCATTATCATATTGCAATCAAAATAATTATACATGGTACATCCATTAACAGAACAGTACAGTAGGTCTTAGAAAACCGAATAGTCATATACGGTGGCCATCAATCCAGTAAATAGTAGTTCCAAGGATTGGAACTGATAGAGATCTCTGTAACAGAAAGAGTAACAGTAACAATAACAGTAACAGATGCTATGGATGCGACGAATACATTTCATAAATAGGACAATCATTCATTTAAACAAAAAGTATTATTTCAGGAATAGAGTACAATATAAGTTAGAAAATACTTATAAGTCAAACATATCTTTATAAGGTTGTTACTCTCAATTGCCTTCTGGAATCACGTGGCTAGGACGCGGTGTCTGACTTACAAAAACACATTCAAGCACAACATGTTCAATTCATGTAGTCAATTCAATTCGCTACTTGTTCACTCAATTATTTCAATTTGTTCTTTAATTTCTTTCGTGTTCATGCTATGCATATGCATGTGAAAAGCACAGGAAAACCATGCAAACGGAGGCCTGAAAGTCCCAAAAAATAGAAAGAAAACAAAATCGAGTTTGCTCTGAAAACTGTACGTGCGGTAGCACTGGCCACACGTGTGGAACCTCCACCGCACGTGTGCCCCGCACGTGCAATTAAAGCAGAAGAAACACTAGAACAAGGGAGGTTTGGCAGCACGTACAGGGCCTCAGGCCGCACGTGCTGTCTGGGTTCATTTTCAGTCTGAAAATTTGCTTCAATTCTTGAGCTAAGTTTTGCTACCACAAACTACAATTTTATGCATTTCAAGACCCAAAACTCTTCAAAAACAACTTCAATATAACATATCTCACCTTAAACAACAATCATAACTTCAAATTGAAGCTCAATTCTTTTACAAAAGAGAAAATTCTTTGGAAAAAATTGTAAAATCATGAAATATCTTAAGAGCTTCAACTCAAGCTTATAAATAGAAATTCCTTTGAAATCATGAGAGGCCATGCAAGAAAACAAGTTTATGATCATGATTTTCATGAACTTATGCCATAAATGTTCAAATCTTGAACTAATTCCTACCATTCCTCTCTTTGATGTTTATATAGGTTCTCAACTCTGAACTTGTCTTTTAAAACCCCTAAATAACCATGAATCCTTCAATTTAAACTTGATTCTTCTAAGCCTTAATCTCATGAAATTAGCAAGAAATTCTTACCTTAAAAGGTTGATTATGAAGATTTTGCTTAGTTCATCTTCCTCCTTTTCTTCTTGAGTTATTCTCTCCCTTTCTAGAACTCTCTCAAGTATAAGGCTCTCCTTATCTCAACAAAACCCAATAAATCTCTCTCTTCTCCTACTTGTTTTTGATGAGTAGACTTAAGGGTTCATTAATCACTAATTTATTCAAACTCTAATTAATTAGAAGTTTAAATTAATAAATTACATGGACTTTAATTAATTCAAATTCACTTAAATTAAATCAATTCTCATTATAGTCTAATGTGAATTAGGCTCTAGTTACCTATCCAAACCTTTAATTTTCATGCGTATAAATTATTGATTCAGACAAGTTCAGTTCATATCCTAACCATATCTGTTCACAATAACACATTTCAATTCACACATAGCATATAACACATAATCAATGCAAATCATATGATCAACTTAATTAATCAAGGCGGTGGTTGTTACATTCTCTCCTCCTTAGAATGTTTGGTCCTGCAAACTTAATTACCTTCTTCTGAATAGAACACAAGATCCAATGGAAAGAGCTCGGGATACCTTTTCTTCATGTCGTCTTCTCTTTCCCATGTTGCATAAATCCCACTGTGATTTTGTCAATCTACTTTCGCTAATGGAATATCCTTGTTTCATAACTTTTTAATTCACTAGTTTACAATTTGAATGGGTCGCTCTTCGTATGTATAGTCATCACTTAAAAGAACTTGGATAGGCTCAATAACATGAAAAGGATCTCGAAGATAACCCCGTAACATTAAAACATGAAAGATATTATGCATATGCTCTATATCAGAAGAGAGGGCTGCCCAATACATCATTGGATTAATTTTCTCAATGATTTCATATGGTCCAATGTACTAAGGTGCCAACTTGCCCTTGATTCCAAACAATTCTGGCCTTTCATTAGTGTCACTTTGATAAAGACATAATCGTCCACTTTATATTCTCTATCTCGTCTACGAACATCCGCATAACTTTTCTGTCGGCTTTGTGCTGTTTTTAACCGTTACTAGATCAATTTCACCTTATTAGTTGTTTCTAGTACAATTTCGGATCCTAACAAAGGTCTATCTCCAACCTCAACCCAACAGATCAGTGAACGACGATTTCTACCATACAAAGCCTCATAAGGTGTTATGTCAATCCTTGAATGGAAGCTGTTGTTATAAGCAAATTTGGCGAAAGGTAAATGAGTTTTCCAATTTCCTTGAAAATCCAATACACACATACGCAACATATCCTCCAGTGTTTATATTGTCCTTTCTAACTGCCCATCGGTTTATGGATAATATGCACTACTCAGTCTTAATTCAGTCCCCAATGCCTTCTGTAAACTTTGCCAAAATCTCAAAGTAAATTCCGGATCCCTATCAGAAACAATGGATACAAGCACTCCATGCAACCTCACAATTTCATTAATTATACAAGGTAAATTACAAACACACCCCCTGAGGTTTACTTAAATTACAAATTGTCCCTTCTAGTTCTAGAAATTACATTATGCCCCATAAAGTTTCTAATTTCATAACAAATAGGTCATTTTATTAATAAATCATCAAATTAATTAACAGTTTTTAATAATGTTAAAATTTTATTTCAATTAATAATTCAAATAATTTTATTATTGTATAGGTGAACAGTTAGAAATTTTACTTTTTCAATTAATTCTTTTAAATAAAAAATTCTGACAGTGAGGTATTTGTAATTTTCCAAACCACGAGGGCAATTCGTATTTTAAGCAAACCTTAGGGGGTGTATTTGTAATTTACCCTAATATTATAAAGTGTAGTCAACTTATCCGCATTATAAAATATTTTGACAAGTAAGAAATGAGTAGAATTAGTTAGACGGTCAACAATAACCCAAATCAAGTCCATACCTCTAACGGCATGACATAATCCCACAAAAAATCCCTGGTGATATGCTCTCATTTCCACTCCAATACTGATAATGGTTGAAGCAATCCTGTGGGTTGTTGATACTCAGTTTTGACTTGTTGGCATTGTAGACACTTAGACACATATTCAGCAATTTCTTTCTTCATTCCCGGCCACCAAAAGTTTTGCTTCAAGTCTTGATACATTTTTGTGTTTCTCGGATGGATGGCAAACTTTGAACTATGTGCTCCATGCATAACTCGCCTCTTCAATTCAACATCATTCGAGACAAATATCCTTCCTTGGAATTTTAGCACACCATCGTCAAAAGTGAAGTCCGGCCTCGGTTTGGATTCTCTTTCTTCAATAACTTTCTTCAGAAACTCATCTTCTTGTTGTTTTTCTTTGATTTCTTCTATTATTGTCAGTTGAGTAGAAATAGCCGCCAAAGTCCCGCCTTGTTCTCGTAAAACAATATCAACTTCAAATCTTTCTAGACCATGGAGCAATGCTCTTTGTCTGATAAGTAAACAAGCTAAGTTTCCAATTGATTTCCGACTAAGTGCATCAGCAATGGTATTAGCTTTTCCCAGATGATACAAGATTTGCAAATCATAATCTTTTATCAGTTCTAGCCATCTCTGTTGGCTCATATTCAACTCTTTCTAGGTAAATAAATACTTCAAACTTTTATGATCCACATAAACTTCGCACGTTGCCCCATATAAGTAGTGGCGCCAAATTTTCAATGCAAAAACCACTGTTGCAAGCTCCAAATCATGGGTCGGATAATTTTTTCATAGGGTCTTAGTTATCGGGATGCATAAGCTATGACTCTGTCATTCTATATCAATACACACACCAAATCTTTATAAGATGCATCACTAAAAATAGTAAAACCATTAGTACTTGAGGGTAAGGTGAGGATCAATGCAATTACAAGCTAAGTCTTCAATTCTTGAAAAGCTGACTCTCTTTATTCGTTCCATTCAAACAGTACCCTTTTCTGTGTCAACTGAGTAAGCGACAACGCAATCTCAAAAAAGTCTTTCACAAATCTACAGTAATAACCAGCCAAACCCAAGAAACTTCAAACTTCGGTAACATTGGTTGGTCTAAGCCAATTTACAACTGCCTCTATCTTTTGTGGGTCAACTGAAATGCCATCTGTAGCCACCCTATTTTTTACCACCCTTAAGACTTGGGTGCCTCAGGTTGATCACTCGATGATGAAAGTTATGCTATACAAACGTTCGATTTTTTCAGCAAGAAGTGCTTCTAAATCCTAACCTTACACCCTTTTTTTTTTTACCAAAACTATTTTAGACCTTAAAACCCTCTCTTTCAAAATATTTTTAAAAATGTTTCTACAATGTTCCTAGGCTCGCATTTCATTAAAAATTACACTTTTCGTTAAACCGAGTAAGGACAAAGTGAAAATAAATGAAAGAGATGTGAACTCTTTGAAAAATCTATAAAAACATCTTATTTAGAGGTCTGGATTTGAAAAAAATAGGAGGGGAGGGAAGAAAACTAGTTAGGGAAGAAGTTGGGCATCAATCCGTTAGGATATAAATGAGTAATCTTCAGTAAAATAGGCATATCTCTTTTCACACTTAGAATTTGGACGTAAAGCCTCCACCATTGGAAAGTAGACTTCTGAGGCTTCAATTTAGACTTAAGAATGACCTAAAACCAAGTCCGAATGAAGGAGATATGCCCGTTTGAAGTTGGGTCTGGAAGTAGATTCGTGCCTGCCGGCCACTATTAGTGGGCGACCACCCACTATTAGTGGCCTGCCGGCCACTTGTGTCAAAACCCAGACATTTTTACCAGTTGTACAGATATTTCCGACCTGAGAGGCTATTTTCTATATATACAAGGCTAACCCTCATGTTTTTAAGTTACAAAAAATTCCTTAAGAACCAAAACATGAAATTCTCTCCCTATCTCTATCTTGCAACACACACACCTTACCCAAACACTTCCTAAACCAATATTGGAGCTCTCCTTGCTGAGATTATTGAGTCCAAAATTCAGCTCTTGAGAGTGAGAACTTGTGGGTTTGTTAACAAAAGAGTTACCTTGCTTCAAGAGGTATAATTTTGGGCTACACTACTTCTTTCCTATCTTTTCTTACTGTTTTTCGATTGTTTTTACGCTACTTTTATGGGTTGAAACTTGTGGTTTAAAGCTACCAAAGGTTAAGGGGTTAATCACCCTTCTTTGAACCTTGTTCCCTAAGCTTTTGCCCTTGTGTTTCCCATTCTTTTCTCAAATGTTTTTGAACTTTTTACCACTGAATTTCAAAATTTTTTAGAGGCTAAAAATGTTGTTTTGAGGTCCCAAAAATGAAAGGGTTAGCCACCCCTCCTTATGCTTGTTTACTAACTTAAATTCTACATTGTTTTAGCTTACTCTTTTAGCTTTTTTTTTTACATCAATTCCAACACTGTTTTAGTCTAATTTAGGATTTTTTTGAGGTGTTTATTTCATTTAAGCTTTGTATGGTAGGCTTGTAGTTTAATGGTCCTCATAGGTTTGGTCGTTTAGGCCTTAGCCACCAACCTATTTGAGTTGATAGCATTTATTTCATGTTTTCCATTCTTCTGTTCATCTCTAATCATCTCTGTAACCTCCCTCTTTTGTTGTCTTTTTCCTTTGCTTTGAGAGTTATTTCAAACCGATTGTTTGTTTAAGCTTAAGATAGAGATTGTTCTGCTTAATGGTTTAATCTCTTTAGAGGTTCATTACCAATAGTATGACATCTCTCTCATGCCTTAAACCAACCCTTTGTTTGCCACTTGTTTCCATTAGAGGACTCAATCTTCATTTTTAGACTAAATGAATTAAGGAATGGAAGGTAATTAAAAGAGATAATAAATTGGGGTTAAAATGAAGCAAGATAATAAAATGATTTGGTGTTTGATCGGACGTTAATTAAACACATGGAGACTTGGGTCATTTCATACTTGTTAGTGATGAAATGGTTCAAGTTTCCAAAGACAACCACTTCCCTTGATCAATCCACGATAGGGAGGAGGTTTTGAGAGGCTTTTATTGTGCATTTATCAAAATTGTATCCCTTGGTTCATAAGTCAACATGCAATGAAATTGCACCGATTGATGGCTTTCGAATCAAGCCTACCCCTCCTTTAAGCTATTTGATGATAAGGAGAGGTAAGGTTGACAAACATCCCTTAAGAATACTCTGGTTGTGCTTTGTTTGTTCTCTATTGCAATAGGAAAAAACCAACATTAGTGGCCGACAGACCACTTTTACTGGGCAGCAAGCCACTATTGGTGGCCGGCCAGCCACTACTTATGGGTTGCCAGCCACTTTTTCCAGCCAGGCAGTGTCCTTTTTCCAGCAGAGCAAAGCAGAAGCTGAGGTGAAAAGACAGTGTAATTTTCTAACTGTGCAACAGAGGCATTCTGGCAGCAAAACAAGGAACTTTTTTGGGTGGAAATCCGCGTGCATGCATAGGTCAACCCTCATTTCCTGGGGTTCATAATAGTTAATTAATTAGCTAATTAATTATGTATTGTAATTAGCTAGTTAGTTGTTGTATTAAACTAAATAGAATAGCTAGTTAATTTTGTGTTGTACTTATTTAATTAGCTAAAATAGTTAGTTAATTCGTGGTGTTGTAATAATTAGCTAGCGTAGTTAGTTTATCTCATTTGGTTTATAATAATTAGTTAAGTAGCTTAGCTAATTTATTTATTCAGACCCTCTTGTGCAAGGGCCAAATATGTAATAATGTGTATGTCTTCCAACCCCACGTTTTTCTCCTTTTTATTTACTTGCTTATAATGGGTAGTTTAGAACATCATGTTTCATTTAGCATATCCCATGTTTGCATCCACTTGTCTTGCATGCATCAAAGCTCGGTTCATCATTCTAACAAAGCACTGTCGTTTATTACTTTATTGAATACGTGATTAAACCGCATGCTATCAAATTGACTCACATGACATATTAATAGCTGAGTCTATTAAATTGCATCTTGCATGTGTTGCATTAGTCATGTTGCATTAGCTAGGAGCATGCATGTTTTCTAACTATCTTGCTTATTTTGGCTCACCTCAGAGTACTAGGTGAGCATTTTGTTGCTTTAGCATATTGCGTAAGTGTGATTGTTACCATGTTTAACATGCTTGCTATGAAGCTAATTGCTTAATGATAAATTGCTTGAATGCCTATGGATGAAGGCTAATTGCTTGAATTGAAATAATTTGAGTAATATATATATGAGATCACTTTTTCAAGTGGTATTCAAACACTTTTCAAAACAAACATGAAATAAAGTGTTCTAATTTTTGCAAATTAGTCTATACTTGTATGGAACACATAGTAATGTTAGCCTAATAATCTGTGATGACCAGGTTTCTTTTTCCTCTAATGCTTCTCTTTCTTTCGGTTCGTCCTCTTTCGTTCTCGTTAGGTTGGCACTCTCGGAAATCATTCCCAAGTTAAAACTCTTGTTCTTGTGTGTGTGTCAGTGTTGAAGTTTCTTGTTCCGGGAGGTGCGAGGTTAGGTCCGGAGTGCTCGGGGGCGAAGCAGAAGATTTTCTGGGCAGGGCTGCACGTGCGGAGTTGGGGCCACATGTGCGGGAGGCCAAGCTGCACGTGTGGGAAGAGGAGAGCTTGGAGGGATTGTATTCTGCCTAAAAAGCAGGTGCGGAGGGGTAGGTGCGAGACCAGCCGCACGTGCGGGGATCAATGTCGCGCGTGTGGGAGTGGCCAGCCGCACGTGCAAGGGCACGTGCCACACGTGCGAGGCGGGACCAGTCCGAAAACTCTATTTTTTATACATTTTGGGGTTGTTTCTCATTCTAATGCCTTCCTCTCTCTCTCTAAAGTCATTTTCTCTCATCCTTCTCTCTAAAAACTCTCATTTAATACTCCAAACCCTTGATTTTCTTGTGATTCTTAGGTCAAAGATCATCATCAATCTCCACTCTTGAAGCTCAAGGACTAAGGCTCCTCTTGGTGTGGTGTTGAGTGAAGGATCAACCATCTAAACTAAGGTTTCTCATCTCTATCTTCTCCAAGACCTTGAGGTAGGGATTCTTGAGTTATATATATTAGTTATGCTATTATGATGGTGATTTAAAAGTCTTTTACTAGTTTGATGATTTCAACTTGTGGTTTTCAAAAATGTAGAGATTTTCTTCAAAAAAGGGTTTTTCTTTAAACTTCAAAAATCTTGGTCAATCTTTAAGGATTTTATTTTGTGGATTTTAGAAAGATGTTTTGAGAAGGGTTTTTCACCAAGAAATGGGAAGGGTTTGTCTTGAGGAAAAACCTTAGAAATTGCAGATTTTAAGAAAATATGAAAATGCTTGTGAAACTCCTTATCATTTTGTGTTGTGAAGATGAATGAGGTGTTATTGTAGCATAATTGTTAAAATGTTTGAACATATGTTGTTGGAGGTGGCAAATGACCTTGTATCATAAATATAGAAATGGTAAGAATCTTGGAATCATGTTGAAAAGCATTGTTTTGCCTTGAAGAGACTAACTTGTAGTGGATTATGCATGGTGAGTTGTGGTTGCTATAAATTGTGGACACATGGGGATTAATTGATATTGCTTGAAGAGATGTTGAAATCAAGAAATATTATGGCACATTATGTTTTGCATCACGTTCTCTTTTGGTCTATCATCATTATTTGCACATCTTGAAGAGAATTGGAAAACATTTAAATTGGGAAAGATCATATTGTAATGACAAGTATGGAAATGTGAATGGGATAAGTACGTGGTAAGTCCGGATAGGGAGTGTAATTGAATTTGATAAGTTGGCCTGAGTGTCCATGGTGAAAGACCAGAAAATCGCGCGGATAGGTGTCGAGCCTTCCGGTTAGCATCGATAAAAATGACAGTTTGGTAGTGCTTGTTAAACCTACTTGCAGATACCAGCCTAGGGATTACCAGTGTCGTATTTACCACCCCTATTGAATTAATATTGGAAGTTCGAAATTGATGAAATCGCATGATAATAATTGAGAAGATGGTGATTTTGAAACAATGCATTGAAATGAATTTTTTTTTTTTTTCTCATTGATTAACCTTGGCATGGCATTGCATTTACATTTATTTTGTGTTGAGGAAAAGGCATAACTGTATATATTTTATGAAAATTCTCTACTGGGCTTTATGCTCACCCCTATGGGATTTGGTGCAGGTAAAGATGTCGTGATCCCGCCGAGCTAAGGGTGTGGATATATTTTGGTGAACAGTAGTCTTGCTCTTATTTTTGTTGTGATATTGTTGTAAGCCAAGGGCTAATATGTTTGGGTCCGAGAGACCATTTTATGTATCCGAGCTACTGCCTTGGAAGATGTAAGCCCTTAAGGGTATTTTATTGTTTTGGAGATTA
Organism: Camellia lanceoleosa; assembly: GCA_025200525.1. NCBI lineage: Eukaryota > Viridiplantae > Streptophyta > Magnoliopsida > Ericales > Theaceae > Camellia > Camellia lanceoleosa. The sequence continues at coordinate 134,775,896 of CM045759.1, read as the reverse complement.
GATGCTTCACATGCTATAGATTCAAGTGATTCTTTTCCCATTGAATGTATATCTACATGTAAACCTTTGTATAAACTCTCTCATTATTTATGTAAAGATTGAAGGTTTATTGTCATGGCTTAGTGGATGTTAATTAATGTGGGTTGATTATGTTGGTTTATTTTCGGGGCGTTGCATAATCGGAACAAGAGCATATAAGGTAAATAAGAATCATATCATGATTAGTAGAGGCCGATCTTTGATCGGGCGAGTGGGGTGCTCAATTCATGACCTTCCCCTCTTATACCTAAATTCCCGAGCCGAGACAATCTTGGTGATAATGGATAAGTGGCCTTTGGCATGAATCATGGGTTTCCTAAACTTGCCAAAAATATTTAGGTGGTGACTTCGTATCTGACAAAGTAGTCCATTTTTGGCATTTTGATTTAAAATTGATTTTCTAAAAGATTTACCGGATTTAAACTCTTTTGTGCTTATCTATTTCACATTGCACTTATGGAATCAGATTCTGAACCACGAGAGTCCGAACTATAGGGCTTTCGTATCCGAAAGAAGCATGAAAAGTTGAGCTACACCATCTTTATTTATCACATGTCCCAAAAACATGACACTATCAAGCCAGAACTCACACTTTGCTAGTTTAGCATATAACTTCTCTCTTTCTCTCTCTCTCTCTCTCTCTCTCTCTCTCTCTCTCTCAAGGTTTGCAGAACAATTCTCAAGTGATGTTCATATTTCTCTTTACTTTTGGAATAAATCAAGATATCTTCTATAAAAAAAAAATGACAAACTCATCGAGGAACGGCTTGAAAATTCTATTCATAAGATCCATAAAAACAGCAGGTGCATTAGTTACTCCAAAAGGCATAACAAGAAATTCGAAATCTCCGTACCTGGAAAGCAGTCATTTCTACATCCTCAGCTTTAACTTTTAGTTGGTGGCAACTGGATCTCATATCAATTTTGGAAAAGAGTTGAGCCCCTTGTAATTAGTCAAATAAATTTTCAATACGAGGTAATAGATACTTGTTCTTCACGGTCACCTTGTTCAATTCACGATAATCAATGCAGATCCTCAACAAACCATCTTTCTTTTTCATAAATAGGACTGGAGCGCCCCACAGTGAAGTGCTAGGTCTAATAAACTTGTCCAACAACTCTTGTAATTGAATCTTCAATTCTTTTAATTTGGTAGTTGACATTCTGTACGGAGTTTTGGAAATTGGCTGTGTACTCGGTCAGACCTCAATAGTAAATTCAATTTTCCTATCAATCAACTCCAAAAAATCATCTGGAAAAACATATGGGAACTCTCTGACTATAGGAATACTGTCCACATTAACTCTATCAACAGTTGGCACATTTAATACACAACACAAAAATCCCCTATGGCCATTCCTAATCAACTTGTATGCTTTTATGGATTAAATTAAATATAGGGAAAGATACAACACAAATTCTGATAAACATAAATTCAGGCAATTCAGGTGGTCGGAATAGAACTTGTTTGGTTACACAATCAATGGTTGCATGATATTTCATTAACCAATCCATCCCCAAGATTACATCAAAGTGAACAATATTTAAAGGCAACAAATCAAGATATAAAGTCACATCTCCAACAATAATCTCACATGCAGGACACATATATGCACAAGTCATGGACCCCCCAGTTGGTGAAGATATAACTAATGAATAATTCATAGGTTCCAGTAGCTAGTTAATTTTTGTGAAAAAGCATGAGATACAAATGAGTGCGTAGACCCCGAGTCAATCAAAATATAAGCATTTTTAGCACAAATAGGAAGTATACCTGATATTACTGCCTCAGTATTCTGTACATCACTCGGTACAATCGCAAAAACCCGTCCTTATCTTAAAGTTTCTTTCCCCAAGGAAACTTTAGGATTCAGTTTCAATGTTGAGGCTGATACCGCTGAACTTGCCATGGGTCTATTAGTGCCTTAGGGTAAAAGAGGACAATCTTTGACCATGTAGCTAGTTTTGCCACACCTAAAGCAGGCTCCTGAAATCTTATAGCAAACACCTTTATGTCTTTTACCACATTCTAGACAAGGCAGTGTAAAATTATTCCTTTGGTTAGAACTGTTCAATGACCACGTATTTTGTTTCTTATTCTGTGAGTTGTTTTGGCCCTTTTTAAAATTGAACCCTAGCCTTTTACCCTTCCAATCAGTCACTAGTGTCCTGATCTCTTTTAGAGTTGCAATATTTGCTTCGGAAATCAAAGCTCTATCAAGAACATCTACATATTTTTTCAATTTGAGAACATTGACCCAATCAAGTACTTTAACATTGAGTCCACTCTCAAATTTTATAGCTTTCTTATAGTTAGAATCTACCATGTGTGGAGCGTACCGAGCAAGTTCCATGAATTTAGCTTCATATTCGGCTATAGACATAGTACCTTGCTTTAGACTGAGCCCATGTCATAGAACCACTGGTGTCTCGAACAAGCATCCACTATTACCTTGCTTCTTCTTGTAAAGTGAAAGTTGCCAATAAAACTTTTTATGCCTCTGAGCACAGAAAAACTTCAAACAACTTTTTTGTTTCTAAGACCCACGCCTCTACTTTCAAAGGATCAATACCCCTCTGAAAGGTTGGTAGCTTCATTTTGTTAAATTTCTGAGTTAGGGCTATGATGTCATCATTATTAGTTAGCTCAACTCGCACTAGTGGTGGAGAAGGAGCTAGAAATTGTTAACTCCGTTGTTGCCTCAAAGATTTTGCCAATAACTCAACCATTCTTTCTAATCGGTTTATTCTTGCATCTGATGATTCAGTTTTATCGGTATGTCTTGCGTTCTCTATTGGTCTATATGTAAACAGGGTAATAATAAACATAGGAAATATAGTTCTCACATTTACATTTTCACTAGATGTGCACGTAACAATTCCACACACACTCACTCATATTAATGCATTGCCCTAATTTCCTTTCTAGGACATCCTATAGCTCATTTGGACGCGTGTGTGCAGTATAACTTGTGCTCTGATACCACTCTGTCATGACCCAACCCCTCCAAGGGATTAGAGAAGTGACCGGCCAGTAATTCGAGATTATCGAAGACCTACTTAAAAGTAATACAGTAATAGGGGCTAGCAAAAGCCAATAAATAATAAAATATAATGTCCAATAAGCTGTGAAGACTTGAATGAACAAAAAAAATCACTATATATACACATATTCATATAAGTCCATGTCAAGCTTGTATACAAAGGCAAAACAAAACAAAACTTAGGCATTTAATCCCAAAAACAAAAGTAACGGTCAAAATCACATATAGCACTTGATCACAATGCAAAAGGGTGAATTTTAAACCACCCACGAAGCCTTGAAGCTTAACCGTTAGGAACCTCGTAGTGAGACACGAAAGTTGGCTTGACAAAACAGAGGCTAGGTCGATGGCACTAAGTCCGATCTTGAGCTTGTTCACCTACATATATATATATATATAATGGTGACCTAAAGCCTAGTGAATAACAACAGTGTAAAGGGCTTATGAATGATGTCCTTACAGTAGTTAAAACAGTAATTTATAATCAGTGAATCATTTTCTCATTTTAGAATCATATTGCAATCAAAGCAGTTATACGTGGTACATCCATTTGTAGAACAGTACAGTAGGTCTTAAAAGACCAAACAGTTATATATGGTGGTCATCAATGTAGCAAATAATAGTTCTAAGAATTGAAACTGACGGAGATCTCTGTAATTATAGCAATAACAGTAACAGATGTTGTGGATGCAACGAATACATTTCGTAAATAGGATAATCATTCATTTAAACAGAAACCATCATTTTAGGAATAGAGTACAGTATAAGTTAGAAAATACTTATAAGTCAAACATATCTTTACAAGGTTGTTACTCATAGTTGCCTTCTGGAATCACGTGGCTAGGACGTGACGTCTGACTTACAAAAACACATTCAAGCACAACACGTTCAATTCATCTAGTCAATCTAAAACCTATTCAATTCATTCACTACTTGTTCACTCGATTATTTCTATTTGTTCTTTAATTTCCTTCATGTTTATGCTATGCATATGCATGTGAACAACACTTGAAAACCATGCAAATTGAGGCCCAAAAGTCCAGAAAAACGGAAAGAAAACAAAACCAAGCTTGCCTTGAAAATCGCACGTACGAGAGCATTGGCCTCACGTACAAAACCTCCACCACACGTGTGTCCCGCAGTGCAATTAAAGAAGAAGCAACACTGGAACAAAGAAGGTTTGGCCGCACGTGAAAGGCCTCAAGCCAAACATCGGTTTGGGTTCATTTTCAGTCCGAAAATCTACTTTAGTTCTTGAGCTGAGTTTTGCAACCACAAACTACAATTTTATGCATTTCAAGACCCAAAACTCTTCAAAAACAACTTCAATATAACATATCTCACCTTAAACAACAATCATAACTTCAAATTGAAGCTCAATTCTTTTACAAAAGAGAAAATTCTTTGGAAAAAATTGTAAAATCATGAAATATCTTAAGAGCTTCAACTCAAGCTTATAAATAGAAATTCCTTTGAAATCATGAGAGGCCATGCAAGAAAACAAGTTTATGATCATGATTTTCATGAACTTATGCCATAAATGTTCAAATCTTGAACTAATTCCTACCATTCCTCTCTTTTATGTTTATATAGGTTCTCAACTCTGAACTTGTCTTTTAAACCCCTAAAATAACCATGAATCCTTCAATTTAAACTTGATTCTTCCAAGATGATAAGTGTATAAGCCTTAATCTCATGAAATTAGCAAGAAATTCTTACCTTAAAAGGTTGATTATAAAGATTTTGCTTAGTTCCTCTTCATCCTTTTCTTCTTGAGCTCTTCTCTCCCTTTCTAGAACTCTTTCAAGTAGAAGGCTCTCTTTATCTCAACAAAACCCATTAAGTCTCTCTCTTCTCCTACTTATTTTTTATGAGTAGACTTAAGGGTTCATTAATCACTAAGTTCTTCTAACTCTAATTAATTAGAAGTTTAAATTAATAAATTACATGGACTTTGATTAATTCAAATTCACTTAAATTAAATCAATTCTCATTATAGTCTAATGTGAATTAGGCTCTAATTACCTATTCAAACCTTTAATTTTCATACATATAAATTACTGATTTAGACAGGTTTAGTTCATAGCCTAACCATATATGTTCACAATAACACATTTCAATTCACACATAGCACGTAACACATAATCAATGCAAATCATATAATTAACTTAATTAATCAAGGAGGTGGTTGTTACAGCTGTCCTTGGTGAAAACTAGAGGTCATATTGACCAAGTTCCAACGTTCATTTGGAAACTCGCTCTGAAGATTCTGCTTTGTATGAGATTGAACGAAGGGGGTGATCCGTTAAAACCTTAATGGTATACGCTTAAAAGTAATGCATCATCTTTTTGGCAGCCACGACAAGGGCTAGGATCAACTTTTCTAGAGGTAGATATCGGATTTCAACATCTACCATAGCCTTGCTAACATAAAAGATGGGTTTTTGCTCACAAAGTTCCTCTTAAGAAAAATGGTGCTTACTGCCCGATCGAATACTGCTAGATAAATGACAAACACATCGCCTGGCAAGAGGGTAGCCAAAAGCAGAACGGAACTAAGATAGACTTTCAACCCTTCTAGAGCGACTTGGCATTCGGTAGTCCATTTAAATAGTTTGTCCTGCCAAAATGTTTGGAAGAATGGCCTATATCGATTTGAGGACTGATTGATAAATTTGTTCAATGTTGCAGCCATTCCCATTAGCTTCTAAACTTCTTTGACTGAACCTAGTGAGGCAAGCTCCGTGATGGCCTTAATTTGTTTCGGATTAGCTTTGATTCCGCAATGATTAACAATATAGCCGAGGAATTTGCCTAACCTAATGTCGAACACACATTTTGAAGTGTTGAGCTTTATTTTGTATTTTCGAAGAATATCAAAGGTGGTAGCAAGATCAACTAAGTGTGCCTTCTTTTCCTTGGATTTCACCACCATGTCATTGATGTAGACTTCCATGGTTCTGCCAATTTAATCTTTGAACATGGCAGTGACCACTCTCTAATATGTTGCCCTGGCATTTTTCAATCCAAAGGGCACAACCTTGTAACAATAGGTTCCCATTGGAGTGAGGAATGCCGTTTTATCTTGGTCGACTTGATTCATGGCAATTTGGTGATAATCCCTGTAAGCATCTAAAAAGCTCATGCACTGATGTTAGGCAATTGCATCCACCAATTGATCAATTCTGGGTAAGGAAAAACAATCTTTGGGGCAGGCCTTGTTGAGATCCATGAAGTCTACGCAAACACACTACGAACATGTCTTCTTCGATACCACGTATAGACACCCCATTTTTTACTGTCCTCAAGACTTGGTTGTGCTTGTAGGTACACCCAACAACTGGTTCGATTGCTCGTTGAGCACTCAACTATCACGGCGGAATGTCACCAGTTCGAGTTTCCCGGACCCTGTATCATTTCTGCCTCTTTTTTGGACCTTGACTAGGTCCTATCAGAGTGGACCCTGTGGTGAATTACCGGCCATGGACTTGACCCTGCCGGCCCTTGGTGAAGCCCTGTCGGCCATCAGTGTGGCACGGCCGGCCATTGATGATGGCCGGCACCCCCCTATCTCAGCTGGTTTCCAGGCAGATCTTTTAAGCCAGCTGGATTTTTGTTTACTCCCCTCCATATGGAGGGATGAAAGACTTGAAAAGCTTGTTCAAGAAGCTTTGGCTTTTCATTCTTCTATATAAGGAAGAGGCTTCTTCCTTATACCAGGTTCAGAGCTTTTAAAGGGAAAAACCTCTCTTTCTCTCTATATTGTGTGTGTTTTAGGCTTTAAAGTTGGATTTCCTTACACTTTTACACTACAACACATAGTTATACACCACCACCATTGGATCAAGCTTCTTGGGAGGGATTCTTGAGTTATTAAAACCAATTTCCACCCCCTGAAATTGCTGATTTCGAAGAGGGTCTTCAAAGGTGAGCATTTCCCCCATTTTTTCATTTTATTGCACCTTGCTTTAGCCCCCTTTGCATATTGTTTTAGGCTTTGATTATAACTGAAAAAAGTCTTTTTTTTGAGTGCTTTTTAAGTTTGGTTAAGGTCATTTTGCTGTTTGGGGTGTGTAGCCCCCTTGCATGCTTTGTTTGGCTTTGTTTTAAGCCATATTTGGAGACCTCCGAGCTAGCCTTGGTTTGGTCTTCCTATCACTGAAATCCAGTGGGATTTTAGTGGTAGAGGTGTGGTTTTGAGGTCCTAAATTAGAGGGGGTAGTCCCCTCTCTTTGTATTCCTCTTTACTTGCATTTTTGGCCTTCCAAAGGACCATCCCTCTATGCATTTTTGAGGCTTGGTCCAGGCCCTTTTTTGTGACTTCTAGGACCTTCCTTGGCCCTTTCTAAGGCTGGTTTGGTCATGTCGTGCTCGCATCTTGCATGTATAGTGTAAATCCATTCATAGCTCATCAAAGTAGCATGTGTGCTTGGCTTTTGTTGAGTCCATTTCAGTCCATTTTTGGTGATTTTTTACCATGCCATGAACTTATTTTAGGTTGGTTTTGTTACTCCATGTTTGCTCGATGCACTTGTAGTGTAAATCCCCTAAACTAGCTTCATATGCTCCATGCCATGCCATGTCATTTTAATTTGTTTGGTTTACATTTCAGCATGTATTTGGTCATCATTTGGCATGTTATGACCCTATCCATAGTTGGTTTGATCATCCTTTGCATGCTCCATATAGGTGTAGAACAAATCTTGTTTAGTAGCCTTTTGTGCATGATGTTTTGATTCGTCATACTAGCATATTTTGGCTTTGCTCAAACTTGATTTTATGCTTATTTTGAAGTGTTCTAGGACTGTTTTGGGCTTCCATGGCCATATCACTCATGCTTTGTATAGCTATAGTGTAAATGCTTAGGCTAGTCTTGGGTTTTGAGGCCTCTATCATGTCATACATGTGATGTTTGCATGCCTTGCCCTCATTCCATATGCTATTTCAGTCCATGAAATGTTGTCATACACTTGCATTTGACATGCCTTGAATGCTTTGTATAGCTTGTGCTTTATGCCTCAAAAACGAACTTTTATGTATGCCACTTAGCCTAAGCCTTTGGTCCATCATTTCAGTGCACTTTGGGTCCTAATATACCATGATGTAACTCTGTTTTTGGTTGTCCAAGTCATGCCATGATTGGTTTTTATAGGTGTAGTGCATTGCCTCTTTAAAGCCTTGCATGCTCCATGTTTGTAGCTTTGTGCTCTAGCCAATGTTGGCTAGCTTTGAGCTTGATTTTGGTCTTGTTTGGGCCTACCCTAAGACTGTTTTAGGTCCCCATGGCCCTTTGGGGCTCGCCTTGTATGGCCATGGCTTAAGTCCCTTTGCTTACTTTGAGCATTGCGCATCATAACATGCTATGTTTGCATTGTTGAGTTGATTTGGCATCAATTTACATGGTATTTCAGAGCTTACCTCATTGTCATATATCCATGTTTGTTGCTCCTTAAGTGTGCTTAAGAGTTGTCCTCTTTATGCCTTAATACTTGAGCCATTTGGCATGCATGCTTGCCTTGCCTTTTCATGCTTTTCATGCCATCAGTTCCATCACCATGGCTACTTATTTGGAACTAGTTGAGAGCTGTCCACCTTTGGTGTAAGCCCATCTTATCATGTTGTCGCATGCTTGTTACATGTAGTATGTTGTTGTATACTTATTTAGCTTTACATGCCTTGCATGTTCACATGTTTATGTTGCATTTCGTCATGTTGTCCAAGGTTGTCACCTCACATCATGCTTATGTGCTTGTTGCATGTCATTAGCCTTGTTAGGTTGTTCGTATTGCATGTTTGCCATGCTTATGTGTTGCATTGCTTGGATTAAGTGTTAATCCAAGCACGAGGAACGAGGGGCGTTTCATACTTCAAGTGATGGAACGCATCTCAATTCTCGGTTGCCGAAGCTCTTAATGATTCATGATAGAGTTCTAGGCTTTACTTGCTTTATCTGTGCATTCATTCTCATATTGATTTGCACAAGTTGGATATTTGGCCATCATGCATCGGGATGCGTGATTGATGGTCGTGGATCCGACTAAGCCTCTCCCTTGATGTTTTGAGGTGATTTGGAGTGCCATGGTGCATACACGTCCTTGGGAAATCCTCCCGTTTCTCTATTTTGTGCTTGCGCTTTGGTGTCACAAGACACCAAAGGGTCGGCAAATGCCATTGATGGTCGGCAATGTGCCCTTGGCGGCAAGAGTTTCGCTTGGCCGAAGATTCTCCTCTCGGCGGCAGCCACGTGACTCCTCGCAGTTGTTTTGGTAAGGTTCGCAACAAGCATCGAAGACACCCCGCAAACAGAGCCTCTAAAGAGCAACCGGAAGGCGTTTGAGGCGAGGAACCAAAGCGAAGCGCATCTCTCTTCTTCAAACAGAGTGAATGGCATCATTTACTACTTTCCCTATTTGTTTGTTGTCGTTCATTAATCAGTTAATTAATTTGTTAATTAATTAAGTTGTGTAATAATTAGTTGTAACTAGTTATTCAATTTGGTTCTGTAATAATTAATTAGCTTGTGAGTTAGTTAATTAGGTGGCCTCAGATATTTATTCGTCCCTCCGAGTGAGGGCAAATTTGTAATAAGTGTGGGTGCGTGTGTGCATGTCTTCCAACCCCACGTCTTTCTCCCTTTTATTTAACTACTTATAATGGTTAGATTTAAGGCATACTTCAATTAGCATACCTTATGCTATGCATGCGTGCATTCATCCTTTTGTATTGCATGCACCGGGCTCGGCGCATCATACTAACTGCATAAGTATTCCAAATCTAACTTGAAATACGTGTTACTTGTCACATTTCATATGCCATCTTAGATTAGCCAAGCCTACTTTAGATTGCATTTTGTATGCGATGCATTAGCCACTTAACATGGACTAGGGTCATGCATGTTTTGCTAACTAGCTTCATTGTTTTGGCACGGAGTACAATGTAAGTATTTTATGCTTTAGCATCTCACATGAGTGTGAATGTTAACATGACGGCATGCTTACCATGTGGCTATATGCTTATGTGATAAACTGCCTGAATGCCTGTGGGTGAAGGTTGGATTACTTGAATTGGGATAATTCATTGAAATCCGTATTTTAGCCTACTTGCGAGTAGCAAATTTCAAAACATTTCCAAACAAACAGATATGCAATGCTTCGTTCCAAATTAGGCGATCTAATCTATACTTTTGTGTTGTGCGCATCACATAGTAATTCTAACTAATTAATCGGAATAAGAACGCATGTGTTTTCAAAAATGAGATATCACGGTTAGTAGAGGCCGATCTTCGGATCTGGCAAGAGGGGGTGCTCATAGCTGACCTTCCTCAATCGTACCCAAGTTCCCGAGCCGAGGCAACTTTGGTGATGACGGACACGTGGCCTTTGGCACCGAGTCAGGGTTTCCTAAATTTCCCCATTATAAAATATTTAGGTGGCGACTCTGTATCTGGCAATGCAGTCCATGTTTGGCACTTCTTTCAAAAAATCTGTTTTTCTCAAAACGATTTGCCGGATTTGGACTCTTTGGTTCAAGATTAAGAACCGTGACAAATCGAGTCCGAACTGTAACGCCATTGAGGTCCCTTAAGGGCGCATCTACAGTTTCTGGCGACTCTGCTGGGGAATTAGAGAGCTTGACTCGAACTCGTGATATCCTGTTTTGATCTCGTTTATGTGTCTCTTTGCATTGCATGTGCATTGGTGAGCCTAGGACACCGTGTTTGCCATCTGCCATTCCTAAACGGTTTGCCGGAGGCTTGACTTTGTCAAAGCGTGCCATAAGGCTGACCGGTTGTAGGCTCTGATAGTATGGGAACACAAACCTCGGTTTTACCGGGGCACTCTTTTTGACCATTCGACCTAGTGCATATCGAGATCCATAGTGACCATTCCAAACTAGGACAGGTTACTTACCCGATGATAGGTTGTTTGAAGCCGCTGCATGCATAGTGAAACCCTAGCTCCTGACAAAATAGGACAGGGAAACCCTACCCCAACATAGGGGTGTTTTGGCTCTTTTTACTTGCTATGTGCTTTTAGAGTGTATCTCTACAGGGAACGCACATATCAATTTGTAAAATTTGGGCATCAGGCCTGAGGGCACCAGTATTAGTGTCTTGAGGATCAGTTATATCTGCGGGCATCTAATTCAGTGTTTTGGGGTAGTGATTTGGGGGAACAGTGATCAGTAGTAGAGTACGGTTGTTCGGCTACACCTGTGTTTGATCTATTTGGGCTGAAATGCTGCTTATTTTTTTTCCTTTCAAAGGTTCAGAGAGTTGATACAGAATAGTCAGTGTTCCCCCTTTGCTGAGGCAAGACAGATATCTGATCAGTCACCGTTCAGCATAGCAGACCAATCATGATGTAGAATTCAGAAGAGATCGTGGTTATGGCAGCCGCGTTAGATCAAGGAATCACTCTGCAAAGTGAGACCGACGTTGATGTACCGATCCACTCAAGCGCTGCACCCGGCCTAGATCCCCTCAGGTACCAGTTCGTGAGCCCACCACATTCGAGTTGATGGGAATGATAGGTGACCTCCAGAGGTCCGTGGCAGATCTCGCTTACGGAATGTCAACTTTGCCACCAGCCGCACCATATGCTGAAAGTTTTGTACCACAGGAACCCCCGCTATTGGGACGGATTGTGATCGAGCTTAGCCAACCGGAGATGGCCTCCAACAATGACGTATCATCACCAACCCAAACCCTTGATCAGGCTGAGGCTAGAGGTAAGAACAAAATGAAGGCAAACACCGATCCCATTGAACGACTGTTGTGGGCAGTCGAGGCTTTGAAAGCCGAGGGGATGAGTAAATAACAGGTGCTCGCAGTCACAACCAAGATCATGGATGATGTTTTCCCCACTCCAGCTACAGGCAGTTCAAGCCAGGCAGAAAACCGGGATAGGCCCCGTCATGCCAGAACAGTTCATCCCACTCCCAACTCCGCACCTACAAGAGATCAGAAATCCAAGGCCGCACCTACCGACCCTTTTGCTAGTACGTCTAGCGAGAATCCACAGGCTTCAAAGTATCTGCCTCGGGGGCGCAGAGTCTTTCATCCCCTCTACATGCCTTTGTCTAGGGCACTTCTAATTTTGGCTAAAAAGGGGCATCTTACACCCCTTGAGCCGCGGCCTCTCCCGAATCCTCTTCCAGCTAAACACGATGCTACTTTATACTGCGCATACCACCAGCAAACCGGTCACAGCACCAACAGTTGTTTTCGCCTTCATCATGAAGTGCAAGATTTGATTGATGGTAAGGTCATTCTCCCGCCTACCTCAGCCAAGTCAGTCACTACAGAGTTCTTGGATTTTGAGGATACTGCGAGTATGTGATCGGGGAGCGATCTACCTATGGGCGACCCGCGACGTATTTTGGATGTGGCGTCTGGCACCCATTTTTGAGCATCTGTGATTGCTAGTTTTTGTAAATTCTGGCTTGGGTATCGAGTCGGTCTTTTGTTCTGTTTTGAGTCTGTCTCATTGTTTTGAGTCAGTCCTTTTTGCGTAAGGGTCTGTCTTGTTGTAGCGAGTCAGTCCCTTTTGTATAGAATGTCGAGTGATTCCGGGGTTGTTGCCTCGAATACCATTTTTTAATTACTCCTTTTGCTTTCTTTTGAGTCTGTCTCTGCTGCGGAGCCAGTTGCAACCAGGAAATCTGAATGAAACAGCTGCGGCTATCATGTTTCCGTGCTTATTGCTATTTTGGGGAAGTTGTGCCAGAGGATTGGAATGAAACGGCAGCGCATTCCACCTGCACTGCTCTGAGATTCTTGCATTGACCTAAGTTTTTCAAAACTTTTTCTAACACTGCGGTGAAAACGAAGATGAATGAATTCCTCGAGTTTTGCAAAAAATTGATCAATTGAGAGAAAGAGAGGCGTGCTAAGCCCTTAATGAAAGAAATCATGCTTGTTAGCGTGAGTATTGAAAAGGACCCTGGCTTGATCCAGATTGGTTCTACACTGTCTTCAGCGCGAGCGATTTGTCGCTTTCTTAAAAAATTTCAAAAAACAAAATGCTTTGCGTAGTCTTGCAAAGACCTGTGTGGAATCGCTCTTGAGATTGTGCAGCTTAGGATTGCTCTCAGCCGCGATACTCGACCCCTCACTTTCAAACCACGAACTTGAATTCGAAATGTTCAACAGTCAACCACCATGTAAGGCCTGTATGGCCAGATTTGAAGGAGCCCTCGAACAAGAGGCACCAAAGTCAGACCAAGAAGATCAGATATCAGGGAAAAAATGTCAGATGTGCTTGAAGAGCCGAAGATGGATCCTTCTTAGGAATGGCAACGGGGCGGGGCGGGGCCGGGGACCACACCCCCCGTCCCCGATCCCCGAAAGTGACACACCACCCCGTCCCCGTCCCCGTCCCCAGCGGGGAGCCCATCGCCCCCCCCCGCCCCGACGGGGATCGGGTTTCATTTCAAATATCCCCGACACAACACAACACCACACAAGAACAAAAAAAAATGAATCTGTGTATACAAAAAATAATGAATCTGTGTATACAAAAAAAAAATGAATCTGTGTATTTCATCATCATCATCAACAAAAAATCTGAAATCTGAAAAAAAAACAAAAAAAACGCAGATCTGTGTATACAAAAAATACATACATGAGGACGACGATCGGCGGATCTGTGTTTACAAAATACATACATAAATACAAAAAAACTGTGCCATGATTTCGTTCAAAAAAAACTGTGAGAGGAATCATTCCTGGGAAAGAGAGAGAGAGAGAGAGAGTAAATAAAAATAAAAAATCGGAGGGAGGGAGAGAGAACTTCATCAGATAGATTATTTGACAGAGAGAACTTCGGAGGAGATCGGGGTGTGGGGCAGTGAGGTCGGAAGGAGGGAGGTCGGCGTGGGAGGGAGGGAGATCGGCGCCGGACGGAGGTCGTCGTGGGAGGGAGGGAGATCGGCGCGGGATGGGGAAGCTGCTGCCATTGATCTTCTACTACACAGGAGAGAGAGAGAGAGGGAGAGAGGCTGAGAGCCTGAGAGTGATTTGAGTGAGAGAGATGGGTCAAACAAATAATATAATACATATATATATTATAATATAGATAGAAACCTAACCCTAAACAAATAATATAATATATAACCTCACCCTAAACAAATAATATAATATTTATATATTATAATTAATCAGCGGGGGGACAGTCGGGGATGGTCGGGCCGGGGCCGGGCCGGGGCCGGGGTTGGAGAAGTGATCCCCGTCCCCGGCCCGAATTTGTTCGGGGATTAAGTTTTAAATACCATCCCCGTCCCCGCGGGGGTATTTTTCAGGGAAAACCCGCTTAAATCGGGGTCGGGATCGGGGATCCCCGTCGGGCCGGTTTCAAATTGCCATCCCTAATCCTTCTGCAAATCAATACAACAGCCATTCTCCTAGATACGGATGGCTTCAAAATGCTAAAACCATTTGGCATGAACTTGTTACAATTTTACCCTTTGAGAGGCTCGCTGGGCCGAAAACCCAGAAGGGCGACCCAGACAAAAGTTAGAGCAAGAAAAAGAAGAAAAAGATCAACAAAAAAAAAAAGGAAGAAAATCAAAAATGCGAAGAACAAAAAAGAAAAAAAATGCAAAGAAAAGATGAAAAGAAATGAAAAGAATTGAAAAGAAAAAGAAAAACAAAGCTCACAAGGTTGAAAACCCGCATCGGGCGCCTTGGCAAAAGTTAGAGCCTAAATAAAAGGTGAGGGTTAATACACGAGTGTACCTTACCCAAAACTACGTAAGGCTTGATTCCCATGTTTGGGATACGTAGGCAACTTCATCTTGAGGTCCAGCCACAAACACCTGCAAAACAAGTGTGTCCATGTATTGGTTTTGAGCATCTTTGCCTTCTCTGAAGCTAAGGATTTGATTGTGTTCGTCACTCTGAGGACTGCCTACAATGTGCTGCAGTGCCATCCAAACAAGGGGTAACTTTTCGTTTCCATTCAATGTGCCGCGGTGCCGTTCAAACAAGGGGCAACTTTTCGTTGCCATACAACTCTCTTCAAGCACGGGGCAGTTTTCCTTTGGATCCGAGGTTGTGCATCTCAGGAATAGGTTTCATGCTCGTTGAGTAAGTGGCCGTTTGCAAAAACAGTTTTTGAAAATTTTTACTGAGGTTGACTAATTTTCTCGAAAATTGTTCCATCTTTTCCAAAAACTGGATCGTTTCTTGGACCCAAAAAAGGAAAATTTTCAGTGCTCATAGCCTGACTTGCATGATTTCAAATCAAAAATCGAACAAGTATGTTAATCTAACTCTCATGTCGGTCAAAATTGTTTTAGTAGAAAGCCAAAACAAAAAATGGTCAAAATGATGAAATAGGGGCGCAGTTGAGTCAGGTGTCCTGTCTTTGCCTCGTTGTCAATGCATTCGCCAAGAAGGGCACTCTACCTGCCAGAAAAGGGCACCACTGAAGCTGACCGCAAAAGGGCAGAAAGCTCTCACATCCTCTAAGCAACGAGGTATCAAGCCAAGTGCTACCTAACCTAATGGGACAAGATATTCCACTCCCTTATCTGGACAAATCTGATCACGTCCAAACTCCCCAGCAGAACATCGTCAACCAATGTTAGCTGCAGATTTCCTATACCCAGTTGTAGCGCAACCCCTCTGTGGAAGAAACTCACTATTGTGAGCAGAAGAAAGAGAATCTACTAGAATGCTAGGGGCATAAGCCCGCAACTTCCTGTTCATCCATCAACCACCCAGGGGAGGGATACAAAAATGAGAGATTGAAGAATAGAGAGATGTGCGCTGAGAGAAAAAGCAAGAAAAGGGTTTTGAGAGAAAAAAGAGCTTGAGGGCCGAGTGATGTGAGAATCACAAATGAGGAAATGGTGGGAAATATTACCTGGAGAAACTGGCTCCCCGCAAACTAAGAGGTCTCTCGCCATTAAAACACGTCTGTGTGTCGTGTCAGTCTTTTTGTTTGTCTCGATTCTTGTTTTGAGTCGTTTCGGGTGTCTGTAGATGTGTTTAGGTTGTCTTACCTTGTCTTTCTCTTTGTTGTTGAGTCGTGGTGTGCTGTGTTTAGTCGTAGGCTCAATACCCAGTCAAGAACTTATTCTCACTCTCAATTTCAAAAAATTGTTTTGTGCTCAGAGTGCCGTGCCGTTCTCCACATTTGTGCAAAACAAGATTTTGTTCTTTCAAAAATCGCAGGGTTCAACTCGGGTCATGTGAGAACAATAAAACCAGGACTTATCTGAAGCTATATAGGTTCCAGACTTCGAAGCAAAAACAGAAGGAAAAATGTCGGGCATCTAAGTTTGTTTCAATTTCTGCAAGTTCCGTCATCGCATCCTGTATGTTCAGAATGAGCTGTGTGTTCAAAATTAAAAGAATATTGTGTTATGAGCCGCGTGTTCAGATCGAGCAGTGTCGTGTCATGAGCTGCGTGCAAATGAAAATATATGAGCTGCGTGTTCAGGATTGAAATGTGTGAGCTGCGTGTTCAAAATGAAATGAATGAGCTGTGTGTTCAGAAATGAAAATATGTGAGCTGCGTGTTCAAAATAAAGTGAATGAGCTGTGTGTTCAGAAACGAAAATTTATGAGCTGCGTGTTTAGAATTAAGAATGAGCTGTGCGCAAATGAAAATATATGAGCTGCATGTTCAGAATCGAATGCATAAGCTACGTGCAAATGAAATGAATGAGCTGTGAGTTCAAAAGTGAAATGTAAGAACTGTGTGTTCAACGTGAGCTGCGTGCAAATAAAACTGTGGGCTGTGTGTTCACCATCAAAAGTTTGGGCTACGTGTTCAACTTTCAAAAACTGTGGGCTGTGTGTTCACCATCAAAAGTTTGGGCTACGTGTTCAACATTCAAAAACTGTGGGCTGTGTGTTCACCTCAAAAGTTTGGGCTGCGTGTTCAACTTTCAACAAGTGTGTGCTGCGTATTCACAATCAAAAAATGAGCTGCGTGTTTAGAAATTCAAAAGTTTGGGCACGTGTTCAACTTTCAAAACAGTGGGCTGTGTGTTCACCATCAAGAGTTTGGGCTGCGTGTTCAACCTTCAAAACTGTGGGCTGTGTGTTCGCCTCAAGAGTATGCTGTGTGTTCACATTCAAAAATGAGCTGCGTGTTCAGAAATTCAAAAGTTTGGGCTGCGTGTTCGACCTTCAAACAAGTGTTTGCTCTGTGTTCACAATCAAAATGAGCTGCGTGTTTAGAAATTCAAAAGTTTGGACTGCGTGTTCAACCTTCAAACAAGTGTGCGCCACGTGTTCACAATCAAAAAATGGGCTGCGTGTTCAACCTTCAACAAATGTGTGCTACGTGTTCACATTCAAAATGGGCTGCGTGTTCAAAAGTTCAAGAGTTTGGGCTGCGTGTTCAACTTTCAACAAGTGTGTGCTGCGTGTGCACAATCAAAATTTGAGCTGCGTGTTCAAAAAGTCAAGTGTTTGAGCTGTGTGTTCAGGCTTCAAAAAAAAAAAAACTATGGGCTGTGTGTTCATCTCAAAGTTCGAGCTGTGTGTTCAACATCAAGTGTTTGGGCTGTGTGTTCAGACTTCAAAAACAGTGAGCTGTGTGTTCAACTCTCAACCAGTGTATGCTATGTGCTCACCTCAAAATTTGGGCTGCGTGTTCAGAAATTCAACAGTTTAGGCTGCGTGTTCAACTCTCAACCAGTGTGTGCTGTGTGTTCACCTCAAAATTTGGGCTGCGTGTTCAGACTTCAAAGATAGTGGGCTGCGCGTTCAACTTTCAACAAGTGTGTGCCGCGTGTTCACAATCAAAAAAATGGGCTGCGTGTTCAGAAATTCAAAAGTTTGAGCTGCATGTTCAACTTTCAAAAACTGTGGGCTGTGTGTTCACGACAACAAGTTTGAGCTGTGTGCTCAGATTTCAAGAAAATGTGGACCGCGTGTTCACCGCAAGAGTTTGAGCTGTGTGTTCAGATTTCAAGAAATTGTGAGGTGCGTGTTCACCGCAAGAGTTTGAGCTGTGTGTTCAGATTTCAAAAAAAATGTGGGCTGCGTGTTCACGCCAAAAGTTTGAGCTGCGTGTTCAGAAATTCAAGTGCTTGAGCTGTGTGTTCGAAATGCAAACCAAATGTTGTGTTGTGGACTGAGTGTTCAGATTGAGCAGTGTTATGAACTGTGTGCCTGAAACAAGCTGTGTGCCCAAAACGAGCTGTGTGCCCCAAATGAGTTGTGTGCCCGAAACGAGCTATGTGCCCGAAGAACGAGTTGTGTGCCCCAAACGAGCTGTGTGCCCTAAAACAAGCTGTATTCCCGAAAATGAGCCGTGTGCCTGAAATGAGTTGTGTGCCCCGATAAACAGAGTGTTGTGTTTCGAGCTACGTGCCGAAAGAACAGAATTTTGTGTTGTGAGCCGCGTGCCAAACGAACAAAGTGTTGTGTTGTGAGCTGTGTGCCAAATGAATGGAATGCTATGTCGTAAGTTGTGTACCAAGTCCTGCACTTATTAGTGCATTGCCTCGCGCTATCTTGCGCACCTTACCTACACTTGTTAGTGCATTGCATCGCGCTGTCTTGCACACCCTACCTGATTGCATTTTGCATGCATTCATTGTTCGCGCTATCTTGCGCATCACGTTGTTTTGCGCACCCTACCTGATTGCATTTTGCATGCATTCATTGTTCGCGCTATCTTGCGCATCGCATCGTCATGCGCACCTTACATGCATTGTCATGCATTTGCTCTACCATGCAATTGTCTTGTATTTTCTTATCACACATCGCTATACACTTCTTTATCATAAGTTGTCTTAATGTCAATTCCTGCTGTACACATTGCTTGCGTTACTGCATGCTTTACTTACATGTGTATATGTATTTCCAGGTGGTTACACATTGTACACGTTCCGGCGTGTACTTTACTGACATGTGTTCATACCTTTGTTTGCTTTACACATTGCAGTCCCCAATCGTACCCAAGTTCCCGAACTGAGACAACTTTGGTGATGATGGACACATGACCTTTGGCACCGAGTCAGGGTTTTCTAAATTTCCCCATTATAAAATATTTAGGTGGCGACTCTGTATCTGGCAAAGCAGTCCATGTTTGGCACTTCTTTCAAAAAATCTGTTTTTCTCAAAACGATTTTTCGAATTTGGACTCTTTGGTTCAAGATTAAGAACCGTGACAAATCGAGTCCGAACTGTAACGCCATTGAGGTCCCTCGAGGGCGCATCTACACCACGACGGTGTTGGATAGCCATATGGGGTCTTCACAAATTGCACTAGCGTCTAATAGTTTGTCAACTTCATCAATTACGGTCGCGGCATGCTCGGCAGCTGAACAACTGCTTCATTGAATGACAAGCTTAAATTTGGGTCGATATTCAGGCTATGCATGGTTATGTCGAGGTCTACCCCTGGCATGTTGTAAGGTGACCAAGAAAACGCATCGATACTGTCAAGGAGAAAGGAAACTAATTCATACCTCTCGACGACGTTAAGGCTAGTATCAATTAAAAAGAATTTTTCAGGATCATTGTTGATTAGCACGCGGTCCATATCCTCTGTTATTCTCAGCCGGAAGTTTCCCAACATCCTCTAAACACTCCTGATTCGAAATTTTGATGGAATTCACTTCTAATTCCTTTGGCCTCTTCTCGGCAGTGATGAGGTACTTTGCCGATTTCTGTAAACCACGGATTTGCTTGACCTTGAATTAAGTTAGAAATCGAATGAGCTGGTGGGAAGTGCTTGGTATGGCCAACATTGTGTGAAGCCATGTTTGGCCCATGATCATATTGTATGGTGAGGGAAGTTTGACGACCAGGAATCCAACCTTCAATGTCTTGGTACCTGCCCACGCCAGTAAAACGATCTTGCCCAGGGGGTATTCGGGTTGGCATTGAAACCAAAAAAGAGGAAACGACATAAGATCCATATCCTTAAAGCAGAGTTTAAGAAATGTTTTATAGTACATTTTCTTAGAGGTACTCCATTGGTCAACTAAGATTCACTCAACGGCGAACTTATTTACTCATAACTCGATCACAAGGGCTTCGTTATGAGGCACAGTAACCCCTTCAAGATCGACATCTGAGAAACTGATTTGATTTGACAATCATTGTCATTTTGATGATAGACTAGGTTCGAAAACAGGTTGGAAAGATCATTGTGACTAGATCGTATTCACCCTGTTTGGTAGGTGTAAGCTATATATCATGTGGATTACCCTGAGTAGAGGTGAGTCAGGGTACATAGCGAGCACACCTGGTGAGTCAGCCTTTTTTCGGAGGTATTTAGTCAGTCGGCCACTTCGAACGTAATCTTTAACATGATCCTTCAGTGTGTAACATTTGTTGATTATGTGTCTATAGTCTTTGCGATAATCACACTTCAGGTCTCGTCGTTTCATGTCAGAGGGCCCGGCCATCTTAGTCGGCCATTTGAAGGAAGTCAGATGTTGTATTTTTTAGAGGATCTTACTGATCGGCTCAAATAGCTCTGTGTATTTCTTATCTGACCGCCTAGAGTGCCTGTTTTCCACCTGGTATTGCTCGTTTTGTCAGCAAGAATCTCAACAATTTTCCCTTCTTGGTCTGTCTGTTAGCCCTAGGCTCCTCCTTGGTGGGGTTGTGTCTGGTAGTGCAATGGTCAGTGGTTGTACTACGATAGGTTTTTCCGTTTCTGCAGCTTGCAATCCGACTTTAACTCATATTGCATCGTTTTCACTATGCAATACTTTTCTATCTTCTTTATCAGAGCCCAGATTGTCTTGGGAGGTTTTTGATTCAATGCACTTCTGAGTGAGTTGTCGGGATGCAAACCCTTCTTAAAGGCTGTAATTGTCATGGAGTCATTAGAATCATCGTCTACCAAATTAAAACACTCCCAATAGCCTGTTGAATAATCGCATAAGGTTTCATTAGTCTTGATTTTCATTGCCCAGGGTGAGTCTACTTGTTTCGGCTAGGTCTCATTGGTGATAAACCTGGCCCTAAAGGGTTTTTGGAGTTGATCAAAACTCTCAATCGAAGCCGGCTCAAACTTATAGTACCACCTGACAGAGAGCACTCCTAGACTCCTAGGGAATATCTGCCACATGAGTGCCTCGTCATCTGTATGCATTGTCACTGCTTGCTTATAATGACGAACATGATCCGTAGGGTCTGATTTTCTATCATATAGAATGAACGACGGTGCTTTAAACTTCTTAGGTAGGAAAGCCTTGGCGATAAGTTGTACGAAAGGATCGTGTTTATCCTCTAAGTCTGAATCATCATCTTTTGTCTTTTATCTGTGACGCTCTTACGGGGGGACTTCCCTCATCTGACGTGCTAGATGCGTCTAATTAGCCTTACTTTCTGGGTTTTTCCTAAGAAGAATCTGACGTACTACTGCCGTTCCTCTGAGGCTGATGTTGTCGTCTTTTATGCACTCTTAGCAATCGACCACGCTCGCGGGGAGGTGGTAATTGTTGGGACTTCACCAACTCGTGATGTAGGCACTCATTTTCCACTGACATGTCTTCGAAATGCTGCTTACTACGTTGCATTCGATTTATCAACGTTTGCATGTCGAAGGCTGAAATGGGGTTAACGGGTCAAAATTCAAGGATCTCCTTACGAGGGTTTCTTCTAGGCCAAAGACTGCTCCTGCTATGGTGTTATTGACTACTAGAGGATCTTGGTTTGGGCTCTCCATAAATGAGTTTGAGTATTCCCACAGACGGTACCAATTGTGAGGAAATGGATATAGAATACTCCTTCGATCTAAACAAGTCCTTGGGAAATCACTCCAATTGAGACCTGAAATAAGAATAAAACTCTAGACGGTGGTTCGAAATTAACACTCCAACAATCTAGTTAGTTGCAGTAGAAGGGTTGGACTTTTATCGTTTCTTGTGGGTTAAGGTTCTTAGCACGTACCTCTTTCTCCAGCCCATCTCTTCCTTTTATAGAGTCACCCTCATCGATCTTCACTCTATGCAGTTTAGCCTCTCATCATCATCTTGTTAGGGTCCATCCCCTTACCATACTTCCTTGAAAAAGACACACTGGTCCCACTTAGTAGGTCCATGCCGACTTACCCTGGCATGTTCTGCTCTTTTATTCGACATAGGTATCCTCAACTCAGTGTACTCTCTATGCTGCTGTATATACTCGACGCAAGCCCAACCTCAGATGGGCTTGGGCTTTGTTCAGCCTATCTAGAATGGGTTGGATACTTTATTTTCCGTTTTTGGTAATTATTTTCTCTGCCCCTACAATTACAAACTAAATCGAACGACAGACATTGATGCTTTTTATAAGATTGATGATTAGGACAAATTAATTTTTATATGGGTGTTAGGATGTCATCTTCACTTCAAACTCTCGAGTTCTCGCTAGCAAATGATTTTATGTCACAATGTATTATTGAATTATATCCAAAAACATGAAGATGGTTCTCTAATGGTACATATGATGTCCAATTGGTGACGAACTTAATTTAAAAGCACGATGTTTCCAAAAAAGAATTTATATGTAAAACGAATTTTTAATGGTCATTATTGATGAATATGATAACATATTTTTAGTATACCATTAAATAATTTTTAATTGAGCTTAATTTGGCTCGATTCTAAACTTAAACTGAGTGGGAAAATGACATTATAACAAATTAAAATTTTAGGTAAATTACACTGATTTTTCTTAAAATTTAGAAGGAAAAAAAAATACATTAAGTTTTACAAATTTAACAAAATTAGATTGGATTTTTTTAAAATTTTAACTCTCGTAACACTTGACTCCATTTTCATAATAAATTCGTTAGTTGAAAAGATGAAAAAATAATATTGTCATTTCTCTTATACTGACATATATATTTTATTTTGTTTATCTTTATATCTTCATTCTATTTGCATTACTTTTGATCTCTTTAATCTTATTGAAAATGAGATTCATGTAATTAAATCAAAATTGTGAGACTTGTCATACTTTCTCTAAACCTCAAGGGAGGCCAGTGCAACTTACCCAAAAGTTTTAGAAGCAAAAATTTAGAAACAAAATTAATTTTTAAGGATGAAATATTTGAGTTGTCCAAAGTATCATTATTATACTTTTAAGAACAAAATATTGTTTTTAAAAGTATATTTATTAATGACATTTTTAAAATTTTGTCGCTGACCTTTTAGTGACAACTTCCTTAAAGATAAATAAGTTTCTTAAGATTTTTTTTTGTAATAAAATTTTTATGATGAAAATTTTAATCACTCTTCACAATTGTTTATATTAATATTACTATTATTTTTTTTTATCATGTTGTATCTCTAAAATATACGACAAAATATTATTTATTTTTATTATTTTAAATAAGAACCAATTATAAATAGGCTATGTTTATTATGGTTTTTTTTTTTTTTTTTGGACTATTTTAGTGAAAAAAAAAAAAAGATAAAATAGGTTAAAAAGTCAATAAGACAAAATGTTACATCCAAACTAAAATCATTTCATTATTTCTCTCATAAAAGTCAAAAAAGCTAAAAAAACTAATTCCAAATAAGACTTTCTAGCCTCAGAATAAAATAATCAAAAAATTAAAATATTAACTCACATCCCAAACGAAAGCATAATGATATACAACGTTTGTCTTTTTTGGTTACAATGGCGTGTTTGATTTGTGGGATTGGAAATGGGGACTATCCACTATTTGGATTACAATTCAAATAGTGCTTCTTGTCCGCCGTTTGATTTTTTTTTAGTCCGCCGGACATAGAGTCCGGTCGGACTCCTTATCCCCCATATGGGGGACTATTGTGTCCTAGGGGGGTGGGACAGAATGTGGTGGACTATCCACTGCTGGGATTAGATGCTAAAATGATCATTTTGACCCTTTACTATTTAATTATCTATTATATTTACTAAAATTCAATAAAATTTAAATGTCTCAATTTAAAAACAAAATAATTTTATTTAACTTTTTATTGATGTTCTATTTATTTAATTTTTTAAAATAATTTTTTATAGATATTTTATTTGATGTTTTATTTTAAAATTTTGTTTATAATTTATTTAATTTCATTATTTAAATTTTAATAGGTATTTTATTTAAAACTTATTTAAAATTTTAATTAAAAAAATAATATAAATTTTTTATACAGGTTATACAGTATTAAATGAAATTTTAATGATTTATTAAATAATATAAAAAAAATAATGTCCTCTGTATTTTATTAAAACAAATTTATTTAATAAATCATTGTGTAAAATTTTAAAACAATAATAGTATAAAAAATTTTAACATAGTAATGCTTACCCACGAATCAAATTTTAATAATAGTAATGGTTACACAGTAATCAAATTTTACCCTTTTTATTTATTTATTTATTTATTTTAAGAAAAATAAATTTATTTAATTGTGTAAAAAATAAAATAAAATAAATTTTTATTTAATCTAGCTAAAAATAATTAAAATATTAAAGATATGTTTAATATTGCTATTACTTAGTAAACAATTGAAAAAGAGTAAAATAGTCTTTTGTTCATTTATTCTATCCAGTCCGTCCAACCAAACGTTGGATTCACTAAAAATAGTTCTTTCCAAACATCTAATCCCATGAAAAAATAAACACAGGATACATATCCAATCTAACCAAATAGTCCGGAGGATTCACAGTCTCAGGACTCAAGTCCGATGGATTCTAATCCCTCCTTATTCAATCTGTCTAATCAAACACACTCTTAAAAGCTTATTTGGGATGTGCTATATAAGGACACTTTTTATTTTTTAAAATCACATCACATCTCTATTTTTTAAACATTTTTTTATATAAAATTAAAAATACATTTATTTAAATCACCTCAAACTACTCCATAGTCAACATTTCGATGCCAATCCTTGTCAACATACACTAAAATGTAATGCAAAGCATGAATGCAGAGAAAGTGACTTAATTAGATCACCAAATAAAGAAGAATTCAATAATGCTTGCCAGCTATATGGTAAGTACTGTTTTCACCTTCACATAAAATAATAAAATATAAAAAAGGATAAATTATTATTATTATTATTTTTAACTCATGGATAAATTATATTAAACACTCTTAAACTATAGACTATTTACACTTTACTTTCCTAATGTTTTAAACTTAACAATTATCCCTATCATACTATTTGAATTTAAAAATTAAGTCCTTTTATTAGTTATCTATTAGATATTTAGATAAAAATTTGTCAAGTGTTGTGCATATGGTGATTATATTAAATTTTATAATCAAAGTACCATATTTTATCTTTTATAAAAATTTAATATAATTATCATATGCACAGCACTTGACAATTTTTCTTCCAAATATTTAATAGATGACTAGCAAAAAGGACTTAATGTTCAAATTCAAATAGTTTGAGAGGATAATTGTTGGGTTTAAAACATTAGAGTTGTAAAGTGTAAATGATCAACAGTTTGAGGAGGTTTAATATAATTTACCCAAAAAAAAAATTACAAACAATTAAATTAAAATCTCAATATTTAAGTCTTCAACAAAATAAACTCTGATTTTTTAATCTTGTCAATATAAACTTTAATTTTTTATTTATTTTTAAAATTAAAAAAGGAAGATTTATTTTGTTGTAAGGGTTAAGTTCTGAATTTTTTTTATAATTTTTCCTATAGATTAATATTTGGTATGCTAAAAAATAATTAAAGGTAAAACAAATGGAGTTTGATATGGATTTTGTTGTTATTAGATATAAAAATGTTAGATTGAAAAAAAGCAGAAAGTTTGAAGTCTTGAAGTTGCTTTTTCCAAGTTGGTTTGAATTTGATATAGGAAAATGTTTGAGGGCCACAATTTTTGTGGCCACAATGGCTCAAAACTGCCAAAACGACGTCGTTTTGACATGTTTTGCACCTAAAACGACGTCGTTTTGACAGTTTTGAGCCATTGTGGCCACAATAATTGTGGCCCTCTAGCATTGTTGCTTTGATATAACATCAAGTCGTACAAATGAGAAAAATTGCACGCGATGACCAAATAATGTAAAAAGGCCAAAGTTACTACAAGATTGTCAAAATTAATTTTTTAAAAAATACTTATGAAGGTGCACAAAATTTGAAATATATACATACATATATCAAATTTATTGTTGATGTAATTTTTAAGGCTTTTGGGCAACCATTCAATTTTAAAACTTATGGGGGCAATAGTTCCAAATTATATTTTTTGGGGGTTACAAGGACAAAAATAATTTATAAGATCATATTATCATTAGTTATTTATTTATTTGTCCACCTATTTGTCCATATGTGTCACTTATTTGTCCATCCATATGTTTAGGTATCATTTGTGTGCCGCCACCGATAACTTTTCTAACAATGGTATTTGCAAATAGATAGAAACTATAAATAAAAAAAAAGTATAAGGGTAAAACTTTTAAATATGTCATTTTCACCCAACAAGTTCTATAAATAAAAAAATAAAAAATAAAAAAACTCTTTTTTTTTTCTTCAAAATATCTGAATTTCTTTAATGCCCCATGTGCTCCCCTATTTGGATTTATCACTAATTTTTTCTAATTTATACCGCACAAAATTTCAATCTATTCAATGGCAAAGTCATGTTAGGACCAGAAAGTGTCCCTTCTCAATTTTTTTTTTAAATTATACTTTTATATCTTAATAAAAAAAATTATTTCTTGATTTTCTCATTTTAATTTTAAGCATGCCTCTTAAATCTTTACATCTCTTTTCTTTAATTTTTTATTTTCAACAAAATTTCAGGTGTTAAATGTTTAATTTTACAAAAATCTTCTTTTATAAATTTTATGCTGTTCTTCTCAGCTCTCACTCATTTCTTTCTCTACCCCTATGTATCTTTCTTTTGTGTATGTGTGTGCAAGTTGATTTAATTCTGTCCTTATCTTTTATTGAGGCATATGTTCCCATTTTAAATTATAAACTATCTAAAGCAAACAAATGAAATAATGATTAAAAAATAAATTCAAAAAAATGAATAATAATCAATTAACTCGAACATAACTCCAGCATATCACTTGGGCATCGCATTAATCTTTAATTGTGATACCATCAAATGAAAGTTAAGGCCAAGTTTGGGAAGACTAAATTAGTATATTTTTTGACTTTTCTTGTATTATGTGTAGAAAAAGTAGAGAGGAGATGTTGATTGATGTTACCCAAAAAAAATAAAAAGATGAAATAAGTGCACTTTTTTAATTTAGCCAAACACGAGTATCAAATTCAATAAAATTGTGATAAATTTTTGTAAGACCTCAACTCATGTAGTAATTCAATATTAAATAATAACATCACATGTTGATGATGATGATATAATATCACAATAAGATTGAACTTTTGTTTTTCTCATGAGTAGGCCCTATTTCGATCAATATATTGCACCTGGTGGAGGCTCTCATGGGAAGAGTTCTCAAGTGAGGAAGGCATATTGTTATTCAATGCATGTTCTTTTCTATGATGATGTATTGATTGATGTTGTTAAAGTCACTCAAAAGACCAATCTACTTTTATTTCTAAAATGACTGCTTTTTAGAAGAGATGGATGCTTACTGAAAACGAGTTAAGTGATATGTGATTCGAAATTAATTTGACAATTGAATAAGTTAAAATTTTATTTAAGTTTGGTTTATTTATATAACAAGTTGATTTTGAATGAATTTTTAATAAGCCAAATACAATTAGAGCTCTAATCGCTTGTCTGTTATAGTACATATAAGCTTATCAAGTCGAATAGCAAGTTGTTTAAGTTTGACTTCAAAATTTAAGAAGCTTAAAATTGTATTTAAATTTAATTTAGTTATTTATCGAGTCGATCTCAAATAATCTTTTAACAAACTGAACACGAGTATCGAATAACTTGATTCGTTTAACAGTTGGTGGACAAATTTGGGCTTTTGCATGATTGTTTGTAGTTTGGAAATTTAGAAAGGGTGAACCTTGTAGTGGTGGATCTTCTAAATTGGGCTTTGTAATGATGAGGATTGAATGGAGTCCATTGTAGGTCCATAGGAAGGTTTGAATGTGGACACAAGTAGGCCAGTTGGGCCATCGTATTTTGGTTTAATGAACGGCAGTTCTAACACAGCCCGCACCACAAAGGTCAAGTTATGCTGGTTGCTGATCCAAAATATTTTTTGTTTGATTTTGTTTAGAAATTTAATAAGCTGAATAAGAAAAATATATTTTTTATTAATTAAAACTGTAAAATCTTTCATGTCAAATGATTTCCATTGCATTATTTTAACTAATTATAACATATTTTATTACACATTAAATTTCAATTTTTAAACTTCAAAATATGCTTGATTTAGTTTTAAAATTAATTTACGTGAAAAAACTCTTTAAAACTCTTTAAAAAGTATAATTTAGTATACTTTTCGTATTTTTATGTATTTATTAATTTTTTAAATATTTTTTCATAAATATTTTACTTTCTACATACATCTAAGTAAGGTGCATCTAAAAAAATTTTAAAAAATATTTAAAAATTTAAAAATATTCGCTAAAAAAAACACGAAAAACAAAAAAAAAATCAATTTTCAAAAAACTGAATTCAAAATGAAACCTTCTTATTCTTAAAGATTAGAAATCCGTGTGTATATTATATTCATATTATATTTTTAGTTATGAAATTGAAATCAAAATAAATATAACTTAAATTATTGGATTAATAATAGAAACATCATATTAATTATTGTTAAATATCACTTCAATTCACATTTAATAATAAAATTGTATATTTATCTTAATTATAATTTTTAAATTTGTATGTTTTCATAACAAGAAGAGGTATGTCATAACTCTCATTTAATCAATTTTTTTTAATACAAATTATCAAAATTGCACTAAATAGATTTATATAACTTTTAATTTTTTTAAACTAATAATTTAAAAAGTTACAAACATAAAAGTTGACCTATAAATTTTATGTATACCACAAGATAAAATATTAAATTATTTCAAGATAACTATAATATATATTTTTTTGATTTATAAAGTTGTAACACCCCCAAAAATAATACAATAAATATGATCCAAAGCATAATTAACAATTATATCAATCAGAGTACAAAGTCCTTTCATTACATGAAGATAATAATACAAAAGGGTTTAACATAAATAGATGCCCTTCGGGTTTACACCTTTCCAAGTCTTGGCTTGGTTACAACAAAAGGAGACTAGCTCGTACAAATTTAATCCTAAGCTATACAAAAATAAAACAAAACAAGAAGCTCTTGCTTCCCAAAGATTCCTCCAATGCTATTGCCTTGGTGGAGGCATGTCATCATTACCTGAAAATATTTTTCCCAGATAGAGTGAGCGACAGCCCAGTAGGAATAATCTAACACAATATATAAGATTTAACAAAGACATAAGTGCAATGCGCATATACAATGCTGAAGGTAAAACATTTACACTCTTATATATATTCATAAAAACATCAAATTCATATTCCATTTCATTTTCCTTCAATTCATTTCAATACATGAGCCAATTTCATTGTTTCTCAATAACCCAAATGAGACTACAATTCAAAGGTTCATCAATTTCACAATTAACACACAAACACTTCCAACTGCCATTTTACGGATATTTCGTCTGTGGGATCGACACCCATATATAAATTTCGAGACTTTCACCTAGGATACTCCAGCCAACTTAATTATAATGGAGTACATCCCCTTTCTCCTCCCAAACAATAAAGTCCATTCCCTTTCTCCTCCCAAACAATCATACATATGCAATGTATATAAACACATAATCACACATGGAGTACATCCCCTTTCTCCTCCCAAATAATCATACATATACAATGTATTGACCACATCATCATATTCAATGATAATTAACCATAGACTGGTTTCAATTCACCTAATCCACATGCATTTAGGCTCTGATACCAATTTAGTAGAACAAGAACAATTAGGCTCTAATACCAATTAAAAGGCTTGAAAAGGGAACTAGCTAAGCACGTCCGTCAACGGTTTACAAGGCAACAGATCTATATACAATCACTACAACTACGATCTTCTAACCTATACATGACTTGGGTGACATCCCACTTAACCTTATTCTTATCTACCCTTATTAAGCACAAACCCAGGAATATAAATTCACATAATACAAATATATAATAAACAAATTATAACATATATGGTCTCTTAATTTACTGTTGAGGTGGAAGCCTAACGGCGGCCACCCACACACAGATATGTTCCGGTATTTGTTGTTGGATTCCGTGTATTTGCTGTTCACAGAATTCTACCTACTGTGTAGCCCACGACTGCAAATACTGATCTTAAAGAAACATTAAATAACTACTACGACTTGTAATATAAAATTCTAAAAGATTTAATAAATCAACAAGTATATCCACAGAGGGCATACATTTGAAAGAAAGAAATACTTACAATCAAATTCTTCAAAACAACTTAGTTCTTCAACTTTTAATTTATATAGGGGAGAAATTTTTACAAGAGGAGATAGAGATAAGGCTTACAAGAGTTAAACTGAAAAACTTAGATAGAAACTGAAAAACTCTATTCTGTCTATTCTGCCTCAACAAGGGTAAGGACCTTCCCTTTTTATAATACAAGAAATGAGAAAAGATAAGATAAAAGGAGGACATGTGCCGTGTCCTTGTGGAGTGGAATCGATCATCCTTATCCTCATGACTAAGCATCTTATCTTCTTTGTCTGGTAGTGGACGGCTATTGGTCTTTGTGCTAGATGGCAAACAAAAAATCTGCTTTCGGAAAGTTGCATTATATGCAATTACTGTTAATTGTTGTCTTGTGCCGACACTTATCTGGAATGATTATTGCGGGTGAAAATCATAATGCTTTGCTTTTTCCTTTTTTGTCATTTTCTTTGTCGATTTTGTTGGCAATCATACTAGTCAGTGAATCCCAAAAATCACCAAAATTGGGCTCATCATCTTCTGGTGCTTGTGATTCGCCGGCTAACACAGCAAATTCATTTTCATCTTGGTCAGGATCTTCATGATCTTGGCTACTGGTAATAAATCTCATGGAGGTATCATCTCGAAATAGTTTGGAGAAACTGCTCCTTCATAAAATCCATGATTTTGACAATTAATTCAGTTTTGAACAAATTGGGATATTTTTGCCTTAATTCTGTTTGGATTTGTAAGAACGAATTTTGAGTAACTGGTTGGCTGGGAATAGTTTTTGGAACAACCTCCCAACAGGCTTGAGAATGTGCCTTGATTTTCTGGACAGTTTCTGTTAGAGTAGGGTCCATACCCTTATCCCACCACCTCACAAAGAAGACCCTTTTGAGACGTAGGATCTTATTCTGATAATCACATTGAAAGTCCCATTTCCAAATCCATGGAATACCAAAACGGATTGTGAAATGGACTAAGGATTTTGTAATAGAAATATCCTCGTTTGCTGGTAAATGGAAATATGCAACATGCCATTCATTATAGGCTTCCTTGATTGGTACTGGTAAAACTTCTAACTGTAACCCAAATTTATCCCACCAAACGAGGAACCAAGAAGGGACATCATTTTTAAGGACATCAGGGCAAATACAGATAAGCCATGAATGGTTATTAATGGGATTCTGGTGGTAAAATGTCTGGGTAAAAGCATCGATATAGTCCCAATAACTATAGCGGGTTTCTTTGTTACAGATGTCAAGTTGACGAGTTGTATGCGGATGGATGCCCCAAGTTGTAACGGGCATAATGTTACGGATAGTAATTTTGCTATACTGGATAAGACTGCAGTTTTGGAGGGATCATGCAAAGTATGCTTGATCTCAGCAACAGTAGTCTCAACAAGTATCTATTCATAAACATAGCTGTACTAGTCAAAGTGGGGGGGGGAAACTGTTGCGTGGTAAGATACCGGCGCTTAATTTCCCACGAATCTATCATCCATTTTTTGTCTGCTGGTTCAATATAGAGAACAGTTTCCTCAGTAATACTGTTGGTTGTATACTATTCTTCAGGTTTAAGGAGAATATCCTTAACCGTTTGATTGGATTCACCTTTACTGATAGAGGCTTGAAGCCTTGGAAATTCTGTTTGATAGGAATTAGATCCCCGACCACGGCCTCTACAGCCCTGGCCGCTGCAGGTCATGAGTTGCCTGGGCCCTACAAATATTCTTTGGTTAAAAAGTTAGGTAAAAAATTATGTTCACCTTTGATATATTCAATATCAAAATCAAATACTGATAAAATACTTTGCCAAGTGGCGAATATCTATTTAGATGCCAGATTCCAAACATCTTTTTTTTAAATCTGTTTTGTTGCAGAGCAATCAACGCAAATAAGAAAATATTGATTTAGTAAATCATCTTGGAATTTTAAAACACATTTAACAATGCCTAAACATTCTTGTTTAATAGTGGGATAATTTAAAGCAAGTCCTTTCCAACTACCAGAGTGAAAATGTAAAAGTTCTTCTGTTGAAGTGGTAGGGTTAATTTGTTTCAAAATACCACCATAACCCTGGTTAGAAGCATCGGTTTCAACAATTTTATTCCATGATGGATTACGAAGATGGAGACAAAGAAGTTGTTTAACTTTTGTCTTAATTTTCTATACTACTTGGGTATGTTCAATAGTCCAAAGGCGACGATTTTTCTGTAATCGAGTATACAAGATAGATGCATCCTTTGATAACTGATGATAATAGTCTCGAATATAATTCAAGCTACCAAGAAATCTCTATAACTGGTTTTTATCTTTGATTTCATCAGGAAATTTAGATGCAAAATATAAACTTCTGTTAATAGGTATAATACTTCCATTATGAATATTATGTCCTGAAATTTTACTGTTGTTTGGAAGTGTTTCATTTTTGGCACAGAAACAACCAAACCATTTCTAATAATAACATTCTTAAATATATTAAGATGCTTAATATGCTGATCAATAGAGAATGAAAAAATAAAAACATCATCTATATAACAGATAGCAAATTCTGTATAAGGAGTGAAAATATCATTCATGATATGTTGAAATTCTGAATGAGCATTTTTTAATCCAAATGGCATGACATTCTATTCAAAAATCCCAAAAGGTACTGTAAAAGCAGTTTTATAACGATCCTGTTCTACAATTTGTACTTGCCAATATCCTGATTTAAGATCAAATTTTGAAAATATAATAGCATCCTGTAAACAATCTAAAAGATCTTTTTTATTTAGAAGTGGATATCTGATCCATTTTAAAACATCATTAAGAGGTTTATAATTAATTACTAATCTTGGTACACCTCTTTCTATCTCTGCATTTTTATTAACATAAAATGTTGTATAACTCCAAAGTGAGTGACTAGTGCGGATTAATTTCTTCTAAAGAAGAGAATTAATTTCTATTTTGCAAAGTTCAAGATAATCTTTTTTCATTTGACTAGGGTGAGCTTTGGTTGGGATGAATTTTTCATCAAAATGTGGTTCGTAGGGAAGAAAGACAATGTGTCTCTTTCGTTCCCAAAAAGCATTAGGAAGTTCACTACAAATTTCGGTTTGAAATTCTTTTTCAATAAGCTGAATTTTCTTCTGTAAAGAAGATTGATGTAATCTTTGTTCAGTTGTAAGAAAATGAATTTCTGTTTGAAGAAAATTAATTTTTTTTTTCCTTGAAAGCATTTAAATCACGAAGTTGATCAAGTTCTTTGGTATAGGGTTCTGTTATGAATTCAAAAATAAGTGGTTGATTACTGATAGTCATATGAATGCCTGTAGGATCAATATTAGAAATAGACATTAATAGACATAAAAATGGTGTACCCAGAATAATAATTGGAGACATATTTCTGATAAGGACAAAAGATGTAGATAAACAAATGCCCTAGTTACAGATAAGAGCTTCAGGTATCTTATACTTAATATACATAGAATTACCGCTAGCACTAGTAAGTGACTGGGTAGTTTTATGAAAATATCTGGTTGGAATTAATCCTTCCTGTACACAATTCATGTCAGCACCACTATCAACAAGGGCAACTGCATCTTTGATGATAAAATCAAGTTGGATAACAAAAGTTATACAAATATACCATTTTTGAAATGTAACCTGGTTAACCAGCATTAAATATTGATTAACTTTTTGTTCAGAAGTTTCAAGAGCAACATCTTTGCCCTTGTGTTGCGTAGTTTTTAGAAGTCTTATATCAGCCTGTATGGCTAAATTAGTATTTTGAAGGTGCTTGATTTCTGTTTTTAAGACATTAATTTCCATTTTTAAGTCTTGAATGGTGACTGGTTTGTCATGAATAGGCGAGGGCTGTATTCGACTCAAAACATCCCTCATACAGTAAGTCTAAAGAGGAATTAAAGGGGATTCAAAAAGAGCTTTCTGTTGCTGATAGCAAATTTCTAAAAATTTTAACTTCATTTCTAAATCTTTGCTTTGCTCAGCAAGATCAAACATGGATTTTTGGTCATCAGTTAAAACATGAATAGTAGACCCCCCACAATCCAAACCATTCATTTCAACAATAGATTTCCAATAATTGATTTCAGAAATCTGATTCAAATTAGTAGAACAAGAACAATAAGGTTATGATGCTTCTAACTCATCACTAGAGGTAGAAGGAGAGTAAAGCTCAACGAGTTTATCTAACTCAGAGCTAGTAGCCGATTATTCTTCGGATAATGTTTGTGATAACTGTTATGCTACAACAGGGTCTAATGTCATCTCATTAATTTTCTGTTTTAATTTTGCTCAACAACGATTAGCATAATGACCGGTTGCCCCACACTTATAACATTTAACATCTTTTTTGGATGCTTTTCTTTTGGCAGTTGAATTCTTGGTTGAAGGAGAAAACTTTTTCTAGAGAATAGGAGTAGGATAAGATTTCTTATAATGTCCATGATATTGTTAATTTGGTTTAGAAGACCTTTTTTGATAAGATTTTCTTGCTTTGGATGGATATTGGATTTTAGTGGCATACGCAAATTGATCACAGAATTCACCTAATTCTTTCTTACCAGTAAGATTCTGTTTTTTCATCTGGTATTAAAGTTTAAGGTCATTACACAAAGAAAGACCTTCTTCGATAATGAGACCTACAAGTTGGCCATAAGTATACTGGTCATAAGGAATGGCCATACGACCATGGTGATCTCTAAGTTTTTTTCGAACTTTCTCTGCAAAAAGGGTAGGGAGGCCATCAATAAATTTGGTTTTCCAATGGTCACTATTAGCATCAAGTCGCTGCATGACCTTCATTAAAAACACATCTTCATACCAACGAAAATGTGTTAAAGAAGGATATCTAAGATTCTGGACGAGTTCACGACTACGGTC
This sequence comes from Camellia lanceoleosa, assembly GCA_025200525.1. NCBI lineage: Eukaryota > Viridiplantae > Streptophyta > Magnoliopsida > Ericales > Theaceae > Camellia > Camellia lanceoleosa. The sequence continues at coordinate 134,740,553 of CM045759.1, read as the reverse complement.
ACTGCTAACTAAGTGTGATGCAATAAAATGATATATAATAGTTTGGATTAAGGTGTATATTGCATCTTCTGTGTAGACAACAATATTTGTGGTCGGATCAGTTTCAGTTTTTACAGCATTTAAGACTTCATTCTGTTGAGCAGGGGTGAGAACATTATCCCACCATCCTTAAAGGATGCCTGTAAATCCATTAACAATGAATTTAACTATCTAATGATCTAAATTGTTATTTTGTTTACATATGGTAGCATACATAAGGATTCTATGTATTAATTCAACTATCTCGCATTCAGAATAACCATCCAAATTCCATTCATAGATGATTTTTCCATGATACGAATCCTGGCTATGAAAGAAGTCTTCTTCATAAAGAAGATCCTGAGGAGTAGGTCGGTGATAATAATATCGACTAGATCCTGCTAAGGCTGTTCTTCCTATTTGTTTAGGGATGACAGTACAATTTATAGATTGCATATCCTGAAAATTATTCTGAATTTCATAAATTAAAAAAGGAGTAATCTCTTTATTTTCTTGAATTGTTTCAAGATGTTGTTGGGTGGTTAACATATTTATCGAACTTTGTCCTGGTACAGATTTCTTGAGTTTAACTCATTCATTTTTTTTAAAGGGTATCCATAAATTCATTATTTTTCTGGTCAGAATGTAACTTAAAATTAGTTACTTCTAAAGGTAGTTTAATATTTATTGGTTCGAGTTTAGGATCAACCATAGGGATCATTTTTCTGTTTTTGAAAGTGTCAATGGCTTCCTCAATTCTAATTAACTGTTTACCAACTGTTTGAAAACATAAGTTTGTATAATTATTCTGTTTTATTAATGGTACAATATCTTTAATCTATAAATTCTCCTTCTGAGCCATTCTGGTTGGGGTTTCCACATAAGCGGTGACAACTAGCGGTTGATGGGAGACATCACTAGGAGCCAACTCTAAAGACTGTGGTGGTGGATGAACTGAAATTATTTGTTGCCCACCTACTATATTCCATGTTCTTTGTATATTATTCAAGACATTTATCAGGGATTTTGGAATGGATTCCATAACTGTACTAAATTCATAATACCATTCTGGAAAAGATCTAATAATTTGATATTTATCTAGATGATAATAATATTGATTTTTTAACTGTTGAAATTCATCTAAAGTATGATTATTAAAATACCATAATCTAAATTCCTGATATTTATCTTGCATAAAATCCTGGTTTAATTTTTTTTTTTTTATTTCACTCCCTAGTGTAAAATCCATTAAATTTCAAAATTCATATCACTAGCAGTTGGGCTCTCAGGCCTTCTGGTTTCATGAACGCCATAAGGAATATGGTTGTCTGATATGTGAATACCTTGGATTAGGGTTTCAGGAAGAGGATCATGAGAAGACTGGCTAGGAGGCCTAGAAGGCATTCCTTGGTTTACAGATTCTATCGATTCAGACATAGAATGTTTGGAAGATTCTAGTAAGTCTACCCGATAGGGTAAATTAGAAGAGTGATGACTCATACTTGACAAGCTACGGGTGAGGGGTCTTTGAAATTTGAGATAAACATTACCTCCTTGTGTCTGAATAACATCATCCGAGGTTTGTTTGATGATTGGTCTAACTGGGACAGCATTCTAGATTTGCCATCTTTCTGGAAAAGTATTATTGTTCCAAGGAATCATTCTAGGAATAGCTACCTGGCCACTAAAAAGATTAGTATCAATTAAGACAGTTCGTCCAAATTCACTGTGTTTTTTTATATATGGATTTAAGGTACTTAAAACCTTAAGATGGATCCTGAAAATAGCTGATAAAGGTGGTGACCCTGGTAGATACTGGTAACCATTGGTTAGAATTCTAAGTTCAAGAACTCTAGACAGATTAGAATCTATAAGTGCTATACTCTGATTCAAGTAAATATTGAAATATACTGGTCCATGAGATAAACTAGTTTCAATGGCTCCCATCAAAGATGTTTTCTAATCAAGGCATCGGCCATCTCGGAGTATACAAGTTAGACTAGTATTTTGTCCTAACAAAGTTAAGGGTTTAAAGGTTATCTGTGAAGCCCTGAAAAATGTATTCTCTTTAAAATCCTAATGTTTTAATTATTTCCTTAAAGCCCCTCAGTTCCTTGAATTATTTCGAATCTTGTCGGTTAGCTTTTTTTTAAAGTTTTATCGAAACAAGAATATCCTAGCCGAATTAGGTTCCCTAGTCTAATTTAATTTAATTCTACATAAGTAAGGTCCCAATACATGAATTTAATTCCAAACCCTCACTTCTTTATTTAAATTCAAGAATTACCCCAAAACTAATACATGTACTTTTACACTATAGGTACCATCAATCAAATTGAGATCTATATATATACATTGGGGAATGTGTCCCTAGTACCTAGGTTGAATAAAAAAATACCCCAAGCTCTCTTCCCCATGGCCGGCCACCCTAGGTAATTGTGAGGGGCCTATTTTCAAGAATTGCGATTATGATCCTAGCACCTAGTACCCCTAAACCTAGGGTTTTGTTCCCAATACTAGTTTCATTTCTACTAAAGACCAACTAGATATTGTCTAATCCCTTGATAAATCCCCCTAATCACTCCCTATTCCATTAGACTCCAAGTAAATCCTAACTTTTCCATCCAATTCCAACTAGTGGGCTTTTATGTCTTTTTACACCAAAATTTGCCTATAAATACCACCATCCTCTAAGCTTGGCAAGCACAAACAACACACTCACACACACATGCAACCTAGAGGAGAGAAAGGAGAGCAAGCGAGAAGTCTTGAGAGGGAAAGGAAGGAAGAGGAGAAGCCATCTTGTTCAAGCCTAGCAAGTAAGTCACAACACAACCTTCTCTTTCATTTTCCTTTTTCAAATACATGTTCTTAAGGGTTCTAAATAATGATTTCAGATGTGTTATTGATGAGTTACTTGTGTTAAAAATGATAAGAGTTGAGCCTTGATTCTACCTCTCTCGTATTTTCCCTTATTTCGGTACAAAACTATCTTTTTCATACCAATCTCTCAAACTTTCCAAAGGCACACCTTCAAGAAAATTTTTTGAGTTTAATATATGTTAGTTAGCATGTTTTCATCACAAAAGAAATGAAAATTTTCCCTTAGTAGATCTCTTTTCTCACAAATCTTCTTGTTTTGGGTGTTGTGCCTTAAAATCTGTTTTCGCAGCCAACTTTCAAAATTTCTAGAAAAATGTATAAAATTATTCTAGACCTCTATTTTATATCATAATCTTCCTTAAGCAGTTAGCTTTCAACTAAAATTGGTTTCATTGAAAAATAGTGAGCGGTTTGCAAGAAAATCAAATTTTCATAACAGTCGACAAATCTGGACAGCGCTGGAGTGTTTTTTAAATAACTTAAAATCTAGGAAAGCTATCCCATTTCCGAAACATGTTCTGGAAACTAGATTAAATTCTCTTCGAGCCATAGGAAGCCTAATTCCGGTAAAGATTCAAAATAGCCCTTTTCACTCTAATCCTTATGTGATATTGAATCTGGAAATTCTGTTGTGCTTGGGTGTTTTATGCTCTTGTGTTCATGAAAATGCTTATTAGCTTATGATCATATTTTAGCATGATAATGTACGTGTTATGGTTAGGTTCTTTATCTTCTTCATCTTAATGATGCATGCTTATTTGGATATTATTATCTTGTTAAGTTGGTCTAACCTTGAATTAAAACATTTAACTCCACGGAAAACATAATTGGGATGGTATGGGGTTTTCGATCTTTTGAGTTGTGAAAAGATGATAACGTGTGATGTATGCATTGTTGGGATGCATTCCCCATTTGGAAGTTAAAGTCTTGCGCAAGTGGTTTTCGGAACCCTTGAACGGACCGGTTGTATTCGGACCCTAGGTGGTTTGGTGTGAGGAGGGATTTGGGCAAGGCCCATTATTACCGTCTCTTTTGAGGCCCTGTGGTTAGCGCTACGTGGTATATAACCGTTGGTAGGCATCCAAGGTTAGTTCTGCAACAAAGCAGCAAAAGAGGGGGCATACCGAATAATCCGCGTCCGATTCTTGTGGTTGGGAGGACGAAATCTCTTTGGGGGATTTCTAGTTTACTAACATCTAACTTGTAACCCTTTATTTATTTAGTTGAGTATCATGCTTTACTACTTGATGTTATATTTGTGATTGTGTATTGGACTGGGAAAAACGGACGGGGTGTGTGTGTGTTTACTGGGCATTCAAAGCTCACGGCGTATCATGCCAGGTGCCAAAGAGGAGCTTATAGCTAGAGACGATGAACCTGAAACCTTCGAAAACTTTTGGCTATCTTAGGAAAGTTAGAAATCCCTTTTGATATTTTGTAAGACTCATATGAAGTTTTAAAATTTCTTTTTGGGATGTAATGTAATGGAACAAGCTTTTGGAATTAAGAATATTCGTGGTTGTTATGTACTTATATTCTAATATTTATATGTATACACCTTATCGCTGCTTATGAGACTTTGTGTCAATACCTTTTAAGATCTGTCAAAAGGGTAGTGCGCTGCCTAAGAAAATCGGACTTAGAAGGGAGGCTAATTTGACTCCTCTAGCGATTTGGGATCTTACTTGGTTATTGACCATAAGACTCATTAGTAACTCTCCCTTGACTGCAATCAATAGTGTAGATTCGGGGCGTCACACTATCTGGACAAATCCTATATGGACATATTTATATTTTTTCAGGAAAGGTGCTAAGCCTTGTATTTGTAATAATTGAATTACTTTATCTTCATTCTATAAAGGAACTTCATGTTGAAATGTTTTGATTATTTTTCTATTGGTAAAATCAAAAGTTCCAATTTTATAGATAGTTTCTAGTTTGATTTTAGGAATCGTCCTTTTATCAAGGGCTTCCTTAACATCCTAGTAGGCTACTAATTCTGCTGCTTCTGATGTAGAAGCTACTGTATTGGCTACTGTTGCAATGGTTGCTTTTTATGCCACAAGTTATATATGACCATATATGTATAATTTAAATATTATATAAGTGCATTATGTTGACCTATAAACATGGCTCTTATACCAATTAAGTGGCTTGAAAAGGGAACTAGCTAAGCACGTCTGTCAACAGTTTACAAGGGAACTAGCTAAGAAAACAAATGAAATGAGATTATGAGAGGCCTTGGATTTTGAACTAACAAACAATTGTACCCATGATAGTTCTCTTATGTTTTTATTTTTCTCTGTTTTTTGCACTAGGTGTTTCAAATTTTAATAATTTTTACCTGTGGCTCTAAGTCAAAATTCAAAAAAATGTTGCACGACCTTAAGTCACCATGAACAACGGGGCCTCGAGGACATTCTTCATGCACGTAGTGAACACCTTCACCGATTCCTATTGCCATCTTTATTTTCTCTTGAAATGTCATTTTGGTCCGTCGTTTTCCTTTTGAGTTTGTTCAAGAAAAGATCAGTAAGTACACATCATGGATGATCTCTAGACAGAAATGAACAGAGAATGCTTTTCTTTCATGCTAGAATGCTTTGATTACGATATGAATACAACTTAATATGAGAACAGCAAGCCTAAGTGCACATAATTGGTGCACGGACTACTGCACAAGAAATAAGGGTATATGCACAAAATTGGTGCAAACAAAGACAAGGGTGTGTGGGATTCACGCATTCTCTGTTTCTGTGCATCGACATCATTGTCTCTGTTTTGTGCACCAATTTTGTGCATATATGAATGGACTAGTGAACAAAACTAGGTTCACATAATTAGTGCACAAAGGAGGGACAATAATAATACATGCACAAAATTAGTTCACAAAAGTAGTTCACAAAACAGATCCATAGGAGAACATGCACAGAAAAGAGACAAGGATGCATAGAACATAGACGAGGATATGTGCACAAAATTAGCGCAGAAAAAAAAGGCACGAGTGACTTCTGTGCATTAATTCTATGCACGTAGCAAAGTTGACATAATAATTTGTTAAGATCGTTTGATATGATATTCATAAAAAGATAAACCAAGTCATCAACAAACTTACAATGGAGAAATCTATCCAGTGTCCATCTTCAGGTAAAATGGTAGACAAGAACTGTACCATTTTTGCCCTTGTAGTAACTACTCAACCCCAATATATTCTTATGATGCATAGACAAAGTTGCTTTCTTTTCTACTTTAAGAACACAATCCAACTCCCCGGTGAATCTTCTTACCAAAACTTGGGAGTGATGGTCACTCAAATATCCACAATATGTCTTAAAATTCTCATTCTCTTCAAAACATGTCATTCTTGTGAATCCACCTGTTATTTTTTTCACCATTTCCCAGCTCAGTTGCAGCGGCATTCTCATCACAAGATTGACCTCAGAAAATCCCGCGGATGAGATATTATGGTCATCTCTGAAGGTCTTGTTTTTGCTTGATGACTCAAACATTGTTGGATGATTTTCACCTTCTTTGCTTGTACTAGCATGATATGGAAGGAATGGTTGAGATTTGGTTTTAGAATTTGGAAAGTTGAAATGAAAATGGGACTCATGTGGTGAGATTAATCCTTCATCATCAGATTGCTTTGAAGATGAGGTTTCTGATACTCTTAGAGGCAAAGTCTTGTGTGCTATAATGTCCCCATCACCACTCACCAAAGTCACATTGTATTGGGTTTTACAGAGTTGGAAACTTTGGTCCTTGGCAAAACACCTGCAATGAAAGAAAAATTTCTAAAGAACAAGACAAATTACACTTGTCAAGTAAAAGCAATCCTATACATAATCTTCTTTCTTACATCTTTTCAAGTAAGAGCAACGGGTTCACATTCATAAATACATATGAGACCGCTCACTTGTGTCTTAGAGTTATAAAATTTTTTTAAAAAAAAAATTAAATGTAATATTTTCCATCAAGTGATTTCAAATAAAAATTTTAACAAATGACAAGTAATTTCAATGGTAAATTACATCGACACTGTAACAAGTCCGCGAGGGAACTCACGGGTTACAGTTCGGACTCAATTTGTCACGGTTCTAAATCTGAACCAAAGAGTCCGAATCTGGCAAATCGTTTTTTTGAGAAAACAGATTTTTGAAAAGAAGTGCCAAACATGGACTGCTTTGCCAGATACAGAGTCGCCACCTAAATATTTTTTTAATGGGGAAATTTAGGAAACCCTGACTCGGTGCCAAAGGCCACGTGTGCGTCATCACCAAAATTGCCTCGGCTCGGGAGCTTGGGTACGATTGGAGAAGGTCAGCTATGAGCACCCCCTCTCGCCCGGTCCGAAGACCGGCCTCTACTAACCATGATATCCGATTTTAAAAACGTTATGTGTTCTTATTCCGGTTATTAGCCTAGAATTACTATGTTATGCACACGGCAAGCAAGTATAGACTAGATTGCCTAATTTGGAAATAAACATTGCATATCCGTTTGTCTTTGAAAAATACTTTGGAATTTGCTACTCGCAAGTAGGCTGAAAACACAGTTTCAACGAGTTTTTCCAACTCGCATAATCCAACCTTCACCCACGTGCAATCAAACAGTTTATCACATAAGCATCTAGCCACATGGTAAGCATCTTTGTCATGATAGCATTCACACATGCGATATGCTAATGCATGTAAATACTTACATCGTACTCCGTGCCAAAACAATAAACTAGTTAGCAAACATGCATGGTCCTAGTTCATGTCAAATTGACTAATGCAACACATACAGGATGCAATTAGGGTAGGCTCGGCTAACCTAAACATGGCATGTGAAATGCAATTAATTGATACACGTATTCAATTTGGAATTGAAGTACAAATGCAGTTAGCATGATGCGCCGAGCCCGGTGCATGCAAGACAAATGGATGCACGCATGCATAGTATAAGGTATGCTAATTTAAACAAGCCCTAATCTACCATCATGAGCGGGTAAATAAAAGGGAAGAAAGAAGTGGGGATTGGAAGACATGCACACACACGCACCCACACTTATTACAGATTTGCCCTCGCCCGGAGGAACCAAATAAATATTACAGATAATTAACCTACAAGCTAATTAAATATTACAGATTACTTAATTAGTTAACGAACTAACTAAGCTAGGAAAAACAGTAAACTGCCTCGGGAAGAGAGCCGAATGCAATGCATGCTCGGGTCCTGCTCGGAAGCGCAATGCCATGCATAGACTGCCTCTGTTTTCTCTGCTCTGCCCCTCTGAAGACTGCCAAAGTCTCTGAATTGCTTCCCTGAACATTGGGAGACACCACCGGCTGAGTAGAATTGCCACCGGCAGTGGGATGTGGTCATCGGCTGTTTATGAATCCATCGGCCACCAATTGATTGCCGGTCGGCACTCTGTGCAGTCGATCGGCAAGAAGTTCCTGCAGAACCTGTTTGATAGCAGCAGAGGACAGAGCCTTGCATGGCAATGCGATTCAAGCCATGTATGCACAAATCATGTCCCTTATCATGTGTATGACTCAAAGGGACATGGCCCTTGGTTCTCGGACCATCAATCGCGCATTTCCATGCGTGATGGCCCAAGAAGCCAAGTTGTGCATTTTCATGTCAAATGAAATGCAAACAAACAAACAAACAAAGCCCAATTCCTATCACTACATCAAGGAACAAGGCATGCATGCTAGATGGAACGCAACCTAGGCATGCAAACTAACATGCAACATGATCATGAGAGCAAGTATGCAAGCATGAACATGGACAATGCACAAACATGCAACAACATGTTAAGTGGCTAAAGGAGAGAATACATGCCAAATGTATTACAACCTAAACATGCAACAACATATCATGCAACTCAAGCAATGCAACAAAATGCAATTACACATGGTATGCAACACAAGGTGAAATGGAGCAAACATGTGATGATATGCAAGGCATATGTGCAATAACATGAGAGGATGGTCTTACACTAATTTGGGCAGCCCTATATTAGGTCCAAAACAGTGGCCAAAGCTTAAGAAAATGGGACTAAACACACATATACACATGCACGTGTTAAGGCCTAAACACTTAAGCATCCAAGGACATCTTTTAAGCACACTTAAAAGGGAACAATCATGGACATATGGCATGCATTAAGCTCTGAAAATCATGCAAGAACATGGTGCCAAACCAAGCAAACTAGATAAGCTAAACATTAGCATGCAAATGGTCCAAGTACTTGAAGCAAGTCGAGGGGACTCAAACCATGGCTAAGCCAACCAAGCCTCACAAGGCCAAGAGGGCTTAAAACAGGTCCAAGGCAGACCTAGACCATGCAAAGGGACCCCTAGATGGCATCTAAGTGGCTCAAATTCAAAAGCATGCACAATGGCTAAAACATGGAGCATACAACACAAGCTTTCAAAACATCAAAAGGGCGTCGAGGCAAGCATACAAGCATGTCAAAGGGACTGAAATAACACGGAAAATGATCCCAACCCACTAAATCAAAGCAAGTAATGCATGCAACACACTCATACACTTAAGGCCAACAAACCAAAAATGCAAAGGGGCTATATGATGCATGCCATGGTCGACCAAAATGGCTAAGGATAGACCTCAAGCATGGCAAAATAAACAAGAAAGCTTCACAAAGCTAGGCCTAAAACATGCTAGAACAATGGTTTACAACCTAAGGCATGTTAAGGCCTAAACATGGCATTACAAGGTAGGTATGCTAAGCATGCATGGTGTACCAAAACCAACATACAACAATGTTATTTCATGGCAAAATAAGCATAAATAACAGCCAAGGCATGGTCAACATGAGGCTTAGCTAGGTGCTCATTAAAGAGGCAAAAATGGCCCTTTTCAAGGACAATAAGGAGAGGGGGTGGCCCTCTCCTTCTTGGGACTTCAAGGCACCATCCTTACCACTGAAATCCCTCAAGATTTCAGTGGTGAGGAGGCTCAAACACCAAAGTCCCGGAGCTCACTCAAAATAGCACAAAATGGAGCCTCTCAAGGCTTAGGAGGGGTCAAACACCTCCAAACCACAAAACACTCTAAACAAACTATTTAGAAAGCCTAAAAACAGAACTTTTTTATATTATACACTAAGCTCAAAAACAGTTCTAAGATAGGCAAAAATAGTATGCAAGAATGGGGTAAAAAGGGGGTAAGATTGTTACCCTTGAAGAACCTCTTTACAAATGGTGGATCAACCCTTTCCTTGAGCTCAAAACAGCTCCAAAGCTTCAAGAACAGACCTCTGGCCCTTCAAGAACCAAGAAAACGTGTGACACTATGTGTTTGTGTGCAATAGTAAGCCTAAACACACAAGGACACACAAGAGGTAGATATAGAGATAGGAAATATGTATAACCCTAACCCTAATCTAGAGCTTCTCTCACAACTTCTCTAACCAAAATTTCTAACCCTAAAGCCAAGAGAGAATGGCTCCTCTTATAGAGGAGCCAATCTTGTAAAGCTTACCAAGGAAGCTAACAAGAAGGCCATCCCTCCATACACGTGTATGGAGGGGAACAAAATGCAAGCCAGATGTTTTAAAATATCTGCAAAAGCAGATGAACAGTAGTCGGCTACTCAAAATTGCCATTTTGACAAAATGGACTGCCGACCGGCAATATACATTGCCGATGGCAACACAATACCAGCCGGTGGCCTCTAGCCATGGCCGGTGATGTGTGGGGATGCCTCACAAGGCATTCTCTGCCCCTTCAAGGCAAAACACAAGTGTTTGGTGCAAAACCAGACACTAAACAGTCGAGTTCGGAGATCCTGAGGCAAGGCGCGCAGCCGAGACCTCTGGGAACTCCAAACGAACACAAACATGGATGATCACCGGGTGTTCAAACGGTGACGTCCAAGTCTTGAGGACGGTCAAAAATGGGATGTCTATAGTTGCCCCTCTTTGACAGAACTCGAAAGTCATAACAATGACGGGAGTGAATGTCAAAGCCCAGAGACGACCCATTTTTGACAAGGCCGAAGACTTAGACAAACATGCAAGACAAATAAGGTATGCGCCCGAAGGCAGGGGCAAAATGCAAGACAATGCACGAAGCCGAGCATAACTTATGATCATGCAAAGAAAAGCTGTAACGAAGCACACATGCAACAGTTTTAAGCTAGCATACGCCAAACTACACTACAATGCAGAAATAATGTAAGAGAATTATGCAATTCTCAATACGTCTCACTCGGAGGATACAATACCTGTTCGGTTCGCCTGGTTCCACCAGTCGCAAATGAACCGTACATACAATATCGTGCCTGTAAAGAAAACAACTTAACAGGTATGATATTGTTAGCAACATGCATGACAATGCAAGAATGAATGCAAAATGATATGCAATATATACAAAATAATGCAAATGAAAATGCAATGCAATTGGAACAATGCAAACTACATGCAAAGCAATTGAATCATGATCCAATCATGAGCGGTTCAAAACCACACAAATGTCAAATAGATGGATGGAGGTAACAAGTCCGTCTACCATAGAACGATCAACTGAACTATGAGTAATGTAGACGGACACAAGAACAAGTATTGGGTGGGGAATGACATAAGTGGGGTAACAACCCGCTGGAGAAAGAATGATGATCCTCATGCCGGATGCAAAAATTACACTACAATGTAATATCTACAATGGATATGGCATGCAGCCAAACCAAATCTTGCCTAGGAAAGGCATGTACGCAAACAAGCCGCGGCTAACATAGAACGGTCTACTGAACTATGCTTTGACACGAGAAGTATGAGCACATACCAGACCAAGCTCAACATGGAAAGGCACAAGCCATAGATGGAAGATGATGCAATGAATGCATGCAATCTAAAATGCAATGGAAATGGATACAATGAATATGGCACGCTGGCCAAACCAAATCTTGCCTAGGAAAGGCATGTACACAAACAAGCCGCGGCTAACATAGAACGGTCTACTGAACTATGCTTTGACACGAGAAGTATGGGCACATACCGGACCAAGCTCAACATGGAAAGGCGCAAGCCATAGATAGAAGATGATGCAATGAATGCATGCAATCTACAATGCAATATCTACAAATATGCAATGGAATGGATATTTACAAAAATGCATGACAATGCGGTATGATGCGATATGCTAGGGAGAATGCAATGGATGCATGCAAGCTACAATGGAAATGCATGACAATGCACTACTTACAATGGATGCATGACAATGCACTATGATGCAACGGCTATGATTGCAGCTTTCCCTATCTTACCAACAGGGCGATATACTAGGTTGGTTCAGTATCCAGAACTGAGGCACAGACATGCTGCCTCAACCTATGGGGCTTCCATACAGATTTCAAGCCGAGAATACACCTCTGGGTATTTAAACCAGACTTTAGTCTCGGAACTCCCGAACCTTTGCGTTCTAGGCATAAGCCGTTCGAACTCTAGTTTCCACCGTCCCAGTTGGTCTTCTAGGAACTCACCACAAACACAGGCAGGTGGCTTTACTGGACCACCGAAAGTCGTTCGAGTACAACAAACACCAAAGGAATTGCACCTTTAGAGGATTTAAGGTCTCCTAGACCGGGATGCAAAATGTATGCATGACAATGCATGTTTTTGTTTTTTTTTTTGGAATGCAAATGATACATGATGTCGAAGTGCGCGACAATGCAAGTTTACTTGAAATGCATGACAATGCATGAAAATTTGATGCGCGGCGACGCGCGGCTTTAGATGCATGACAATGCAAATGAACTGAGAATGCATGAAGATGTATGATCTCGAGATGCGCGACAACGCACGGCTTTTTAGACGCATGACAATGCGATCGAGCGGGTTTACGGTCTCGCCAAACCGCACGTGTTTTTGGTCTCGCCGGACCGTGGCGTGTTTTCGGTCTCGCCGGACCCACTTTGGGGCAATGCATGAATTTGAGATGCGGTGCACAAGATAGTGCGATGCGCAAGATCGCACGATGGAATGCATGCCAAATGCAATGAGATGCGCAAAACAGCGCGGTGCGTTAGACAACGCGAGTGAAGGTCTTGCACCTCCCAAGAATTTTAGGTCTCCTACACCGTGCGTGTTTAAGGTCTCGCCAGACCGGGACGAATAAGACAATGCGAGTGAAATGCAATGCACAAGACAGTGCGATTGAAATGCGATGCACATGGGGCAACTTTTGAGTCTTGTAAAAGCCAAAAGGATACGAGAAGGATACACCTTGCATGAATTCGAGTGCCACGCACAGAAGACACGATCCGAGGCCAAAACGGAAGCCGGTTGAGCGTCGGAAATGCACTGTTTTGCACTGTTTTAAGCAATGAAGACTCTGAAGCACTCATATAACCCAAGAAAAGGTGTAGGAGGCTCAAAAGCCACTATAGGAGACCACGGGATGTCCACCGGCCATCAGAATGCATCGCCGGCCGTCCATCGGCCATGATACAATTCCATCGGCACAAAATACTGCCGATCGGCAAAGAGTGTGGCCAACCGACAAAGAATTCCTGTTCGGGGCAGTTTTGACATTTCGGCCGTGGGTCTTTTAAAATAGGGTTTCTAACCCTATTTTCTTCACTTGTTCTTGGTCGAAAATCCCCCCTCTCTTTCTCTAGGCTATTTTCGTCCTTCGATCTCCTCGTTTTCTTGCGTTCTAGCCTTGATTTCGTTGTTCGACTCGCGAATACCTTCGCGTTTCGAGTGTTTTGAACCGAACGAAACTTCGTTTCGGTGTCTCTTTCTTGATTTTCGCCACTCGGGGCTTGTTTCCCTCGAGTTTTTCTCGATACCCGTGACTTTTCCGCACTCTGACTTTCCCGGCCATTTTCGACCCTCTCGGGGTTGACTTTTTTTTGACTCTTCATATTCTCTCCCATTTTTCCTTCTTTCGGCCATTTTCATATTCTCTTCGAGATGGCGGATGATCTTCCAGAGGGTGGGGCTCCTCCAGAGCTTGAGATGGACCCCGAGGCCGAGCCTTTGCCACTCCGCATCCGGCCGTTCGATCCGGAGACCTACAGGCCCGCGGTTCACGTGATGCTCCCTGACAGACTACGCCAGTTCCGGAGCTTCGAGAGGAGCATAGCACCCGAGCTACTACTTTGTGAGCCAGAGTCACACTTGTCGCACGGCGCCTCCGAGGTACATACTTCCCCCGGTTTCAATTTTCCACAATGTAGAACACTTAAACTGCTATAGTTGATTCTGTTCTTCAATTGTTTAGTTCGAATGCACTGATGCACTGTACACTGTAGTTGATTGTGAACACACTTGCAACTGATAACTGCTTGAATCTGACACGCGCACACACGCTGCACTAGCCCTGAATTGCTCAAACACATTGACACAACACATACTGTACTTCACTATGGACACACCGGCATCCAATATCTGTTTGATTTATGAAAAACGTGCACACATGTCGTATTTGCTCTGAACCACTCAAACATGCTGGCATATCACACGTCGTAGTTCACTGTAAGTACACCGACACCCGATGTCTGTTTGAATCTAAAAAACGTGCATACATGTCACATCTGTACTGAACCGTTCAACACACTGACATATCATATGTTGTAGTTCTCTGCTAGCACACTGACACCCAATGCCGGCTTTACATTTGAAACGCGCACACACACACTATATCTGTATGCTTCTCAAAACTGCATCTTGAATATTGCTTCGCAATTGTTGCTTTTGATTACAAGGGGACTCCCATACCATCCGTGGGTATGGGAATGTCATCGCCCGAGACTGGTATGCGAAGTTGCCAGATGCGGTTCGCCACATCGTCAACGAGGCGGGTTTCGGCATCTTCTGCAGGGGGCTCTCCCAGCTTACCACCTGCAGGCCCTTACTTGCTGCTTTAGTGGGGAGGTGGTGGGATACCACCAACTCCTTCCACTTCTCCGTCGCAGGGGACATGACGATGACCCCTTATGACTTCTCGATGCTTACTGGCATCGGGGTAGGGGGGATCCGATTCCCTTCGACACTGATATGGGTGAGTGGGACGCCGCCCAGCTGTACCTGCTCGGCACTCAGCCTCCCCTTGCTCGAGCAGGGTTTGTCAGATACTCGTGGTTCGAGAGCCAGTTCCGGATTCAGCGAGCCTTGGCGGAGGAGGCGCAGATGACCCCAGAGGAGGTGGATCAGTATACGCGGGGCTTCATCATGTTTCTGCTCGGGACGAACCTTTTCGCCAACCGGGTGAACACGGTGCCTCTATGTCTGTTGAGTGCACTGGTGGATGTCAAGCGGATCCGCCACTACAACTGGGGTGGCGCAGGCTTGGCCACTTTATACGGTTACATGAGCTCTTCTTCCCGCCTCATTGGACAGCTTCTTGGTGGATACTGGCGAGCTTGGGTGGTACATCTTCTTCCCTTTTTACATTTCTGCTTTCTGCTTTACATTTTCTGTATTCTGTACATTGCACACATCACGGTCTGCCTTTTACTGACTATATACTGCACACGCGGCACACACATATACCCTGCTTTACACTGATTGTACACTGCACATTGTACACACACTGCTGTACATTTACAACACTGCGGCTCTGCCATTTTTGCTTTATTCTCAGATTCGCTTTATCGATAATCATCTTGATATCATTACTGCGATTATGGGTCTCGCCTACTTTCCTGAGCTTGCCCGATGCCGATGTGGAGATCCTGCTCGACGTCCCCTTTTCCCATCACTTTGACATGCAGTGTGTGCGGAGACCTCGGGAGTCTTTCATCTTTTTCTGCCGCTACTTCGACACCATCACCGCCGTGGAGGTACGTTCAACTTTAGAGTTTGTTTAAGCCTCGCTTTAGCACTGTATTTTTGATGATAAACATATAACAAACTGCATTTGTACCTGCAGATCACCTGGCAGCCTTGGGCTCCGTTGCCGGCCGTGGTGAGGGACCACTATGAGAGTGCTGAGGAGACTGCCCGTCTCTGGATTCTTTTGAAGGGCCCGGTCTGTCGGGCTTGGTACCTGGGGGAGCGCTTCTCGCGTCAGACCCTGGGTTTACCGGAGCAGATAGTTCCAGGTCCGCCTCCTACACATATGAGGCATACAGAGAGGCTTTCCCTCGCGCACCTGAGAGTATACCATTGGTAGGCGGGCGTCACGAGACGAGGCGACTATGCCGAGTATATCCGGACCTATATCATGCGACCCTTGGGCAGTGATCGCCATGGAGGGAGAGGCCAGCCGCCCGTGGGCGGGAGCGTTGAGGAGGCTCGAGTCCGTGGTAGGCGGAGTTCATAGAGGCGGGGACGGTGGCTGCTGCCCACTTCACTTATCTGCAGAGGCGGTGGGGCGATCTACCAGATCCCCTTTGCTCCTCCCCCGGCTGATCACGAGTTGGTTGATGTCCCTAACTTGCCTCCGGTATGTATTACTTCATTTCGCATCTTGTACTGTTATTTCATTTCAGTTTATTTGATATTCCGCAAAATACTGATGCATCTGATATATTATTATTTTACAGGCTTCCTCCGAGTATACCCAGCAGTCATTGGAGCTGAATGCCTCCATGATGGGGATGCTTCAGCGGACCTTCGACCTTCTGGCCCTCTACAGTATTCCGGTATGTTCTTTCTGACCACAGTCTCAAACCATACGTAAACTGCTTCACATAATCTGACACACAACACAACACCTAATAAACTGTTCATAGCATTCATACACTGTATTCCCACACTGTACTTATACACTGCATTCTGCATTGATACACTGCTCACGGCGTTCACACACTGTACTCATACACTTTATTCTGCATTGATACACTGCTCACGACGTTCACACACTGTACTTATACACTGCATTCTACACTAATTCACTACTCATAGTGTACTGATGCATTTGCCTTTTATGCTTTTCAGCCTCCTTTCCAGATCCCTCCGGTGGATGGTGTTCCAGCTGGGCCCTCTATTCCTGCTCGAGGAGGGCGTGGAGACACTGGACATCCCCGTGCTAGGGCGAGGCATGCTCATGTCGGGAGTAGCTCTCGGGCACCCATTCCTGATGATGTGGACGATGAGTCCGAGTCCGAGTCCGAGGCAGAGGCAGAGGCAGAGGCGGGGTCATCTGAGGAGGAGACCAGAGGCGATACTGACTCGGGCTCTGATGACGATGCTGATGATGCTCCTGGACCTTCGTCCAGGAAGAGGACTAGGACAGACTGATAGCCCCAGAGCCATTTTTGACATTCGATACAGATTTTTGCTGTTTTTCTTCTTTTCTGCACTTTCCCCTTTTGTTAGTAGTTAGGGTACTTTGTACTGCCGCAGGCAGATTTTGCTTCCAAAACTTATGTACTTGAAAAGATTATGAAATGAAACAAACTTTTTGTCTGAAAAAGTGTTTACATTTGTATATCTCATGCATTGCATCGCGTTACACCTCAATGTAAATGAAAATGATTTATTGTCTGAAAATTAAACACTTGCACTGTAATAATCAGATAACTAACCAACCAATAACAAAACAACCCAAGCAACCCCCTGCCTGATTCTGAACACAGCCCTTACTCTCATGGGATTAATCACATCTGACCCGTAACACAGCATTTGGTTCATTCTGCACACAGCAAATCCTGAACAAACAGCCCCAATCTGACAAGACGGAATACGAAAGCAAAACTGGCTGAAATTGAAGCATACTCAGAGGTCCCAAATTTTCCCTTTTCGTCTTTTGCTTCGCATAAAATGTAGAGAATGGCACAGCACTCTGAGCATAAGCGATTTTAACTTTGAAATAAAGAAGGGTTTTCAACCGGGGTATCGAGCCTGCAACTGAACACAGCGAAAGAGACTCAAACAAAAGGTACACGACCCAAACACAACGAGGCATGCCCGGAAAAGACTCAAAACAAGGATTGCGACAAAACAAAGTAAAAGACACGACTCACGGACGCGTTTACAAGAATGAGAGACCTCAGATCATGAGGAGCCAGTTTCCCCGGGTTTAGTTCCCACCCTTTCTGATTTGTAATTCTCACATCGCTCGGCCCTCAGGCTCGGTTTTTCTCTCAAAACCTTCTTGCTCACTTTTCTCTCCACTTACACCTCTCTATTCTTTATTCTCTCATTTTTCATCCCTCCCCAGGGTGATTGATGGATGAATAGGAAGTTGCGGGTTCGTGCCCAACACTGTTAGCTCACGGCTATTTCTCCCGGTGGATAGAGTGCCCTTCTGGCAAGTATGTTGACGGTGGGGAAAAGACAGAAGACCTGACTTAATTGCGCCCCTAGTTCATTACTTTGACCATTTTTGTTTTCTTCCTAAAACAGTTTTGACCAAAATGCGAGTCGAATTAACACACTTGTTTGATTTGAAAATCATGCAAGTCAGGCTGCGAGCACTGAAAATTTTCCCTTTTTGGGTCCAATAAAATGGTCCGGTTTTGGAAAAATAAAATAGTTTTCAAGAAAATAGTCGACTTCAATAAAAATTTTCAAAAACTATCTTTTGCAAACAGTCAATGCTCGACGAGCACGGAACTTACCCTCGAGATGCGCAACCTCAGATCGGAGGCAATGGAAAATTTCCCCTTGCTTGAAGGGGGTACATGGCAACGGAAAGTTGCCCCTGGTTTGGATGGTAACTTGCGGCAACGGAAAGTTGCCCCTTGTTTGGATGGTGCCGCAGCATGCTGTAAACTGCTTTTATCAATGACGACTGAACTCCGAAGATGATGGTCTGAACCAATATATGGACACAATCACTGTAAGAGCAATGATGGCTGGACTTCAGGATGAAGTTGCCTACGTATCCCAAACATGGGAATCAAGCCTACGTAGTTCACGGTTGTTACAACCGACTTGTCGAATGTAGAGGAAGCAAGGATGATCAAAACCATTACATGGACTGGGGCGCTGTGAAAGCGTCGGGGGCTGGACTTCAGGATGAAGTTGCCTACGTATCCCAAACATGGGAATCAAGCCTACGTAGTTCAGGTTAAGGTACACTCGGGTATTAACCTTCACTTTTAGGCTCTAACTTTTGCCAAGGCGCCCGATGCGGGTTTTCGACCTTGCGAGCTTCTTTTTCTTCTTTCCTTCTTCAATTTTTTTCATTTCCTTTTTTTTTTGTTTCATTCTTTTGTTCTTTTCTTTGATTTTCTTCTTCCCTTTTTTCGCATTTTTTCATTCTTTTCTTTTTCTTTCCTTTTCTCTCTTTTTCTTGCTCTAACTTTTGCCTGGGTCGCCCTTCCGGGTTTTCAGCCTAGAGAGCCTCTCAAAGGGTAAAAGTGTAGCATAGTCCATACCAAATGGTTTTGAGATCCTGAAGTCATCTGAATCCAGGAGAATGGCTGTTGTACTGATTTGCGGAAGGATCCATCACGGTCGCTTCACGAGCCTCTGCCGGTGAGATCTAATCTTCTTGATCTGAATTTGGTACCTCTTGCTCGAGGGTTGCTTCAAATCGGGCCTCACAGGCCTTTCATGGCAATTGGCTGTTGAACGTTTTGAACGGATTCCAGGTTCGCAACAGATAGGTTAAATCTCGAGGCTGAGAGCGATCCTAGGCTGCACAATCTCAAGAGCAATTCCACACAAGTCTTCACAGGACCGCGCAAAACATTTTATTTTTGAAAGTTTTTAAGAAAACGACAAATCACTCGCGCAGAAGATAGTGTGAAACCAGTCCGAATCAAGCCAGGGTCCTTCTCAGTACTCACACTGAAAAGCATGATTTCATTCATAAAAAGGCTTAGCATGCCTCTCCTTCTCTCAAAATGATCAAAATTTTGCGAAAACCCGAGGAATTCCTTCATCTTCGTTTTTATCACCGCAGTGTTTTTTAAAAAAGGCTTTTGAAAAACTTGGGTCATTACAATGATTTTCAAGGCACAAGAGAGTAGGTAGAATGTACTGCCATTCCATTCGCCTCCTCTGGCACAACTAGCTCACTGAAAGTAAGCATGAAAATGAGATAGCCACAGCTGTTTCATTCAGATTTGTTGGTATAACTGGCCCCTCGGCAGAGACAGAATCAAAAACCAAAAAAAGGGGTAATTACAAGACAAAACGGCGTTCGAGGCAACAACCCCGGAATCACCTGGCGTTTTATACAAAAGGGGGGGTTTGACTCGCTACAACAAGACAGACCCGTAAGCAAAATGACTGACTTAAGACAATGAGACAGACTCAAAACAAAGCAAAAGACTGACTCAACACCCAAGCCAGAATTTACAAAACTAGTGTTCGCAGATGCTCAAAAATGCGTGCCAGACGCCACATCCATAATGCACCAGGCACTGCCCGCAGGCGGTTCACTCTCTAATTACATACTCGCAGTATCTATGTCCTCAAAATCCAACAAATGGGTAGTAACGGACTTGGCGGAGGTGGGTGGGAGGATAACCTCGTTGTCAATCAAATCCTGTACCTCATGACGGAGGCGGAAGCAATTATCGATAGCATGACCGGTTTGCTGGTGGTACGCACAGTACAAAGCAGCATCATGTGTAGCAGGGAGATTCTTCGGGAGAGGCCGAGGCTCCAAGGGTTTAAGGTGTCCCCTCTCGGTAAGGATCTGAAGTGCCTTGGATAATGGCATGTAGAGAGCATGGAAGACCCTGTGCCCTCGGGGCAGGTACTTTGAAGTCTGAGTATTTTTGCTAGATACACTAGCGAGCAATTAAGCACTTGCCTTAACTACAGTCCTTCCGGGTGCAAGGTTGGGAAGCGAAGGCTGCTACGGCATGATGGGGCCTGTCCCAGTTCTCTGACTGGCTTGAACTACCCTCAGGTGGGGTGGGGAAAGCATCCTCCACAACTTTTTCCGCAACTGCAGATATCTGTTGCTTGTTCATCCCCCCGGCTTTCAAAGCCTCAACTGCCCACAGCAGTTGTTCGATAGGATCGGCATCTGCCTTCATTTAGTCTTTACCTCTGGCCTCGGCCTGATCAAGGGTTTGGGTTGACGTTAACATGTCATTGCCATAGTTGGAGGCCATCTCCGGTTGGCTAAGTTCAATCACGATCCGTCCCAACAGCGGGGGCTCCTGGGGTACAAAACCTCCGGCATATGGTGTGGCTGGTGGCGAAGCGGACATTCCATAGGCGAGATCTGCCACGGACCTCTGGAGATCACCTATCATCCCCATCAGTTCAAATGTAGTAGGCTCGCGAGCTTGATATAGTTGAGGGGTCCAAACCGGGTGTGCAGCAGGCGACCTAGGTGGATACAGCATATCAATATTGGTCTCACTTTGTGGAGTGATTCCTTGACCCAACGCAACTGTCATAACCACGATCTCTTCTGAATTCTGCGTCATCATAGGTCTTGCCTCGGCAAGAGGGAACACTGACTATTCTGGAACTCTCTGAACTGAAAGGAAAAACAAGCAGCATTTCAGCCCAAAACGGATCAAACACAGGTGCAGCCGAACAACTATACTCTACTACTCATCACTGTTCCCCAGAAATCACTGTCTCACAAAACACTGAATCAGATATCCACAGACATAACTGATTCTCACAAATACTGATACTGGTGCCCTCAGGCCTGATGCTCAAACTTGCAAACTGATATGTGCGTTCCCTGTAGAGATACACTCTAAAAGCATATAGCAAATAAATAAGAGCCAATACACCCCTATGTTGGGGTAAGGTTTCCCTGTCCTATTTTGTCAGGAGCTAGGGTTTCACTATGCACGCAGCGGTTTCAAACAACCTAACATCGGGTAAGCAACCTGTCCTAGTTTGGAATGGTCACTATGGATTCCGAATATGCACTAGGTTGAATGGTCGAAAGGGGGCCTCGGTAAAACCGGGGTTTGTGTTCCCATACTGGCAGAGCCCACAACCGGTCAGCCTTATGGCATGCTTTGACAAAGTCAAGCCTCTGGCAGACCGCTCAGGAATAGCAGATGGCCAACACGGTGTCCTAGGCGCACCAATGCACATGCAATGCAAAGAAACACATAAATGAAATCAAAACAACGAGTTCAAGTCAAGCACTCTAATACTCCCCAGCAGAGTCGCCAGAAACTATAACAAGTCCGCGAGAGAACTCACGGGTTACAGTTCGGACTCAATTTGTCACGGTTCTAAATCTGAACCAAAGAGTCCGAATCTGGCAAATCGTTTTTTTGAGAAAACAGATTTTTGAAAAGAAGTGCCAAACATAGACTGCTTTGCCAAATACAGAGTTGCCACCTAAATATTTTTTTAATAGGGAAATTTAGGAAACCCTGACTCGGTGCCAAAGGCCACGTGTGCGTCATCACCAAAGTTGCCTCGGCTCGGGAGCTTGGGTACGATTGGGGAAGGTCAGCTATGAGCACCCCCTCTCGCCCGGTCCGAAGACCGGCCTCTACTAACCATGATATCCGATTTTAAAAACGTTATGTGTTCTTATTCCGGTTATTAGCCTAGAATTACTATGTTATGCACACGGCAAGCAAGTATAGACTAGATTGCCTAATTTGGAAATAAACATTGCATATCCGTTTGTCTTTGAAAAATACTTTGGAATTTGCTACTCGCAAGTAGGCTGAAACACGGATTTCAACGAGTTTTTCCAACTCAGACAATCCAACCTTCACCCACAGGCAATCAAACAGTTTATCACATAAGCATCTAGCCACATGGTAAGCATGCTGTCATGATAGCATTCACACACATGCGATATGCTAAAGCATGAAAATACTTACATCGTACTCCGTGCCAAAACAATAAACTAGTTAGCAAACATGCATGGTCCTAGTTCATGTCAAATTGACTAATGCAACACATACAGGATGCAATTAGGGTAGGCTCGGCTAACCTAAACATGGCATGTGAAATGCAATTAATTGATGCACGTATTCAATTTGGAATTGAAGTACAAATGCAGTTAGCATGATGCGCCGAGCCCGGTGCATGCAAGACAAATGGATGCACGCATGCATAGTATAAGGTATGCTAATTTAAACAAGCCCTAATCTACCATCATGAGCGGGTAAATAAAAGGGAAGAAAGAAGTGGGGATTGGAAGACACGCACCCACACGCACCCACACTTATTACAGATTTGCCCTCGCCCGGAGGAACCAAATAAATATTACAGATAATTAACCTACAAGCTAATTAAATATTACAGATTACTTAATTAGTTAACGAACTAACTAAGCTAGGAAAAACAGTAAACTGCCTCGGGAAGAGAGCCGAATGCAATGCATGCTCGGGTCCTGCTCGGAAGCGCAATGCCATGCATAGACTGCCTCTGTTTTCCCTACTCTGCCCCTCTGAAGACTGCCAAAGTCTCTGAATTGCTTCCCTGAACATTGGGAGACACCACCGGCTGAGTAGAATTGCCACCGGCAGTGGGATGTGGTCATCGGCTGTTTATGAATCCATCGGCCACCAATTGATTGCCGGTCGGCACTCTGTGCAGTCGATCGGCAAGAAGTTCCTGCAGAACCTGTTTGATAGCAGCAGAGGACAGAGCCTTGCATGGCAATGCGATTCAAGCCATGTATGCACAAATCATGTCCCTTATCATGTGTATGACTCAAAGGGACATGGCCCTTGGTTCTCGGACCATCAATCGCGCATTTCCATTCGTGCTGGCCCGAGAAGCCAAGTTGTGCATTTTCATGTCAAATGAAATGCAAACAAACAAACAAACAAAGCCCAATTCCTATCACTACATCAAGGAACAAGGCATGCATGCTAGATGGAACGCATAACCTAGGCATGCAAACTAACATGCAACATGATCATGAGAGCAAGTATGCAAGCATGAACATGGACAATGCACAAACATGCAACAACATGTTAAGTGGCTAAAGGAGAGAATACATGCCAAATGTATTACAACCTAAACATGCAACAACATATCATGCAACTCAAGCAATGCAACAAAATGCAATTACACATGGTATGCAACACAAGGTGAAATGGAGCAAACATGTGATGATATGCAAGGCATATGTGCAATAACATGAGAGGATGGTCTTACACTAATTTGGGCAGCCCTATATTAGGTCCAAAACAGTGGCCAAAGCTTAAGAAAATGGGACTAAACACACATATACACATGCAAGTGTTAAGGCCTAAACACTTAAGCATCCAAGGACATCTTTTAAGCACACTTAAAAGGGAACAATCATGGACATATGGCATGCATTAAGCTCTAAAAATCATGCAAGAACATGGTGCCAAACCAAGCAAACTAGATAAGCTAAACATTAGCATGCAAATGGTCCAAGTACTTGAAGCAAGTCGAGGGGACTCAAACCATGGCTAAGCCAACCAAGCCTCACAAGGCCAAGAGGGCTTAAAACAGGTCCAAGGCAGACCTAGACCATGCAAAGGGGACCCCCTAGATGGCATCTAAGTGGCTCAAATTCAAAAGCATGCACAATGGCTAAAACATGAAGCATACAACACAAGCTTTCAAAACATCAAAGAGGCGTCCGAGGCAAGCATACAAGCATGTCAAAGGGACTGAAATAACACGGAAAATGATCCCAACCCACTAAATCAAAGCAAGTAATGCATGCAACACACTCATACACTTAAGGCCAACAAACCAAAAATGCAAAGGGGCTATATGATGCATGCCATGGTCGACCAAAATGGCTAAGGATAGACCTCAAGCATGGCAAAATAAACAAGAAAGCTTCACAAAGCTAGGCCTAAAACATGCTAGAACAATGGTTTACAACCTAAGGCATGTTAAGGCCTAAACATGGCATTACAAGGTAGGTATGCTAAGCATGCATGGTGTACCAAAACCAACATACAACAATGCTATTTCATGGCAAAATAAGCATAAATAACAGCCAAGGCATGGTCAACATGAGGCTTAGCTAGGTGCTCATTAAAGAGGCAAAAATGGCCCTTTTCAAGGACAATAAGGAGAGGGGGTGGCCCTCTCCTTCTTGGGACTTCAAGGCACCATCCTTACCACTGAAATCCCTCAAGATTTCAGTGGTGAGGAGGCTCAAACACCAAAGTCCCGGAGCTCACTCAAAATAGCACAAAATGGAGCCTCTCAAGGCTTAGGAGGGGTCAAACACCTCCAAACCACAAAACACTCTAAACAAACTATTTAGAGAGCCTAAAAACAGAACTTTTTTATATTATACACTAAGCTCAAAAACAGTTCTAAGATAGGCAAAAATAGTATGCAAGAATGGGGTAAAAAGGGGGTAAGATTGTTACCCTTGAAGAACCTCTTTACAAATGGTCGATCAGCCCCTTCCTTGAGCTCAAAACCGCTCCAAAGCTTCAAGAACAGACCTCTGCCCCTTCAAGAACCAAGAAAACGTGTAACACTATGTGTTTGTGTGCAATAGTAAGCCTAAACACACACAAGGACACACAAGGACACACAAGAGGTAGATATAGAGATAGGAAATATGTATAACCCTAACCCTAATCCAGAGCTTCTCTCACAACTTCTCTAACCAAAATTTCTAACCCTAAAGCCAAGAGAGAAAGGCTCCTCTTATAGAGGAGCCAATCTTGTAAAGCTTACCAAGGAAGCTAACAAGAAGGCCATCCCTCCATACACGTGTATGGAGGGGAACAAAATGCAAGCCAGCTTTTTTAAAATATCTGCAAAAGCAGATGAATAGTAGTCGGCTGCTCAAAATTGCCATTTTGACAAAATGGACTGCCGATGGCAACACAATACCAGCCGGTGGCCTCTAGCCATGGCCGGTGATGTGTGGGGATGCCTCACAAGGCATTCCCTGCCCCTTCAAGGCAAAACACAAGTGTTTGGTGCAAAACCAGACACTAAACAGTCGAGTTCGGAGATCCTGAGGCAAGGCGTGCAGCCGAGACCTCCAAAAACTCCAAACGAACACAAACATGGATGATCACCGGGTGTTTAAACGGTGACGTCCAAGTCTTGAGGACGGTCAAAAATGGGGTATCTACAGACACCTCCTTGAGGTTCGCTCTTAAAACAAATACCTCCATCATTCTGGAAGTTACATTGCATCCCTTGTCAAACCATATCTCTTAACGAAAGTAACAAAAAATATAAAAGGACCTTAATGTCCTTTCGATAGATTTATGAAAGTACCATATTACCCTCTTCTCTCCCTAAGCCAACCCAACCATGTTAACCATTGTTGCTACATTTCACCACCCACCTTCAGCCAACCAACAATTATCAACTGTCACAGTCCACCACCCCATCATCACAGCCACCATCTCTCACCCATCAATACTTGCAAACAAATTATCAAACACTTTTACCTAAGAAAAAACCACTAGTGATTGGTTTATTCAGTGTCATTGGTGTCCCATCGTGAAACAGAGCATTCATAAAAACTTTAATTTAATGTACTAATTACATTACCAAATCATCCAAAAGTCTTCATTATTTGAGTCCACCAGTTTAGATTGCATTACCACCCTCAATTAGACCGTGTAACTCCATTGATAAGCTTGTGCTACAACTACCCACTGACCCAGGAGTTCACAAGCTCAACTTTGAATTTCATGTGTGCTTCCTCTTGTTTCTTCTCCAACGTCATTTAGAACCGTTAGGTTACTTAATAAAATGGGAAAAACTATAATGGGAATTGAAACCTCAGGGGTGCAATGTAATTTTTCAAAAAAATAAAGCTACACACAAATTGGAATACTTTTAGGATGAATAGCAATCTTATACAAACTTAATTTAATAATTTACTTTATAATAAAATACTACACAACTTTAACTAAAGAGATAGACTCTGAGGTAATTTGGAAAGATTAAGAACCCAATAATATCTTCATAGCTAACAAAGCAAAATCATCAGTAGTGATTAGAACAAAGGCTTCTGTCTCTACTATACAGGAGCTTAAATTACAACCCAGAGTATAGTAACAAATAAAATTACTCAAAAATGCAAACGCTAATCCCCAGACATTTGAGCAATCCTTGCGGGTAGGGCAAGGTCTTCTTCTTCATCTCCTCTGCCTGTGCTCTATTCACAGTGTAATGCAACTTGTGAGCCGACAGTGGAACCCTACACTTTCCGACACCGTTCGCTAGTTTTCTGGCGATCAGTTTTTTTGAGAGAACTTGTTTGCTTCGCTTTTGCTTTTGCTTTTGCATTTCCATTTCGTTGTGATTCTTTTCCTTCTCGTCCCTTAAAGATGATGAGCAAATGAACGTGATCGATGACCAAAACTTCTTTTTGTTGACTCTACCTGCGCTTTTGCTTCTGTACAATAGATCCTTGAAGAATATCCACTTCTTCGAGTTCCTTCCAGACGATGAAGACCTTGAAGACGAAGCAGAGCCTGATGATGTTGTCTCGATCAACGGAGTTTCAGTTTCTTTGTTCTCAGAATCTTCCAACTTCAGAATGCGATGATGATAATGATGAGAGGCCTCATTTTCTTCGTGTTCTTGCCATTGGAACTTTGCTGTTCGTAGTGGTGACATCGGCCAGATCTGACCGTTCAAGAACAACTCGTCAACCGAACTCATACCGCTCAGTGAGAACCCAGAAGAAAATTCGAACTCGAACAAGCCAGACTCAATTGACAAGAAAGAATCAGACTTAGGAGCGATGGATAACACGCAGTGCATAGGACTTGCAGGAGCATTGGAAAAGTAGCCGATGGAAGACAACCGCAGCCGGGGCTTGAAGGCGCGGAGAAGTAAGAAATAGAACATGTGCTGTTGATTTCTTCGCTAAGAGGGTGGCTTTCGTGAGCATCGTTGGTGTCACCATTGTTGGGGAAGTGAAGGCCGATGTTTGGTTCGCCATTGTTACGGTTTGAAAAGAGCATTATTGGTGTGAGTTCGAGAGCAGAAATCATAAAGGTGCCCCACAACTGCAATCCCCACAAACACATGTCAGTGAGTAATAGAAGGAAAAAAAAACAAGAAGTAAAAAGTTAAATACATTGGAAGTGGTGGGGTTTTTCCGTTTGAGAGAGAAAGAGAGAGAGAGAGAGAGTTGGGGTGGGCTTAGGGACTGAAACGAGTCTGACTGGCTTGTTGGACACGCAATAATTAGACAGAGAACTCTGTGAATGAGGAGAGAATGCATACATGGTTATGCATTGTGCTTCCAATAAATATCGAAATTCAATTTTTTTAAAATTAATTTTTTATTTTTTATATATTCTTATTTGGAAATTTTTTTTTTTTAAATTTCCATTTCAGAAAATGTTGCTTCATTTAGTTTTGGATGTTTTCTTCTAAACCAATTAATTCTTTTATTTATGGTATGTTGTTTTGGTTTAATTTAGTAATTTTGAAGTTTACTTATTTACCATTGACTTGTTGGAGACGCCAATAAAGGATGAGGTGCCATTTTGGGCCAACAAAGCTTTGATTTACTTCTTAGCTGCATTATTACAAAAAAAAAAAATTAAAAAAAATTGTCCCTTTATTTTATTTTTTAAATAGTATTTTTAAGAAATTCCTTTACATTTTCACTTTAACACATTTTTTATACAATTTTTCAATACTAATAAAAGTCTTTAGAATTGCTTTCATTTTTTTAATAAAAGATAAATAGATTTTGATTTTTGAAACAATACTACAAACTCACCCTTATCCATCTAGAATTTACTCAGAAAAATAGATTATTGGTTTGAATTCATTTTACTCATGAACCCCACACTTCATCAATTTAATCTCCATTATAACGATCCCAGGTTTTTCCCTTTACGTACTGTATTCCGAATTTGGGTTCCTTGGTTGAGTATTGTTGTATATGTCTCTTTCCGTCCTTTAATTCCTTGCATTTGAGTTTGAGGATGTATTGGGCAGGTTTGGAACAGGTTGGGTGTGTTTTGAAACAAATGGTTGCTGTCCAATTTTTGGCCTCTTCGCTCGAGCGAGGACTTTGTCACTCGAGCGAGCCTTGTGTCTTGTGTCTCTTCGCTCGAGCGAGAAGTCTTGTGCTTTCGGCGTACATCTATTTTAGACCTCTATTGTGCTTCTTCGCTCGGCGAGCTTGCCTTTTGCTCTTTCGGCGCTATATGTTTTGGGTTTCTTCGCTCGAGCGAGGACTCCTACACTCGAGCGTGCTACTGGGTTGCAGACTTGAAGCTTCGCATTGTTCGCTCGAGCAATGCTTCTTGCACTCAAGCGAGGTCCTTTTGTGTTTGGTCGCTCGAGCGACCACTTCTTCGCTTAAGTGAGGCTCGAATATATCAGATCACAGCAACAGTCTTCTCTCTCACTTTTCGATTTCTTTCTCTTCTCAAACCCTAGATCCGACTCTCTCTTCCTCTATACATCTTCTCTCTACAAATACATCTAGTTTTAGTGGTCTTCTACCCAAGTCTCTTTGTAAGAAAGGTGGAGCTTGGTGTGGGCTTCACTTTGATCCGAAAAAGTTGGTGTTTGAAGCATCTTGAGTTTTCTTCATCTTCTCCATTGAGTCTCTTCATTTGAGGTAGGGATAAACTACTCCTAGTTATGAGTTTTAACATAAATTTTAGTCATTTTGATTAAATGGTGAAATTATGGAAATTTTGGAAAGCTAGGGTTTGGTTTAAAATTATAAAAAAAAGAGGGGTTTTATGTTTATGAGACTCTATGTGTCTTTTAGACCTTGTTAATGTACTCATTGTGTATAAAATGGGTGGATTTGACCTTGGGAGCAATATTTGAGAAAGGGAGAAAATGCCCTAATTTGGGATTAAATGAAATGTTTATCAAAATGATGAAATTAATTATGGGAATACATAATTAAGTGGAAATGATGAAATTGGGAAACAAATGTGATTATTGGTATAGTTGAATTTGAAAATCGCTTACCTATGGAAAGTGTATTAATTTATCTGTTTGATAAATTTAATTATCTGTTTAGAAATAACTGCTTTGGGCTATCGGTGGAGGATAGTCTTGATTGTTGTAGACACTGCATGTTGATTAGGGAAAATCTAAACTATTCAATTGGAATATGTCATTGAATATGATGGTTGGAATAACACATTGAATATGTGTTTAAATTGATCATTAAATATGATGAAGTGTTTAAATACATTGCATATATATATATATATATATTTGTATGGGGGGAGATAGGGGATGTACTCCAATGTGTGAGAGAAGATAGGGGATGTACTCCACTGTTTGGGAGGAGATAGAGGATGGACTCCATTGATAATTAAGTTGGCTGGAGTGTCCAGGGTGAAAGTCCCGAAACCTTTTATCCATCTGAATGATGTTGATGAACTGAAGTGTTATTTTAGTTATGAGTTGTAGTCTCATTTGAAATTGTTGGTGATGGAAGTGTTGATAATATGTGCTGTAAACTCATTTGAATTGTTTGGATGAATAATTTACCATGTTGATAAATTCATACAAATAAAAGAAGTAAATGGTTATATGAAAATCTATGTTGATTGATCATGGACTAGGGGTTGAGATATTCTCAAATTGTTAAACATTCATCAAATGCTAATATTTTAGTTACTTCTCATATTATGTTTAGAATATCTCTACTGGGCTTTGGCTCACCCTATATGGGACATCATTTTCAGGTGCAGATGATATGTCACCTCCAAGGACGTAGCTTGAGAGGCTTAGAGGCTAAAAGATCATTTTTGTTGTTATCATTTTGTATTACATATAAATCAAGCCAAGGGCTTATTATGTAAATGAGTTAGAACTCTTCTTTTGTTGTAACCAAGTGTTAACTTGGAAAGTTGTTAGCCCATAGGGCATTTACTTTTGTTGTCAACATGTAATACTTCTTGTAAGAATACTCTGATGTATAGAATATTATGTCTCTTTCATGTATCATGAATGTATGATTTATGGGTTTATTTTGAGGGCATTACATCCACCATACAAACACATTCAGGGTAAATTATGGGTTGATAAGGGTAGGTTCATAGCATTTTTGTTTTTGAAATTTAGAGATGGAATTGAGTTAGCTAGTGACTATTTTATTTAAAAAGTCAGAAAAAATTAAAATATTTTAAAAAGTCACATATTCATATTTTAGTCCAAAAAATCGAAAAAAATCACTTCCCAAACAAGGGCTAAATTTTATGAGTAATTTCATCCACATTTACCATGGGCCATTGGGCAATGGTTAATATTGGTATGTACATAAAAATTATATTAAAATATGTAAAAGGTGTATAAAATATGTGAAATATGAATTTTTAATAAATTAGATACTATATTTATTTTTTTATTAAATGACTCATTCAAATAGAAAGCAAAAGAATTATATTGAACTTAAAATTCTATTTTACGTACTTTCTTATTCAACTAAATAAAATTATATAAGAAATTGAAATTTTATAGAAAGGGAATCCCACACTCTTCAAATGGTGTATAAGCATCTTACGTTTTTTTGTAGTAATTATACATATTTTATTGTTAAAAAATATTATTAAAATATATATAACATCATTACAAAATACTAATTTTATTTCTAAATTATAAATTATCACAACTTTGGCAAAATTTACATTATATTTATTAAAAAAAGCGTAAAATATAAAAGTGAAAATGTAAAAGAATTTCTTAGAAATATTATTTAAAAATAAAAAACAAAGGGACAATTTTTTATTTTATTTAATAATGCAGCCAAAAAGTAAATCAAAGTTTTGTTGGTCCAAAAGGACACCGTAAAGCTGCGCAGCAGGAGTTGCTGTGCTCAAAGAATAGCAGCATCCCTCATCTCTTAGACAGAGAGCTTTGTGAACGATGAGAGAATGCATACAGCTCTCTGATGGTTATGCGTTGTGCTTCCAATAAATATTGGAATTCAATTTTTTAAAAATTTATTTTTTGTTTTTTATATATTTTTATTTGAAAAAATTATTCAAAAATTCCATTTCAGAAAGTGTTACTTCATTTAGTTGTGGGTGTTTTCTTCTAAACCAATTAGTCATTTTATTTATGGTATGTTGTTTTGGTTTAATTTGGGAGTTTTGAAGTTTACTTATTTACCATTGGCTTGTTGGACATGCAATAATTAGACAGAGAGCTCTATGAACAAGGAGAGAATGCATATAACTCTCTGATAGTTATGCGTTGTGCTTCCAATAAATATTGGAATTCAATTTTTTTTAAATTAATTTTTTATTTTTTATATATTTTTATTTGGAAAAATTATTCAAAAATTCCATTTCAGAAAATGTTGCTTCATTTAGTTTTGAATTTTTTCTTCTAAATCAATTAGTCCTTTAATTTATGGTATGTTATTTTGGTTTAATTTGGGAGTTTTGGAGTTTACTTATTTACCCTTGGGTGTGATTTTGGTTTTGATTTTTTCTTGATGTTGTGGTGAGCAGGTTATGGTATGGTGTTATTTTCAATTTTTTGTGAGGGATTGTGTGGAGTGATTTAGGGGAAGAAGTGAGGAAGTTCGAAGGAGAGAGGAAAGAGAGAAACAAAAAGGGGTTCATGAGTTGGTGTAATTTCAGTAATAAATTTTAAGTTTTATTTGAATTTATCTTTCTTTTGTATTGTAGTCTGTACATTTTTTTTTAATTGAAGAAAATCACTGAGCAAGAAAAACATTTAGAATGAGACTGGAAAAATTCTAGAATAGGCCAGTGTTTTCCTTGATTCTTTAAGTTCATATATGTTTTCTTTTTTTATTTGGGGAGAGTGGTTTTGGTTGGGGGGAACCTTATGGGATTCTTCTTAGTGAAAACAAAAAATTGATTTTGTTTCTATATCTTCTATATAAATTTGTTGAGTTGCTATTGTTATATATATATATATATATATGTGGTGATTTCTCCAATGTTTTATACTTAATTAGCCAAATTTTGTGTTGCAATTGCATCAGGACGGAATGGGGTAGCCTTCAATCACTATGTGATATTGGTTATATAATAATCCAAACCAAATACGCAAAGAAAATTTTTATGAGTGAGATATATTGACTTACTTTGTTAAGTAGTTGGAAACAAAATATGACCGACCCACTTAGTATATGTTGCATTTTCTCATTTGTTTGGAGTACCATGTAGACAATGCCATATGACACTGTGGGGTATCTAATAATTTTTACAGTTTTCAGGACAAAATATGGCAACAAAATATTAGAAAAAAATTACAAATAAGTATCACTTTTTCCTTCAAAATGTCATTTAGTTTTTTCAACTTTCAATTTTTAGATAACTAAGTCCTATATTTTTTTTAAAATTCTCTCAAATAAGTTCAAGACTCCATAATAACATACTTTAATCCAATCATACCCTTCAAGATGGGAACAAATTGTTGTATTCATTTTGAAAGGCTTTTGTGACAAAGTATTAAGGGCAAATTACACTAACATTGCCTATAGTTTAAAACTCACATCACTTTAATCTCTGACTTTTTAATTGTGACACATTTGATAATAAATTTCCAATCTTGTTCCAAATAAAGACAATTGAGAAGATACAATTGCTCAATTCAAAGGCAAAGTCATCAATTTGATAAAATATAAACTAATTTAAAAAAATGTCAAAATAATATTTTTGAATATCATATCAAACAATCTTAACAAATTATTATATCAACTTTGCAACGTGCATAGAATTAATGCACAGAAGTCACTCGTGTCTCTTTTCTGTGCGCTAATTTTGTGCACATATCCTTGTCTATGTTCTATGCATCATTGTCTCTTTTCTGTGCACATTCTCCTATGGATCTATTCTGTGAACTAATTTTGTGCATGTACTATTATTGTCCCTGCTCTATGCACCAATTATGTGAACCTAGTTTTGTTCACTAGTCCATTCATATATGCACAAAACAGAGACGATGATGTCAATGCACAGAAACAGAGAATGCGTGAGTCCCACACACCCTTGTCTTTGTTTGCACTAATTTTGTGCATATACCCTTATTTCTTATGCAGTAGTCCGTGCACCAATTATGTACACCTAGGCTTGTTGTTCTCATATTAAGTTGTATTCATATCGTAATCAAAGCATTCTAGCATGAAAGAAAAGCATTCTCTGTTCATTTCTGTCGAGAGATCATCCATGATGTGGACTTATTGATCTTTTCTTGAACAGACTCAAAGGGAAAACAACAGACCAAAATGACATTTCGAGAGAAAATAAAGATGGCAATAGGAATTGGTGAAGGTGTTTGCTACGTGCATGAAGAATGTCCTCGAGGCCCCGTTGTTCATGGTGACTTAAGGCCGTGCAACATTTTTTTGAATTTTGACTTAGAGCCACAGGTAAAAATTGTTAAAATTTGAAACACCTAGTGCAAAAAATAGAGAAAAATAAAAACATAAGAGAACTATCATGGGTACAATTGTTTATTAGTTCAAAATCCAAGGCCTCTCATAATCTCATTTCATTTCTTTTCTTAGCTAGTTCCCTTGTAAACCGTTGACAAACGTGCTTAGCTAGTTCCCTTTTCAAGCCTCTTAATTGGTATTGGAGCCATGTTTATACTTCAACATAATGCACTTATATAATATTTAAATTATACATATATGGTCATATATAACTTATGGCAGAAGAAGCAACCATCACAACAGTAGCCAATACAGTAGCTTCTACATCAGAAGCAGCAAAATTAGTAGCCTACCAGGATGTTAAGGAAGCCCTTGATAAATGGATGATTCCTAAAGTCAAACCAGAAACTATCTATAAAATTGGAACTCTTGATTTTACCAGTAGAAAAATAATCAGAACGTTTGAACATGAAGTTCCTTTACAGAATGAAGATGAAGTAATTCAATTATTACACATACAGGGCTTAGCACCTTTCCTAAAAAAATATAAATAAGTCTATATAGGACTTGTCCAGATAGCCTTAAGCCCTTAACTTTGTTAGGACAAAATACCAGTCTAACTTGTATACTCCGAGATGGTCGATGCCTTGATTGGAAAGCTTCTTTGGTGGGAGCCATTAAAACCAGTTTATCTCATGGACCAATATATTTCAATATTTACCCGAATCTGAGTATAGCACTTATAGATTCTAATCTTTCTAGAGTACTTGAACTCAGAATTTTAACCAATGGTTACCAGTTTCTACTAGGGTCACCACCTTTATCAGCTATTTTCAGGATCCATTTTAAAGTTTTAAGTACCTTAAATCCGTCTATCAGAAAACACAGTGAATTAGGAAAAACTGTCTTAATTGATACTAATCTTTTCAGTAGCCAGGTAGCTGTTCCTAGAATGATTCCTTGGAACAATATTACTTTTCTAAAAAGATGGCAAATCCAAAATGTTGTCCCAGTCAGACCAATCATCAGACAAACCTTGGATGATGTTATTCAGATACAAGGAGGTAATGTTTATCTCAAATTTCAAAGACCACTTACCCGTAGCTCGTTAAGTATGAGTCATCACTCTTCTAATTTACCTATTGGGTAGACTTACCAAAATCTTCTAGACATTCTATGTCTGAACCGATAGAATCTGTAAACCAAGGAATGCCTTCTAGGCCTCCTAGCCAGTCTTCTTATGATCTTCAATCTGAAACCCTAATCCAAGGTATTCACATATCAGACAACCAGATTCCTTATGGCATTCATGAAACCAGAAGGCCTGAGAGCCCAACTGCTAGTGATATGAATTTTGAAATTTAATGGATTTTACACTAGGGAGTGAAATAAAAAAAAAATTTAAACCAAGATTTTATGCAAGATAAATATCAGGAATTTAGATTATGGTATTTTAATAATCATACTTTAGATGAACTTCAACACTTAAAAAATCAATATTATTATCATCTAGATAAATATCAAATTATTAGATCTTTTCCAGAATGGTATTATGAATTTAGTACAGTTATGGAATCCATTCCAAAATCCCTGATAAATGTCTTGAATAATATACAAAGAACATGGAAAACAGTAGGTGGGCAACAAATAATTTCAGTTCATCCACCACCACAATCTTTAGAGTTGGCTCCTAGTGATGTCTCTCATCAACCGCTAGTTGTCACTGCTTATGTGGAAACCCCAACCAAAATGGCTCAGAAGGAGAATTTACAGATTAAAGATATTGTACCATTAATAAAACAGAATAATTATACAAACTTATGTTTTCAAACAGTTGGTAAACAGTTAATTAGTATTGAGGAAGCCATTGACACTTTCAAAAACAGAAAAATGATCCCTATGGTTGATCCTAAACTCGAACCAATAAATATTAAACCACCTTTAGAAGTAACTAATTTTAAGTTACATTCTAACCAGAAAAATAATGAATTTATGGATACCCTTTTAAAAAAATGAATGAGTTAAACTCAGGAAAATCTGCACCAGGACAAAGTTCGATAAATATGTTAACCACCCAACAACATCCTGAAACAATTCAAGAAAATGAAGAGATTACTCCTTTTTTAATTTATGAAATTCAAAATAATTTTCAGGATATGCAATCTGTAAATCGTACTGTCTTCCCTAAACAAACAGGAAGAACAACCTTAGCAGGATCTAGTCGATATTATTATCACTGACCTACTCCTCAAGATCTTCTTTATGAAGAAGACTTCTTTCATAGCCAGGACTCGAATCATGGAAAAACCATCTATGAATGGAATTTGAATGGTTATTCTGAATACCAGATATTTGAATTAATACATAGAATCCTTTTGTATGCTACCATATGTAAACAGAATAACAATTCAGATCATCAGATAGTTAAATTCATTGTTAATGGATTTACAGGCATCCTTAAAGGATGGTGGGATAATGTTCTCACCCCTGCTCAACAGAATAAAGTCTTAAATCTCAGTAAAAACCGATCGACCACAAATCTTTACACACGTAAGATGCAGTATACACCTTAATCCAAACTATTATATATCATTTTATTGGATCACACTCAATTAGCAGTGACCGTAGTCGTGAACTCGTCCAAAATCTTAGATATCCTTCTTTAACACATTTTCGTTGATATAAAGATGTGTTTTTAATGAAGGTCATGCAGTGACCTGATGCTAACAGTGACCATTGGAAAGCCAAATTTATTGATGGCCTCCCCACCTTTTTTGTGAAAAAAGTTCGGAAAAAACTTAGAGATCCCCATGGTCGTATGGCCATTCCTTATGACCAGTATACTTATGGCCAACTTGTAGGTCTTATTATCGAAGAAGGTCTTTCTTTGTGTAATGACCTTAAACTTCAATACCAAATGAAAAAATAGAATCTTACTGGTAAGAAAGAATTAGGTGAATTCTGTGATCAATTTGCCTATGACACTAAAATCCAATATCCATCCAAAGCAAGAAAATCTTATCAAAAAAGGTCTTCTAAACCAAATAAACAATATCATAGACATTATAAGAAATCTTATCCTACTCCCATTCACAGAAAAAGTTTTCTCCTTCAACCAAGAAATCAACTGCCAAAAGAAAAACATCCAAAAAAGATGTTAAATGTTATAAGTGTGGGGCAACCGATCATTATGCTAATTGTCGCCCGAACCACAAAGGTCAAGTTATGTTGCTTGCTGGTCCAAAATATTTTTTGTTTGATTTTGTTTACAAATTTAATAAGGTGAATAAATAAAATATTTTTTTTATTAATTAAAACTGTAAAATCTTTCATTTCAAATGATTCCCATTGCATTATTTTAACTAATTATATACATATTTTATTACACATTTTGTAAATCTCAATAACTCCTCTTCTAAAGTGACTCAAACTAGTAATTTCGATTTTTAAACTTCAAAATATGCTTGATTTAGTTTTAAAATTAATTTTTAAATTAGTTTTCAAAAGAGTTTTGAAATTTTAAAATCTGTTTAGTTATGAGTTTTCAAAAGGGTTGGGCTTAAAAATAGTTTTCAAAATATTTCAAAAAAGTTTTTAGAAATTGAATTAAAACCATATTTGGTTATGAGTTTTCAAAACTCAATTTTGAATTTTTTTGGATCTTTTGTTTTTTTCTTTCTTGTAGTCAAAAAGAGTTTTGGGTTGGGTTTGAAAAAAAGTTTTCAAAATCCAAAACTTGTTGATTTTGAATTTAAAAAAATAGAGATTGATTTTAAAAAGAATTTTGTTTTAAATTTTGAGTTTTGGATTTTAAAAAATGAATTTGAATTATGTCATGTGAAAACTCAAAATCAAACACAAGTTTTGAGTTTTGAAATATGTATTCAAAAATACAAACAAACGGTACCCAAGTCTTTGTCTGTATTTTACAATGGGGGAAAAAAATAATGATTATAGGATAAATTATACTAAATGACATATTTACCCCTTAACCTTTATACATATGAAATAATAATATAGATATTTTGTTCATGTCATTTTAAGAGAATAACAAAATTGAATACCAAAAAAAAAAAAACCAAACAGCACATTGTAAACCAACATCGATAAAAAGTAAACACCAACATGGAAAAAAAATGGCAGAGCACATAAACCCTCACAAACCTAGTATCAAAAACTCAAAATCAGACAACCACATAAACCTCTTCAGTAATCCACAATGATTCCTCCATCAATAATAAAACACCAAGTAGGCAACACCACCCATTCCCCAAGTCACTCAACGAAATCCCAAAAAAATAGAAATATTAGATCATGTCTTACCCACACACACCTAACACTAGCACAAAATAGAAATAAAATCCAAAACAATGGGCAAACAAGTAAATTCCAATATCACTAAATCAAATCAATAAAACATACCAAAAATAAAAATGACTAATTGATTTATAAAAAAAATCTAGGACTGAATGGACTAACATTTCCCCATATGAGATTTATGAATAATTTTTCTATTATACTTTGCCTCCATTGTATTTGATCATTTATCACTTTGTTTTCAATTTACTCTTAAGATTAGTTTCTGTTTAAAATTAAAATGTCATATTAATTGTCACATAATTCAAAAAATATATGATTATACTGGGATGGAGTTTGTGTCAAATATGTGACACATATATTAAGATGTTTTTATGCCATGTAACTATCAATGTGCCATTTTCTATCAAAATAAGAGAAACAAATTTTAAGGGTCAACTATTCTTTCCACGTTTCTGTACAATTTTTTAATAATTAATTAAAATAATTAGTTTTCAAAGCAACCTATACCTATGGGGTGGACAAACATCGAGCCATGCTGGATTCGGGTCAGGCTAACACTACATAATAAGGAATTTTGCATCTACCCAAGCTCGATCCAAAAAATAATTATATGTTAAAAAAAATTAAAATATTTCATAATTAAATTCAATCACACATTATATTCCTTAAATGAATATATTGATTAATGTATTATAAATAATTAATTAATTTAATAACGCCAGGCCAGGTTTGGTTGAAAATATAAATCTCAAGTCCAACCCATTCATATTTTGGGCTGAAAATGTTGGCACAGCTCGGCCCTATGGGCTAAAACAACCTTTCCAAGCCCTAGAAAAATAGGGTTGGGCCAACAGGCCAATATTCATCATATAAATTGAAGGATTTCTTAAATAAATTCAATAACATATCACCACAAATGTGATTGTCAATAAAATCAACAAAGATAAGTGTCGATCCCAATAAAAAATATATATATTTTTTAATGTATTATAAATAAATAATAAATTAATTAATTTAATAACAGACCGTGGCCAAGTTGAAAGTATAAATCCCAAACACAACCCATTAATATTTTCAGGTTGAGAATGTTGACTCAGCCTGATCTTATGAATAAAAATAACCTTCCTAAACCCTAGAAAATAAGGCTGGATTGGGCAAAATGGGCAAACCAACAGGCAAATATCCACCTATACCTTAGGGGTGTAAATTTGGCCTGGCTAGGCCCGACCCATGTCGGTCGTCGCGGGCTCCCGCCAAAATTCGAGCCGGGCGGGGCTAGCTCACGGCGTAGAAAATTAGGCCCAGGCCCAGGTGGTATTCGTGCCGGTGGACCTGGGCCTGGGCTCGAGGTTGGACAGAGCTTGGGCGGGTCTGAACAATTTTTTTTGTTTTTTTTATTATTTTTTCTATCAAAATTTTATTATTTTCTACTAAAAAAGACACTGAACATTAGGTAGACTGGGCTTCAAAATGATAGCCCAGGACCTCAAGTTAGACTCGAGCTTGGACTTAGGCTTGGCCCAGACTTACCTTGGGCCACAGGTAGGTTTCGGACCGCTCACAGGCCGCGGGCACACTCCTACCCTACCTGTGTCAGAAAAAAAATTATAAAAGGATTAGTAAATATTATAAAAATTAATGATTAAAATCATAAATTTTGTGGTGTGTAATAATTTTGCAAAATTTATACTGACATTACCCAATAGGCCTGTTTCCAAACGGTTACTATCCAACTCGATTAGAAACCCTAACTCATAAAAAAATTTGTAGCAGACATTACAGATATAAAGCTTCGCGCTTGAATCTCAACCCATTTAAGATACAGAAAATTGAAATATAAAAGGTTTTGCGCAAGAATTTTTGACACATTTAGCAAAGAGAAAGTTTTTGTGAACTTGGTTTGAGAGAGTAATGGAAGAGATTACAGATGGAGTGAACAATATCAACATCACTGAATCGAAGACGAAGAATCGTATTCAAGTTTCCAACACCAAGAAACCCCTTTTT
Organism: Camellia lanceoleosa; assembly: GCA_025200525.1. Lineage (NCBI taxonomy): Eukaryota > Viridiplantae > Streptophyta > Magnoliopsida > Ericales > Theaceae > Camellia > Camellia lanceoleosa. The sequence goes on along the minus strand of CM045759.1, from coordinate 134,700,186 downwards.
TTCTATGTCAATCTCGCCAAGGTACTTGTTTTGAGTTTTTAATTCCCTTATATTTCGATTCAAAATCAGATCTTTTGACATTATTATATTTTTTGGGATCTTAATCCAATTGTTAATTGATGGGTTTGCAGAGATACATGCAGCAATACAATGAGGTGGAGCTTTCAGCTCTTGGAATGGGTATCTTGTTCTTATCTATCATATTTATGGATATTTATATATATATGTATATGTATGTATACATTAGGTGCTTTAGTGATTTCATTATTGCCTCCTTTGTCAATCTTTTCATGTCTAGAATTGATTTCTCGACTACTATATTGAACAGTAATTTTGGTGGAGGTTAAAGTTCCATTTAGGAAAAAGTTAGGAACTCAGTTTTACAGTCCCCCCAATTTCTGACTTGTGTGATGGAGATCAATTTGTTGAAGTGTAGGGTCCATAAGTGAGATGAATTGCAACCATTGATTGTTATTTCTGGGTAAATTCCGGGTAAAAATTTCTGGGTAAATTCTAGGTAAAAATTTCTGAGTTTGTACTCCCTCTCATCCATTTAACCGGCATTTTTTGTCCTTTTTAAGACAACTCCCTAATTACCAAAAAAGGGAAGAAAGAAAAAAAGAAACTAACAAGAACGAGCGAAATCTTTCAGCGTTTCAAACTCTGAATTTTTATATTTAGTAAATAATTTAAATAGTTTAAAACAATAAATAAATACATCAAAATTAAATATAAAGGTGTAAATACTTTTCTATTCATGGCTTACTGCAGAGAAAGAAGCTTGCTTTATTGAAAGTGAAATTGGTATTCTTAACTGTAGTAATTGAGTTTCTCATTGAGCATTAACTATGTTTTTCCTTGATTGCTTATGTACTTAATTTTTCTTATGCGTAAAAGGCATACAACATGCACCTAAGGCGTAGGTCTCAAGATTGTGTGCGCAAGCCTTTGGGAAGTAAAGCTTAAAAATCAAAGCCTTGAGGCACTTTACCTTAGCCTTGCCTCAAGGCGAGCATCAAAGTGAGCCTCAGTAAAGCTTTTTAAAACTTTGTGTGTTAATGTTAAGAATTAGGGAAGAAGTGTATTTATGCATCTTAATATCTGGGATACTTGTTGATTTCCAAGCATGTTTGATTCTAAGAATGAGGTAACTTGCTTAATGTTTTTGCTTTTTGGGTAAACCTTGCACCGTCCATCCAAAACCAAAAATAAATATATTAATTAATTAATTAAGGAAACCAGGAAAGTTCATGTAATTTAACCCAAACATTTTTGCATTAGTCCATTGAATCAGGTGGCTCTAGCCACTAACAATCTTGAGCATAAAATTGGGAATATGTTGGGACAAAAAGGTTACCGATAGAGACAGTTGAATGGCTTGGGATATTAGGGTATATTTGTCCTTGGGTATTGATAGTTGTGCTAGTCATGAGCTTGATCTAGACTGTTCAAAATGATGAACAAATATGGTTACATAAAAACATGGGGACATAAACATATTGTCATTATTATAATTATTGTGTACGTTTGTTTAACCGATGTAAACATAACCTTTGATATCATTTTTCGATTTACTTCTGCAGCAATTGCTACAGTTGTCACCGTCGCGGAGATTCTGAAAAATAATGGTTTTGCTGTTGAGATGAGTGAGTTTTTACTCTTATCGGTTTGGCTGTCCCAACCTTTCTAACTTTTCAATTAATTTGTTGTTTACTAGAATGTTAAATTTGGTTTTCTGAAATCAAAACATGCAGAAATTATGACATCTACTGTGGACATGAAGGATGAATCTAGGGGAAGATCTGTCCAAAAAGCCAAGGTAAGTGTGGTTTTGTGAAATTTATAAAGTTGCAGTAACCATTTCCTCCTAAGAATTTTCTATTTGTCCCTTAAAATTATTACTGAAGATTGAACTTGATCCAAGTTTATCTACTTTTATTTCCTGAGCTGATCATGTGACCCAAGGTTCAGCAATGTCAACAGATTATTAGTTAGGAGATGGTCATCTGGGTCGAAAGTTTTTTCGGATACTCGGTTCTTAAAGATAATTTTGAAATTCACCAGGCCTCACTGTATATGTGGGCTATCAATGTGAAGCTTTCTGATAATGTATCTATAGCTATGTGTGCATGTTTTTGTTTAGTTTTTATGATCCTCTGGTTGGGAAAATGAATTGTTAAATTTTTTATGGGAGATTTCTATATCCATATGAGAGAGAGGGCTGGGAATACACTCCTAAAAGCTGTTAATTAATTAATCCTGTTTTTATATCTCTTATTTGTTGAGTACTAGGTTGTACCTTGTATCCTAGGTTGGGAGGAGGAGCTGTTTGCATTTGTTAAAGTTTCTTTTTTCAGATTGAGATATTACTGGGCAAGACAGCAAAATTTGACGAGTTGATGGCTGCTCAAGCTGAGGAGAGGGAGAGAGAGAGGGACAGGGAGAGTGGAGATGTTGAGGTGCAGAGCTGAAGGAAGAAATGTTTGCCATATTCATTGTTCCAACAGTGATAATTATGCATGGTAGCCAATTCCTGTTGTTATGGTTTCTCTAAATTTGTAGTCCTCCTGTTGTCATTAAGACAGATTTGCTGGTTTGCGGCTTGAATTTTTCCCTCTGTATGCGTCTGTAGTCACGATTTCAATTCAAAGTTTCATTTTTCTTTTTTTCTTTTTTTTTTAAGCTTAAGTTTCGTTTTGTTCATATCCTAGTTCTTTGCACTTTGGTTTATTCTGTTTTGCAGGCCCATCAAAGTTAATTTGACATTTGCTTTGAAATGGAAAACTAAATTACCATTTCAAGTTTATTTTTCATTATATATATATATATATATATATGTATTTATATAAATGGAATGCCATAGATTATGATTATACTTGCATAAGCCTACTCTGTAACAGTTAGGTTCATGAATCTAAAATGGTGATTAGATCACTCTCTTCTTTGACCAGCTGAGTACATGCCGCCTTCACCAGAACTCATCAATGAGCTCTATTGCATGCTCACCAACTTCTGAGATTGAGTTGGCCCGTAGTTCTATTTCTCCTAAAATATCGACCAATTTGGTTGAGCAGATCCTCAATAGTGCAAAATATTGGGTTCTCTGCCACTGGTTCTTTGTTTGGGCTTGGGTGAATACCGGGTTATAATCACAGCAAATAGAACTATCAGTCTTGTAGATGTCAAGCAGAAAACAATTTCCATTGATGTGGGATTCTCTTGTAGAGATGACAGAGCTTAATGTTGCAAAATTAGCCTTGGAAATTATCTGGGTCATTTTTATGGCATACAGTAGAGCCAACTTAGGTTGAACCAAATGTCTTATTCAATCTTCATTCATGCTGCGGGAGATGCAAATGCGATTCATTCAGCTTTTAGGGTTCTTGACAGAATGATAAGATACAATTTTGTGCCAAATGAGATACTGTAATTTAAATAAATAAATTATATTGTAATGGCACCAATTTGTAGGCTGATTTTTTTGTCTTGTCTTTTTATTTTTTTATTTTTTTAGTGATTTCTATTTTTAACATGTTAATTTAATTGTTTTTTTTTACATCAGTCTAGACTTAGATGACCCCTATATATGTATATAAAGGTTTCAAAATAAAAATTTTAAAGAGTCTACTAAAGAAAAAAGTAAGAGAAATTGCAAAAAAAAATAAAAAAGACAAAAATAAATAGTCGAGTGAGATGTTTTCCAAAATTACAAAAGAAATGATAAATTTAAAATTAATTACAAACGCATGAAATCATTGGTGCACAAAGACGAAATCACCCATTCCCTTTCTCTTTCATTTCCCTTTCCCCTACCTCTACAACCTTAACAACCACCACGCGTGTGACAACCCTATTCCGTATTAAGCTTTTGATTCGTTAATTATATATGTGTTTATATGCCTAATATGAATCTAAATGCTAATTATGTGTCCTATGTAATTTTTGAATGCCTATCTGTTGATTATAGACATATCTGTTACAATTTCTACTATAATTCGAAATTGAGGGCTGTAGAGGAGCCATAAACCAAAATTGATTAATTTATTGTGATCAGCGTAATTTTTAGAGCCTACGGTGAAATTTAATTAAAAACTGATTCAGATCAAAATAATTAGATTAATTTGATTTAATTAAGCCTATTTGATTAAGCTTAAGCTTTGATTAGCCAATCAGATTAATGAGGCCTATATATATGATAAGCAATGTTATTTCAGCTCACACTTAGACAAAATCTGCTGGAGCTCTAGAAAGAGAGAGAATCATCCTTGTAGAGAGAGAGAGAAGAACAAAAACTTTGGAGAATTGCTCAAGAATTGAAGAATTGAAGAAGACAACTCATAATCTTGCAAGAATCATTGTTCTTGAGGCCTCTGGGTAGGCTTTTGAACCTTAATTTATGAGCTTAAGTCAATAATTATGTGTATTCTAGAAGATAATGAACCAAAATGCAAGAATTGAGCTTGGAATGAGGAAGTTGGTGCTAAATCATACATGCATGCTTGAATTTGTTATGATCTCTCATGTTTCTTGCATGAACTTTGTAATCCATATTGAATTGGGAGTTGTCACTTACATGCATTCATGAATCATAAAGTTATGAAGCTTAGTTCCATGTTTTGAAAGTCTTGGAAGGGAATTGATGCATGTATAGAAGTTTTGATCTTAATTTTGGCAAACCATAACACTTTTGAGCTCATGGTTTCAAGTTGAGCTCATCCATATGTATTTCCATGTAATTTCAAGAGTTTGGTTCAAACATGCAAGCTTATACACTTTGGAGTTGAGTTTTGAGAAAAGAGTTTGAAAATGATGCATACATGAGAGTTTTAAGCTCAATTTTTGCCAAATTGATGAGATTTTAAAGCAAATGGTTTTTATGGGGTCATGTATATATGTTTTCTAAAGTAATTTTGTGTTTTTGAATGATCCAAACATGACCCAAGGCTTTGAATTTGTATTTGGAGCTCAAACTTTATGTTTTAAAAACCTAGAATTTCACAACTAGCTCGAGCGACGAAGTGGTGGCTCGAGCCAACATTACGAGCTCCTAATATTTTGAACTCTGCAAAAGTTGGCTCGAGTGAAGAAGTAGTGGCTCGAGCGAGCTCAGTTATTTCCTTCAGTTGGCTCTAGCCACGAAAAACTGGCTCTAGCCAACAGCTTATTTTCAGTATGTTTTCAAAAGATGTTTTAAGCTCATATCCTCGTTCTCATCTCTTTCCAAATATTCTTAAGCATGAATTATGACTTATTGAGGACCAATAAGCTAAAAAACAACATAATTAAATGATTAGGAAAAAGAGAAAAGATTCATTTGGTTAGAACATTGAATTTCATCCTTTAAGTATGAACCTTGTGTAAACACCCCATTTTTTACCGCTCCTAAGACTTAGGCGCTACTGATGGTTTACTTGGTGGTGAAAGTTGTGTAGTGCCAAATGGTCAATTTCTTCAACAAGAAGAGTTAAATCCTAATCTCACACCCCATTTTTGGACCAAAAAGATTTTAGATCTTAAAATCCTCTCTTTCAAAACACTTTTGAAAAAATTCCTACGATGTTCTAACACTCGCATTTTGTTAAATGTTGCGCTTTTTGGTAAATCAAGCAAGGACAAAGTGGAAATGAATGAAAGAGAGATGAAATCTTTGAAAAATCTTTCAAAACACCTTGTTTAGGGGTTTGGTGTTGAAGAAAAGAGGAGTGGAGGGAAGAAACCTAGTTGAGGAAAAAGTTGGGCATGAATCATTAAGAGAGAGACGAGCAGTACTCACTAAATCGGGCCTATCCACTTGTATACTTGGATTTCAGTTATGAGGCCACCACCATTGGAAAGCCGAGTCCGGATGGGGGAGATATGGTTAGTTGAAGTTAGGCATCAATCCGATTGAGCCGGAAAAGAGCAGTCTTCACTAAAAGAGAAATATCTCTTAGTACACTTGGAATTTTGAGGTGAGGCTACCACCATTGGAAAGCTTACTTCCAGGGCTTCATTTTAGACACAAGAATGACCTGCAAAGAGGTCTAGATGAAGGAGTTATACCCATTTGAAGTCGGACCTGCAAAGCAGAATTTGCAGTCGGCCATAGAAGTGCCGGTCGGCCAAAAAGATGGCCGGTCAGCCAAAAATGTCCAGAAAACTCAAAATTTGCAGATCTTTTCTCTCCAGCTGTTCCACACAAGCTCCAGCTATCCCAATTTAGATATTTTCGACCAAATCTCTTGCTTTTGCTATATATGAAGGCTATATCTCATATTTTGCAAGGTTAGAACATATTAAAGGGTGAGAAAATTTAGGAGCTTCTCACTCTAGAATCCTCTCTCTCTAGAAGATTTGTGAGCAAATTCTCCTCTCTCTCTAGAATTCTCTCTTTCTCCTCTTGTTTTAGGCTTAGAAGTGAGAATTTCCTACACTTTTGCAAAGAAACCCTTAACCAAAGTTGATCATCTTTGGGCTGAGGTAGCTTGGGACTTTGTTTGAGCTCCAAAAGACTGATTTTGGCTCAGATTTTGGCTGCTTTTGCTACTGTGCTTCAAGGTGCTTCAAGGGTAAGCTTTTTTCCCTTTCAAGCTTGTTTTGCCACATTTGCTTTACCCTCATTTTTCCATTGTTTTGGACTATTTTGAGGTTGGTTTTGAACTATAAAAAACTCTGATTTTGAGGTTCTAGAATGATGGTTTAAGCCTTGTTTGGCTAGGGGGTGTTTCCTCCATTTTGATCCTTGGCTTGTAAGGCCTTTTGAGCTATCTTTCAAGCTTTTCAAACAACTTATTTTTGGCCTTAAAACCACTGAATTCTAGAGGGTGGTCCCCTCTCCTCTTTGCTTGCTTGTCTTGTTGGCCTAATTATTGAGCATGTTTTTCTAGCATGTGTTGGCTTATTCTCAGCTTATTTTTGGCCTTATTTCAGCATGGCATAACTCTGTTTTGGCTTTGTTGAGTCACCTCATGCATGCTTTTTACACTTGTAGTGTAATCTTGCTATTTAGCCTTGCATGCTTACTACTTTGGCTCATCATTCTAGCTTATTTTGGTTATGCTTTCACATGCTTTTACTCTAGTTTTAGCATGATTTAGCTCTGATTTTGGTTGGGGAGGTCACCTCTTGCTTAGTTTTTGCACTTGTAGTACAATCTTACTCACTAGCCTAGCATACTTGGTGTTTTGGCCTATTGTTCTAGCATGTGTATGCACTACTCCAGCATGTTTTTGGCTATGTTTTAACATGCTTTAGGTCTGATTTGAGTGGCCTTGGTCATGTATGGCTTCCCTTGTAGGGCTATAGTGTAATTGACTTCACTAGTCTTGAGTTTTGAGGCCCTTAGCATGCTATATTTGTGATGTGTGCATGATATGGCATCATTTGGCATGATATTTCAGAGCATATACTTCCATCATACACTCCTATATATTGCTCTTTAAGTGCTTTTAAGAGTTGAGCCTTATGCCTCGTTTATGAGCCAATGCATGAACATCATTTTCTTACTTTTCATGCTATCTTCTCAGTTCATTTCAGCCACTGTTTTAGCCTGCTATAGCTCTGTTTTGGGCTAGTTTAATCATTTGAGCATTGTATGGCATGCTTCTAGTGTAATGCACTTCACTAGCTTTGACGTCCTTAGCTCTAAGCATATCTTGCATGCATCGTTTTCATGTTTCGATGTCATTTAGCATACTATTTCAGTGCTGGAATGTATATCATCGCATGCTATATTTCATTTGTTGTATCACTTTGAAAGAGGTCTTAAGCCCTTTGTTGGCTTGAGCATGGAATTGAGGCTCTCATGCCTAATGGTTTTAGCCTTTTCTTGAGAGTTTTTACTAACCAAAAGCATGAGGCTTCTTCCATGCTCAAGGTGCTTGTGGCTTAGATCCTCTTTCAAAATCAGAGGACTCTCACTTTTGGACTTAACCGGTTAAAGGACTTATTGGTAATCTAAAATCAGTAAACAAAATGAATCAAAGTAAAATATGCCAAGATAACATGTTTGTATTGCCTTGCATGTGTTTGGATCGGATGTTAATCCAAACACAAGAAATAAGAGACATTTCATACTTGAAGTGATGAAACGTGCCTTATTACTTAGTCACCGACACCCTTGATTGTGCATGATAGGGTGGAGGTTCATCGAGTCTTGTTTATGCATTCATCAACTTGTACAAACTTGGCTTCTCGACCATCGTGCATTGTGATGCTTGGTTGGTGGTCTGAGAGTCAAGCACCGCATTCCTTTAAGCTTGAGATATGATAAGGAGTGTGGTGTTACACACATTTCCTTGCAAATACACTGTCATATCTCTGTTTGTGCTCTGCTGCAACAAAAAGAGAAAACTCAGGGAATTAGTGGCCAACCGGCCACCAGAGCAGCCGACCGGCCATCATTACTGGCCGATGGCCACCATCTCTGGCTAATCATGCCTCAGCATATTCCTGAGATGGGTTAGAATCAACCTGGAAGGTGGCACAATTTTCAGAGGTCTAAAAGTGTGCAAAAAGAGGCATCTTGAGGCAAGGCGGTGGATTTCCGGGAAGACGTGACCGAGCATGCATGCATCCCTTGCCCTCGAGGCCTTTTAACTGCTTTGCTTAGCTAGTTAATTCATTCGTTTTGTACTTAATTAGTTAACGTGCTTAGCTAATAGATCTATGTAGTAATTTGTAATAGTTAGCTTAATTAACGTAGCTAGTTAGCTTTCATTTCATTCAGACCCTCTTGCGAGAGGGCGTATTGTTGTAATAAGGGTGCATGCGTATGTGCATGTCTGCCAACCCCCACTTCTTTCTCCCTTTTACTTATCAACTTTTGATGGTTAGTTTTAGGGCATGTTTCGATTAGCATACTTTATGCTTGCATGCGTGCATCATTCATTTGTCTTGCATGCCCCGGGCTCGGTGCATCATACAAACTGTATTGTGTTTCAATACCTATTTGAATACATGTATTGAAGTGTCGCATTCATATGCCATCTTAGATAGCCGAGCCCATTTAGTTGTATTTTGCATGTGTTGCATTACACACTTAACATAGCTAGGATCATACATTGATTACTAACTAGCTTCTGTTTTGGCTCGGAGTACACTGTAAGTGTTTATGCTTTAGCATCCTTGCATATATGTAAGTGACTGCCATGATAGCATGCTTGCCATGAGGCTAACTGCTTAAGTGTTTAACTGCATGAATGCCTGTGGATAAAGGCTTTATTACTTGAATTGGAACAATTCATCAAATGTGAGTTTTAAGCCCACTTGAGGTGGCAAAATCATATTGTTTTAAGCCCCACTTGAGGGTGGCAATTCCGCACTTTAGCCTACTTGCGAGTAACACTTTCAAACCATTTTTGAAAACAAACATGAGATGTTTTGTTCTAATCCTTGCGATTGAGTCTATACTTGTGTGCTGTGCGCATCATATAGTAATTCTAGATTAATAATCGGAATAAGAACACATGTGTTTATAAAAACAACATATCATGTTAGTAAAGGCCGATCCTTTGATCGGGCGAGCAGGGGTGCTCATTTCATGACCTTCCCCCCTTGTACCCAAGTTCCCGAGCCGAGGCAACTTTCGTGATGACGGACACATGGCCTTAGGCACGAGTCAGGGTTTCCTAAATTTTCCAAAATAAAATATTTAGGTGGCGACTCTGAAATCTGGCAAAGCAATCCATGTTTGGCGCTTTTTGATTAAAATCGATTTTCCAAAACGATTTGCCAGATTTAGACTCTTTGGTGATTTATCAGTCTTACATTGCACTTTGTGAGATTAGATTCAGAACCATGACAGGAGTCCGAACTGTAGTAGCTAGAACCCAATTCGCACCCTCTCTGAAAGGGGGGGCGTGCGGAGCGAGTCTGGGCGGTCTACACCTTGTAATCTATGTTCTTGAAAGAATTTCTAAGTATTATTTGAAGTTGTAGATAAGCCACGCAAGTTCATGATTTGAACACTCTTAAGCATACAACATGCATTCAAATGAATTAAAAGGTTAGAAAGGAGCCTAAGCGAATTAAACAAGTTAAGGAACGGATTAAATAGCATTGTGATCTGATTTGTGTATGTTTATGAATTGTGTAGGAACATCCACGAGGACGAATCAACACTCGAAACATTGTGAGTAATATCTTAGTAAAGATATTTGTGTGTATGCATTATTTTCTAAATGTTACCTACGTGGTAAGTTTCTGAACTTATGAATTTGTACTATGAATGAGTGTTCTATCCATTCGATTCGTAATAAATTCTATAAAGTGATTGATGTAAAAATATGAAATGGGCCTAAGGCCGTTCGGTATATTTGATAAGGACACAGATTGGGCCTAAAGCCGTTTGGTGTATTTGACGAGGACATGGATTGGGCCTAAGGCTGTTCAGAATCTTTAACAAGATAGACTAAAGGTCATCTTATATATAAATTGGACCGAAGGTCGTTTTGTATGATTGTTAAATAGACCAAAGATCGTTTTGAATAAGGAATTGATTTGACCAAAGGTCGTTTTGAATATGAATACGGATGTAATCACGATTATGAATGTGACTATGCGCATAGTTATGAATATAAGAATGTTGGACCCCCGGTCGTTTGGTATTATGATATGAAGGATTGGTGGTCATTCGTATATGGATCTATTAGACCCGAGGTCAATCTATGAATGAGTATTGGACCCGAGGTCGTTTTGTATAGATGGACCCAAGGTCATTTTGTGTACAATGGACTTGAGGTCGTTTTGTATATGAGCTGGACCTAAGGTCGTTTTGTATACGAGTTGGACTTGAGGTCGTTTTGTATATAGATATGATGTATTGGACCCGAGGTCGATTTGCTTTGTTATGATCTACAAATCTGATATGAATTAGAATAGTAGTTCAAATGTTTAAATTATAAGTATAATTTATTTATGTACGAATCTCATTCATTAACCTCTTTACCCTGGTATTATTTATTGGTCATTAGCTCACTTCGTATTTATATGTATGTAAGTGAGCAATGGGATGTGTAGCCCCAACCTTAGTGAGATTGTGAAAGATTCTTGAGATTTTGGAGTCATCCAAGGTTGCCTCACGCACGAGGCTTTTATTTGACTTTCTTTTGCTTACTTTCAATGGTCATGTAAGACCAGGCCTGTATATAAACCTTGGTTCTTAGTTTGCCAGTTTTTGAATCGTCCTACATATGTATAATCTTTTATGTTCTGTTGGGTGTGAGTTATTATATAAGTGGAAAGTTTTTTTTATTTTGCCATATATACACAGCTCATTGGGACAAAATTTATCGTTATGCTTCCGTATATGGCCCCATATTATAAATTTTTAATTGATTTCTGTCTAAGGCCGTACGTAATCTCATGATTATTGGCTGATTATGGTCCTAATCTACAGGGGTGGGTTCGGCTCATGACAACGCGCCGCTAGCTCCTTCTCTATCACTCTCTGGGGGTGAGCATGGTCCGGATTGATCCGGATTAGGGTAAAACCAAGACTAATCCATTATCTACGGTTCCCAAAAAATTGGAACTAATCCAATCTGTTGAAATCGTGGAATAAATCTAAATCAATCCATTTAAATACGGATTAAATCGGTTTAGAATCACGGATTCATATAATTAAATAACAAAAAAATATATAGAACGTTTTAATTTCATAAAAATATAAACATAACATCATATTAATTTCACAATAGCAACATATCTTTCCATAATAGCGACATACTGTTCTAGAATTTAAACAACTATAAGAAAACTGATTCCACCATAAGTATTTAGACCATTACAAATTGAAACTAAAAACTAATAAACAAAAGTAATAAAAGAAGATACTATCCAGGTTTAAGTTTTATATGAAATAAGAGAAGATACTATGCGGGAGGGTGTGTAATATAAATGTAGGCTATTTGTATACAGTCCGGATCGATTCCAATCCAGAACAGTGGGGTTCAATCCGGAACCAATCTGTGGACTACGGACTTTTAATTTTTCAATCCGGAATCAAATCACAGATTCAAAAACCCAATCCAAACTTACCGGATTAGACTTGACTTGATCAGATTACAGATTTCACAGATTACTTGCTCAGCCCTATCACTCTTCCACCACCGCAATTCATTTCCCACACTCCTCGCACTATTTTTATCTCTTCTCTTCTCTCTTTATCCTTCGTCAATAACCACCCACTACTAATACACAACTACCATTGGCGACACCATACACGGTTGCTGTCACTTGCGTTGGAGAAGAAGTGGAGATGAAAGAGAAAGAGAAACCTAAATAGAGGGAAGGCAATGGCAATGGCAATGGCAATGGCAATGGCATGGTAGTGGTTGGTGTTGGAGAGTAGAGACTAAACTGAGACTAATGGAGGTATGGTTGGTGTTGGAGCGCAAAGACTAAGCTGAGACAAAGAGAGATGGTGATGGCTAGTGATAGTAATGGGGAAAGGTAGTGAAGGTGGTTAGAATTGGAAAGTGAGCAAAAATGACAGGTGGCAGTGGTTGGGTTTGGGAAGAAGATAAATGAGAGGCGATGAGGGTGATCAAGGTTAGAGAAGAGAAATAGAGAGAAGGCGATGGTGGTTGGTGGTGATGATAGTGGCGCTATTGAGAGAGGGTGGTAAGAGAAAGAGATGGAGGGGTGTTGAGTTTATATGAAACATATATTTTGATCATCTTATTTTTTAGTCCATCAGTTTGCAATTATTTTTCATGTATCCATAGCATTTTTTTTTTTATGGCAAAATTGCATTTAAGTGAAAACTTTTATAAAATAACCTTAATTTGATGAAAAAGTTTATGCATTTACATTTTAATGTTGCACAATTTTTCACTAATATGTAATTATTTTCATCAAATTCCACTAAATGATATTTTCCCTTCTTTTATTCTCCAATTAAATAGTAATTTATCTTTCTTCTTTCTATTTATTTGTAATTTTCTCAAGAAATTAAGTCAAAATTGATTAGAAAATTGATAAAGTTGGCTTATTTTTAATTTGTTTTGTTTAAAAAATATTATATATAATCATATTTCTTAATTTTTTTCCCACTCCTAAATACAAATAAGCAATCCAATTTGTGTTAATATAAGTCTTATTGGTTAAGAAAGGGACATAAGAAATGAGATTAATTATAACATTATTTTTATAAAAAAAAAATTTTCAAAAATTATCAAAAAAAGTACTCTTAAAATTTTCAGAATTATGTTCACATAAAAGTAAAATAATAGATTTTTCTAGGGGTGAGCATGGTCCGGATTGGACCGAATTGGGGTAAAATCAAGACCAATCCATTATTTACGATTTCTAAAAAATTGGAACCAATTCAATCCGTTTAAATCATGGAACCAATCCGAACCAATCCATTTAAACACGGATTTGATCGGTTTAGAACCACGAATTCACATAATTAAATAACAAAAAAAAAATATATTTAACACTTTAATTTCTTAAAAACATAAACATAGCGCCATATTAATTTCACAATAGCAACATGTTTTTCTATAATAACGACATACTATTCTAGAATTTAAACAATCATAAGTATTTAGACCATTACAAATTAAAACCAAAAACTAACAAACAAAAATAATAAAAAAAGATATTATACGAATTTAGGCCTTGTTTGGCATAACCTATATAATCTATCTTTTTATCTTTTTTCCATCACATCATCTCTCTACTTTTTTACACATCTTTTCGTAAAAAGACAAAAAGTGCACTTTTTTAAGACACCCCAAACCAACCCTTAGATTTGAGTTTAGGTTTTATATAGGATAAGAAAAGATGCTATGAGAGAGAATGTATAATAAAAATATAAACTATTTATATACGGTCCGGATCGGTTTCAATCCGAAATCGTGGGGTTCAATCCGGAACCAATCCGTGGATTACAGATTTTTAATTCTTCAATCCGTAACCGAACCACGGATTCAAAAAATCAATCTAAACCTATCGAATTAGATTGAACTGGATCAAATTACGAATTTCACGAATTTCTTACTCAGCTCTAAATTTTTTACTTTTTGAGAATATTATGTACAAGGAAAAAAAAAATTACAAAAACAAACCAAGAAAATAAATACATAACCCAAGAAACCAGAGACATCTATAGAGATCTGTCCGGTGATATGTTGTGTGATTTGTTCAATCTTTTTCCAAAGACCCAAACACAAAATTAACAAACTTTCACTATCATCATCGAATTGAGAAAGATTTGATTCAGCAGAGTTGCATATGAAATGGTTATGGTGAGTGTGAAAAAGCCCTTATTGATTAGCATTTCACTTTTCACACTCTCTCTCCTCCTCGCCGTGATTTGGTTCACCCCTTCTAATCCCTTTTCCGAAAGCTTGCTTTCCTCTACATCTTCAATGTAAGTATATATATACACCTCTATTTTCTTCTATCTGTTTGGTTGCAGAGAAACAGATGGAAAATTTAGAAAAACTCAGTTGTGTTTGATGTTTTGTGATATGGGTTGTCTGGGGAATGAGATTTTGCTTTTCTTTATGATCATCTTTTGGATTAATTGAGATTTGTATTTGAAATTCAGGTCCGAGATGCGTGGAGAAAAAACTCATATATGGAGTGTTCGAAGGATTGTAGAGTGGCGACCTTGTAAATGGTGGCTTAATGGAGATCTAAGTGGTTAGTGAAATTTTTGTTGAGTTCTTTGTTTCTTTTTGGGGTTTATTGTTTGAGATCTTGGTGACATACTTGAGGGTTGTTTTTTTAGGAAATATTTCAATAATACAGTTCATCTTTCAGTTCAGGATTATTTTAGGAAAGAATCAATAAATTTTGAACAATCTCAATAAATGAATTCGAAGTAGAACAAGTGGTATGTCTGAAGAAAACAAGGAGGGTTATGGAAATATGATTTTGTGGAATCATTGAATTTCACAGGTAAATGAATCAAGGTTTTGTTCCTCTACTGAAGTAGTTAAGATAGGAATTATTTGAGGGGCTTGTTATGACATTGGAGTTAGGGTTAGTGTTAAGAGGTTTGTAATTTATTTTTTTGATATTTCTGAGTCAAGCTTGACTGGCTTTCAATGCAGACAATTTGCATTTGGTTTTTTGTGTTGAAATGCTGCAGCTCTTCCGGCAGAGAGTAGTGGGTTTATTCGAGTGGATTGCTATGGTGGGCTTAATCAGATGAGAAGGGATGTAAGTACTTCACAGGGTTCTGGTGACTTTTTCTTTTTTCTTTTTTCCTTTTTTTGAGTTGATATTTTGTGCTAAATTTTAAGCTTGATCGGGTATAATTGGATTTTGTTTGTGATGCTTGCAGTTTTGTGATGGTGTTGGCATCGCACGTTTACTGAATGCAACTCTTGTTTTGCCAAAGTTTGAGGTGGCTGCATACTGGAATGAATCGAGGTAGTTGATGGTTATGATTTATGATTAAGAATGGATGTTACCTTGCATTATATGATCTGAGTTATCACTTCATAATTTAGTAGGAACGGCTTTAAGTCGTTATTCAGGCCCTGAACTCATTTCATGGCATTAGAATTAGATAAATTCCATGAATGCAATGTAGTTTTAACTTTGTTCTATGGCAGCAAAAGAATGAACAAATGGTAAACTCTGAAGTCTATAGATTAAAAGACAAAAGCAATCTCAAATCTTGTGGAATCACTTGTGTTGATGAGTGCTTAAAAAAAATCAGTGGAGGGAGTGGAGATAAGTATAGATATTTCAGTAGCTTGTCTAAACTGCGACCTTGGTTTGCATTCCGGTTCGGTTTTTTCTTCTGAATTTCGTTAATAATTGTGGAATAGTTGGAAGTGTGGTATAGGGGGAGGACATAGTGGGCTTTTATGTTTGTCGACATAATGAGTCCTGATTCAAATTTCAACAAAACCTTTAGCATCTTTATGTGTGAAACTTTTACTGGAGGTGGATAGAGTGCATTGATCTATTTTCCTTTCTGGAATCTGTAATTATATAGTGTTGGTAGGAATCTATTTGGAGCACCTTTTATTGATTTGACGAGAAGGAATCAATTGTTGTTCAGTTAGTGAACTGGAAGCAAAGAAAGACACTAATCTTTAATTTCTTTCTGTTCTCTGATGTTCAGGAGTGTAATCTGTTTATGTGGGTCACTTTTTTGCTTGAAGTATATCTTATCCGATTTAAATGATTACTCAAAATTTGAACTCATTGGCTGCAGTCCTTGGCGGTAAAAATAGATCTACAGCTTTTCCCCTGTGAGAATTTATGTGCCTGAGTGGATCTGAAATCACAACGCAGTGTACTTTTTTGGTTATCCAGCACATGGTTCTTCAAAAATATGGAATGAAAGAATTGGCGAAGAGTTGCATAGTTCTCCATTGTATGTGTTGTTATTTTTGTATAGAATATGTAACACTTGGGATTTATGTTACCCTCTTTGAGCCAAAATCCTGCCTCCGCAACTGCATACCTTCATATGTACTGTTGCCACTGTGAATTCAAGTATTATTAGTGTCAAGACTAAGTTTGCCAGGGCCATCCTTTGTAAATTCTTGCTGGAATTTATGGCATTATCTGTAGTAGGCGGTGATTTTTTTTTTCTTTCAAGCATTGAACTCCTGAATCTTCAAGCAATCCTTGAAACCTTACCTGCTTTGGATCTTTAATAAGCAATAAATGGCCCTTAACAGGGGAACATATCTGGGAGATCGTTAGAAAAACTTTATCTACAACCTTTTGCTTCCATTTTCAATTTGGGGTTCATATATTCCTCAGTGACATAATTACCTAAGAAGTCGGACAATATTTTTCTTATTAGCCACTATTCTTCACAATCACTGTCTAAAATTGACCAAAGCAGACACATGTTTTATACTTCCTTTTCTTTTATTAACTTACAGAATGCCATAAAATAGAGGTGTAAAATTTTTCCCTCTAATCTACTGGTAATTGAACTTTTTCCCTTTAGTATATGTGTGTGCGCATGTTTGTGTGGCGACATTCTTCTAACTCTTTAGTTTGGTCAAAGAAGATAAATCTTTTAGACTTCTTTTACTTCTATTAACTTACAGAACACCACAAAATAGAGATGTAAAAAATTCCCTCTAATCTACTGATAGTTGACCTTTTCCCTTTAGTTTATATGTGTGTGTTTGCACACGTTTGTGTTTTAACATTCTTCTGACTCTTTAGTTTTACTTCAGTGGTTTTGCAGATGTGTTTGATGTGGATTACTTCATTCAACAGATGAATGGCTTTGTTAATGTTGTTAAAGAATTGCCAGCAGAGATTGCATCAAAAGAACCATTCCACGTGGATTGCAGCAAACGCAAAGGCCAATTTGATTACGTCGAAAGTGTTCTCCCTTCTCTATTGGAGCATCGTTATATTTCAATCACACCAGCTATGAGCCAAAGGAGAGATAGGTAACCATGTTGTTCTTGATTGAACAGAAGGTTTCTTGCTTTGGGATTCCATTTATTTTTATTTTACTTTATTTCAAGAAGATCCATTGACCAATTTTAAAGCTATGATAACAGGGCTGAAATAGTAAACGGTGTTAGCTGAGGGATTCTATGCTGCATTTTGTGGGCATATCATGTTTTTGGTTTTGTTAGGTGTACAAAAAGTAGTGCAAGTTGGTTCAGCACCTCTTGCCCTCTTTGGTCAATGAAAGATTTATGTTCCTCCAAATGTCTAATAGGTTGTGTTGGTTTTCTTTATTGGATTATATGAACCTTGGTTCAGCCTTTATTGTTGAATATGTGTCATAGCAAAGGCACAATATATTCCTCAGTTGCTTCTTGATGAGTGGTTGTTCTTCTTTGTGTGTGATGTTGTTTTAGTCCAATGATGGTTTGTTATTTGTTTTCTAACTGGCAACCTGGAAAAAATAATGAAGTTATGTTTTCTGAGGTCCTTTCTGATGCATCCCTATGTTTTAAATATTGTAGATATCCTCTGAATGCAAAGGCTGCCCTTTGTCAGGCTTGTTACAATGCATTACGCCTTACCAGAGCCTTGGAGAAGAAAGGCTCTGAGCTTCTACAAGCCATACCGAAACCCTTTCTCTCACTTCACCTTCGGTTCGAACCTGACATGGTAGCTTATAGCCAATGCAACTATTCTGGCCTCTCTTCTGCTTCCATGGAAGCCATAGAGGCTGCACAGGGAGATCGAAAACCCTGGACTGGAGAAGCTGCCCGTGTTTGGCGAAACCGTGGGAAATGCCCCCTCACTCCTAAAGAGACTGCTTTCATCCTTCAAGCTCTTTCCATCCCTACAAACACAAACATTTATTTGGCGGCCGGAGATGGTCTTATGGAACTTGGAGGGCTAACCTCAGTTTACACTAATTTTTTTACAAAGGCTACACTTCTTAGTGGTGAGGACTTTACAAGCATGCATGGGAACACAAAAGCTGCACTGGATTATTATGTTTCGATCAACAGCGATTCATATGTGGCCACATATTTTGGGAACATGGATAAGATGGTTGCAGCAATGCGGGCTTTCAAGGGGTTGTTTAAAACTCTTTTCTTGAGCAGAAGGGCTTTTGCCGAGTTCACTTCTCAGGGCTTGGAGGGGAAGGAGTTGATGGAAGCACTTTGGAAGGCGCATAGAGATGATTTTTTGATGGGAAGAGGTTCTGCTTTGCCTGATTGCTTTTGCGAATTCAAATTATGAGAGGTCAGGTTTTGTTTCTGTTTTTTCATAAATTTTTAAGCTTTGCATTTTTGTTTTTTGTACTAGTGATGGGTGAAACATGTATTATTTTCAATTGTAGGAAGTGTGTCACCCTTGCAATTTGTTCATGCTAGTTCAATATTATTCACTTAATTGACTGTGTAACATTTGTTTTACCCAAGCATTTTACTGTGGGCAAATATGGAGATGACATGAAAATTAAATTCATTCAATTTTTCTACTGAGCAATTCAATTTTTTAGTTCTAATCATAGGAAATATCCTTGTTTATTAGTTTATTTACTTTTTGTCAAACTTAGGCCTTGTTTGGGAACATGCTAATTTGCTAACTTTTTGACTATTTGGCTAAAATATGAGCTAAAAAAAACTAGTATGTTTGGGATGACTTTTTGACTTTTTACGAAAAGATGTGCAAAAAGTAGAGAGAAAAGAGAATCTTTGACTTTTTGGTATGGGTTGTTGGCTTTTTGACTAATTTAGTAACTTTTTGACTTTTTGGCTAAAAATAAAGGTTCCCAAACAAGGCCTTAATATATATAGCGGTCGCATTTTGGAATAAAAATTAGGATAAATTATACTGTGACCCACTATATTGATTTTCCTTAAATTCCGAATTGCATAATATTTTATTCCACAATTACATATTTTTTTGTTTGGTCAGAATAGTCCTAATATTTTGGTCTTGGATTAGTAATTACTACTTTATTAGAAGATTGTTAATTACCACTATTTTTTTTAATAGAATTTCAATTCTGCCCTTATACTAATTATTTTAAACAGATATAAAATTATATATGTGTGTTAATGAGTTAAGTGATGAATGGTTAAAAGTTTATAATTATTCTATTCTTTTTAATCATTAATACACTTTTATTAAATTAAACTCACAACTAAAAATAAAATGAGGGAATTAATTTAATAAAGTGTATTAATGATTAAAAAGAATAGAATAATTTCCCGAATAATTATACACTTTTAACCATTAAGCAAAATTACTTGTTTACCTTGACAGCTGTTTTTAGGAGATCATTAATTTAGTTGATTTTGATATAAAGTGATCTTTTGATAAATAAAAACACAAGAAACTAATTTAATTATCCAACTTAACACTCGAATATATATATATATTATGTTAAAACTGTAGAGCTTACTATATTTTTCCAAATCTTGAGAGATTATTTATTAGAGAAACTCTTTTCTGTAAGTTGCCCATGGATGCTATGACTGGTAGATAGAAAATGGCACCAATTCAGTGAAAGTCTCATCATACTCCAAAATCAAGAGCAATTCTGGAGCCATTTGGGCTTGAAACCTCTACTCTAGAATCACATTGCAATCATCACAATCACAATGAAAACAACAATATAGGCATGCGATTCAGCTATTGCATTAGGCATTTGACAGTAGGTTTAGTATGGGTAGATCTTCCATGGGCATTGAAACAGTTTGCATTAGTCTTCTTCCCTGGAATTGTGGAGGCTATGTACACACGGTCAAGTGAAATGTCGGTGCAGCAGCCGCCGCCACTCTGGCTGCAACTCAGATTTATCGCCTCATCTGCAGTTGATGTCCCCATAATTCCAGAGTATGATATATCACTCAGTTCAACTGCTGATGTCTTCACAAAAACAGATGATAGAATATATGAGCAAACCAACTTCTAATTAGAATTTACTTAATTCTATAAAAAATTGCAAAAAGTTTCTATCGTGTTCCAATTCTTCTTTTTCAATGGGGTAATAAACATTATTGTATGTTACAATACATTGATCCGTGTCATAAGATTTTGAATGTTGGCCATTACAAATATCGGCCGATATGTATTGGTAGGCGTATAAACAAGTTGAGTCTAGGTTGTTCAAACTTAGATGATCTTTTTTTAGCTCAATCTAGAGCAAGCTTTTAACGAGTTAAGCTTAAGTAGTTTGATTTGTTTTACTGCCCTACTATCTGAACTCTGAGGCTCCAAGTCAGATACTTGCAGTTGTGATCTGATTTCACATCTGTATCACCCCAATTATATCAGTCTGAATCATGATTCATGTATATTTCAACCAATTCGCACACTTCCTTTTCTCTTGTCTTCTAATTTCAGAGACTTTGTTCATGATTTTAAGAAGATTATGTTCATATCACCCAATTCGCATATGTTCCACTCCGTTACATCACAATCAATACTTATTCGTTTTCTTCTGATATCGCTATTTAGAACAATGTTTGTGCATGCAATGGTTGAATGAGGGAGATGTGTATATATTCTTACTTTGTTTTGGCAGTCGACTCGACTAGGACAATAGAACTGATCAATTAAGATGGGATTATTGACTTGGACCAGCTTAATATTCTCAAATGAAATCTTCCTTGCATACCCATTTCCTCCCTGTAACAACAATAATTACCTGATGAATTAATTAACCAAAAATAATGAAAACAAGAATTTTGAATAATTAAAATTGAAGTTGTTTAGATCCCCAAGTAATAACACTATAGGGTTACCTGCCAAGTCTTAATCCTCACACCATTCATAGTTCCTTTGAATGTACAATTGCTCACATGAATTCCTTCCACTCTGTCATACCCTCCGTACCCCAAGGCCCCAATGCTGCATTGAAAGATTACCTTTTTCTTAAGCTTGATCATTGTAAATTTGCATTGTAATTAACGAAAAACATATATAGTTGTTACATGAAGTAAAGAATTAGACACAGGGTAACGATATGCTCCTTTGTTCCTGTCTATTGGAGGTATTCTGAACAGCAATCAATTGATTTTCGATGAAGCTAAGGCTGTATAGAAAGAACCTAAATCGCTCTAGAGGATCCGGACTCGTATTGAATGAAAAATGGGCAAACTACTTGGTTGGGACTGGAGTAATGATGGGAAAGTTGATGAAGTTGTTAGTGGGATTGTCGAACTGGAAGAAAATTGTATGGACTATGCTTCACAAGAAGGGCAATAAGCACCAGAATCAATGGCCTTATTGTTCTATTTAGGCACTTCATTGGGTTTTCTATTTTTCTTAATGAAGCTTATTTTCTGGAATGTTAGAGGTATTGAAAAAAGAAAAAGAAAAAGAAAAAAGAGAAAATGGTTAGGAGATTAATTGCTTAAAGTGTTGAGGCATTGAGTGGGTAAACACCCTTCTCTTTGCAGGTAATATTAGATTTCTATTGATGTTCTTTTGACACTCAATTGTTTATCATCAATAATATTTATTTTGTTTCCGAATTTTTTTTTAAATTTATTTATAAAAAAGATAATTTGTAGCAAAGTTTTTTAAAATTTAGATGGAGAGATGAACAAAGGCAAAAAAGGGCCTTGTAACCTGATACCATGGCCTGGTCCGCATGTTACACCAGTGATACTAATATTTGATGAGCCCCCACTTATAGCAATGCAATCATCACCTGTATATTGTTCCACAAAATATATATATATATATATTTAAATAAAAAAATTTATAACGAAGAAGACGCGGAATCATACATGCATGATAATTTTCAAAACAAGAAAAAGAAAAGAAAACAAGAATGCAACCTGTTTTTATGTTAGAGTTGCCGATTTGAATGTTAGTTGAACCCGGAATGTCAATGCCGTCAGTGTTAGGGCTTGTTTCAGTGGCTATTATGTGAAGGTTAGAGATGACTACCCCATTGCAATTTTTCACTGTCATATGATTTCTTGGACTGTTGATATGTGCTAGTCCATTGAGTTGAAGATCATTACATGTATCAAATGTTAGAGCCTACATGCATGTCCATCATCAACGAATATACATACATAAATATATGTAATGTATACAATTCTATATATGGCAATAAAAAGATAAAAGGACTTCTTGTACTTACAGTTGGTCCGTTACATTTTGCACCCTGTATGTATATACAAATGTGTTTACAGTTTGCCCTTGTGATTGTGATAAAAAGTTACTTCCAAGTGATATGATCACAGAAACGAGCACAAAAGGTGTATAGAAGATTGGGAGGGCATACTTTTTAGAAACGGACCGCACTATCGAATCCAATAAAATTATGTCTATTTATGTAAATTTTTTTATGTCCATTTCTATGTTATTATCATTTTAGAAGCCGATAAACAAGGTATATATTGATATAAGGATGGCTTGCTCCCACTACAGAAGAAGAAGAAGAAAAAACAATTAGCAACAAAAAAAGATTCAGCAGAAAGTCTGGTATTTGTCGCTAAAAGTATCGGTGACAAGTTAGAAACACAACGCCTAGTCAGTGTAAAAATTTTACTATCAAAGTACAAAAGTCGCGCCAAAAATGTTTCTTTTCATCTAGTGTTTAATTTGGCTTATGTGATCCATTGTGAGTCACATTATGATGATCTAAGTTGCTCGTAACATTTAAGAAACAATATTATATTGATCCAATAATGGTAATCATATGTATCATTATCTTTATCTTTAAAAATAAAATAAAAAATAAAAATAAGAAGAAGAATAAGAAGAAGAAGAAGAATGATACTTGTGATTTTGAAAATGCTCTCCATATTTTGATAATAAATATGATGAAATTACTTAATTATGATTATTGAATTCAGGGTTCGTTTGGGAAGTGATTTTTGTAATAACTTTTTAATTAAAATATGAGGTGAAAGTATTCGAGAATTATTTTTTAATTTTTTATGAAAAAATGTGCCAAGAAAGGAAGAAGTTTTTGACTTTTTTTACATAATTTTTTAGTTTTTTTTAGTAAAGTTTGAACTAAAACCTCATCTTCCCAAACGACACTCGAATCGGATTGTTTTTCCCACAAATGAATTACAAAGAAAAAGAGCTACAAGATGAGTACACACTGACATTTTGTACATTCTGCTGCAAGCAAGGTTGTGGCCACCAAGCTGAGCCCTGACCGTCTATTCGTCCTTGTTGTCCAATGATGGAGAGTCCACTGACATTCGAGAAGGTGAGCCACGTGTTAATGTGATGCCCAATCCATGCCCATTTTGTGTTGGGTGCAACAAGGTTTCCTAGAACCTGTGGACAGAGACAGACATATAGACTCAGAAACTCTCTCCAAACTTTATAGTTCCATTGATGAGTGAGTGAGTTGATGATGAATGATGATACTTTTGTTTTGTTAACAATGTCATGTGATGAAGATGTGTCTCATTCTTGTCACATGCAGTTTTTATGAGATTTGGGATAATGCACTTCTTGTAAGTTGTAACACACACACCCTTTGAATGAGTTTTGACCAAATCTTCAGTGAATTGGGTTTGTGAAGTTCTGATCTATGTATCTAGGGAATGACAAATATAATACATAAGAGCCATAGACTTCAACTTATTATAGTTGATTGAGAAGAGAGGTAAATCAGAAATTGAGAAATAATAAAACTATACAAATACAAAGTACACTGCTCCTTATTAAGCTATTTATAACTTCTTCTCTTTTTTTTTTTATGAGAAATTCTCTCTCGCTAATTTTTTTGTCACTATTTCATATCACCTCTATAGAACATTGTATTTTTTTTTTCTTTTTTTTTAGAGTATGTGTCAGAATGTTTGATGTAATTTTTGTTTATAGTTTTTGAGACAAAAATAGCTTACATAAGTTGAAATAAATTGATTGTTTGAAAGTTAGGACATGGTGTTTTTAAGTACTACTTTCAGATTATCAATTTTGAACTTAAAGAAAAGTAGAACCAAATAGGCTCAATGATTTATGTAATTCAGCTTTAAGCCTACGTTCGTGGGGAAGAAAGAGGAATTTTACTATAAAAGTATAGAATATAATGAGTTGGTTCTTTCTACAACTATTTGTTTACGTATGCATTCGAAGTGATAAAACCCCACAATGCTAAAGTAATCCATTAAATAGCAAGATTTGATTAATACTAATCCGGGTTGAAATAGTCACAATACTAAAATTGGAGCAAGCCAAACAATCATGTAATAAGCATAGTTCAAGATGCATTCAAGACAGATTCACAAGGAGAGAGATGTATAATAATTATATAAATGTTCATGAAACATGAAATAAACACAAAACAAGCTACAACGAAGGCAAGAATTAAGGAAATAAAACATGCATGTAATGCATTTTGTTCGAATAAATAATGATTCTCATCATAATTTGATTGTTCATGGTAGAGTTACTATTATTACCTGCACAAAGATGTTAGACGATTTGCATGGGCCACTGAAAGTTGCAGGCTTCAACAAGAATGTCATCCTAGGTATGACGAGGATAGGAACGACTGACTCAGCTTGACAGACCGCTTTCCACACTTTCAGAAATGCCTTCGCATTATCAAGAAAACAATGGATTAAAGATTTTCTTTCAAACAAAACAATTCACTAGTTGGACAACTTCTGTGTGTTTCCGTAAAAATGGGTTGTTTTTGAAGGAAATTTTCGAATACAGTTTTTAGAAACAGTTTGTGAAACAAGTTTTAGGTGTTTTCCGGAAAATAAAAACTCAACCAAACATCTAGTATCAGCCTGTTGAATATCTAGTTCTGTTCATATATAATTAATAGAGGACACATCAATTTTGAAGATTTTGTTATTGTACTAGCCAAATGTGTTCTCTTGAAATCTCCAAAGCTAAAACATTTAGAGAAAAAACTGTAGATAAACAGCTGACATTTGAACTAGAAATGTGTTTATTATGCAAGGTTTACAGAGAAATGAAGCTGAAGAATTCATGGGAAATCAATATTTCCAAAAGAGAAGCTTTCACTCTTCTGCATCTCACTTTTGCAGCAAGTGCCCCCACAGGCATCTAATAGTGTACGCGCATGCGAGTACAGGGTGTGTGTGTGTGTGTGAGAAAGAGAGAGAGAGGAGGGGGGGGATTTACTTGGAAATCATCAGTTTTTCCATCTCCAACAGCTCCATAATTCATGACATTGGATGTGAGACTAGTTGTAGTGCCCAGCCTGGTTGGGGCCAAGCATAGAATCAAGAAAATGGTCCAGTGATCCTGAAATAGACATCCCAAATATTGACAAAAGCGAATCATACTATTGTAGATGATTTTTTCCTTTTTACTACTCTTCAAGAGTGTTCTTAAATAAAGCACAGAATAAAAATTACTAGATTGAGCACTAGCACATAGATTGTAAACTATTATGTGCACATACATAACTATTGCATAAAAACGACATTAAATAACCTGCTGTTACTGATGGTTCTATTACAGACATCACAACCCAATGATTCTGATTGGGTAATTGGTCAGTGGAGGAACCAAATTAAGCCACTAAAAGTGAAAAACTTGTGGGAGAACCTCACCATTATGAAAGAGTAGAAGTATCATAAACAATCACAATATTACATCAAAAAACTTCATGGTTCTTTATATCTTACATGTTGTATAAGTACTCACAACTTACAAATTGTTGCCATCTAATAATAACTTGTTATAGAAGTCCCTTCCACTATTTTTATGTATAAATAAACATTGTAATTTGAATTCCTAAATCTTATCTTTTGGATGTACTTAATTTAAAGAAATCAAAGAAACTTGTTTTCAAAGTCTTGTAACTCACAAAATCTACTTTATTATATAAAGCACATAACTCATAAGGTTTTTTGAAGTTCTGTAACACTTTTTTTCCCCTCATATTGTTTACTGTTCTAGAAAATAACTACTAATCCTAACAGTTATCAAATTCAACCTTCATTCATCAAATCACTCAAAAAAGTTAGATACAAAATTACAATGCATTGTGTTTATACCCACCACTAATATATATGATATAGATTTGTTCAAATTGTAAAGGCTAATTAAGTACTTAGGATCATGTGCTGAGGAACTTGAAACTGCAAAACAGGGCATATAAGAAGATCAAGCACACATGGTTTAACACCTATAAATGGCATGGCTTTCACGCCAAGGGTCTCAATAACTACATTGATCATGTGATTGGATAAGGATATCGTTTGTCTTTAAATTATTATGTTTCTCTATCTTAATGCATTTTCATTGATTAAATTATGTGAGAATTTTAAGATATGATCATATAATTGATGACAGTCTATTAGCAAAAATCTGGTTTAGATCAAATCGACAGGAGAGATTCGACAAAGAAACCAAAATTTTAAAAACAACAAATAGATCAAGCAATGTGGTTGATGTCCTATCCCTTAACAGTTTCAAGGACTTCTTTGGAGGTTGCAGTGCGAAGAAACAAGTGCAAATAAACTGGAATTCGATTGAAGAACAAGTAAACTTGTCACTTAATTACAAGAATTAAATCACAAGTTCCAAAGCACAACAATTGATAGAGCCAAACTTGGTTCCAAAGACTGAAATACAAACAAACAAACTAACCCTAAGTACAAGACCTACTTCTAATTAAGTTATGCTACTCCTAATTTCACATGAGTTGTGAATTTGGTTGAAGGCCTTCTTCCCTTTGAATTCCCAGCTTTTATATGGCTTCCAATGGTTATGTTGTGCTACCACGTGTCCATTTGCTAGGCTCCCATGAACTGCAACTGCTGCAACTACCTTTGCACTTTCTCTCCTCCTACAACTGCCATGTATTGCACCCTCATTCCTCTTTCTCGGGCCACTAACTTCACTTCCTTCATTCTTGGCCCTCTCCTGCATGTGTTTATGCCTCTGTCGACAAAGAATTCTAAGCTTTGAACTTCTCTCATTGCCACATTTTCCCCATCCTTGTCATCTTCATCAGACATCAAGTCTTTTTCTAATTCTTTCAACTTCTGTCTCCACAAGTTTTCTCAGAGAGCTTCTCAGTAGGCCTGTCAACTACCTTTTCTAATTCTATTTTCCTTTTCAAAATCCGAACTGGCTGCACTGGATGGTCCCTAGAAGTTGACCCATTCACCTCCTTTACTGGAGAAGTAGAAACCAATCCATTTCTAGTCCAAACTAAGTCTTGCCTCCTAGTTGGCTTATCTCCTGCAACCCTAAGACATCATGGCATGAAACTTCCTTTGTTCCCTCCTTTTTTGAGTTCTAGTCTCTCCCATTGGTCTCTAACCACCCATAGGAAATTTTGGATGAACTACCCCTTGCCACCCTAAGTAGGGTGGTAT
Organism: Camellia lanceoleosa; assembly: GCA_025200525.1. Taxonomy (NCBI): domain Eukaryota; kingdom Viridiplantae; phylum Streptophyta; class Magnoliopsida; order Ericales; family Theaceae; genus Camellia; species Camellia lanceoleosa. Next base: position 134,672,491 of record CM045759.1, on the reverse strand, counting down.
CGGAGGCTTTACCATTTTTAGTTGAACTAGCTGCATATTTGGCCTCATTCTTAGGCCACGATACTACTGTTGAAGTCCCCCAAATGGTCTCACAAACTGTTGGTGTTTCCCATATGGCCTGCCAATCTGTTGTTTGCCACTATATGGCCTTGTCAGTATCTTTAGGTTTTCATATGGCATAGAGCCTTTTTGCTGTTTCAGCATGGCCCTTATATTACTTGACCCTCCAAAGCATGGATGAACAGGAGCTCTTTGGAACAGAAATGGAGCATCATCCTTTCCATAATTCTTTGCAGGACCAAATATCCCTGGATCTAACCCATCATAAAACATACAATCATTATCAAATATCTGCAAGTCACCATTTCCCATGGTATTGAACTTGAGGCCAACATCTTTTTCAATTTTTTTTTTTAATTCCATCTATCATAATGACCTTGGCTCTTTCTTTTTCAATGCCACATCTAAAACAAATGAACCTCTCACTAAGCTCTTCTTGAACTTTCTTTCCTTTTGCCTCCTTGGCAATCTTCTCCATCCTTTCTTTGTGGAGTTTCTCTAGTTCTACCAAGAGAACTCTGGGGCTCTTCCCATTCTTCTTTTGATTAGTCGATTGGAAGTCAGTTGCTACCATGTTGATCTCCACCATGTTTGTGAATAGGTCACTATCAACTGCCATGACCCCTTTATATTTTTCGACATACTTCATCATCCCTTTCTAGATTAAATCATGCACACAATTTCAAAATGTGACACAATTATTAGTAAAATGCCTAAAACAATTATGCCACTTACAATGTTCCTTGCCAACCCTATCTTTTTCGTTGGGAATATTGTGGCCAGGAGTCAAAGTTAAAAATTTGTTTGCTAATAACTTATCAAACAATGCATCTGCTTTTGATAAGTCAAAAGAATACTGTCTATTCGACACAGCCACATCCTTTTTGGCTGGCTGTGTTGCTGGCATACTCACAGGCTTTGTCAGCCTTCTTTAATGTTTCACAAACCACAGGTTTTTTCCTATTACTTGTGCAACATCTATGTAACTTCCATGTCAAACTCAATCTCTTGGTAATAAATCCCTAATGAGGCTACATTTCTCTCTTGCTCTTCTCTGAGAATGGCTTCATAGCTGGTTGCCCTTGAGGACAACTCAAATAAGTCTCTAAAAATCATACCTTCAAACTTTTTCCTAAGCTCAAAATTTAAATCATTCTGGGCTAGTCTTATAACTTCCATTTCAGGCATATACACATGACATCTGTTTTTTGCTTTTTAAACCTGTCGATATACTATTCTGCACTTTCTCCTTGTCTTTGTTTAAATTTTGACAAGTCTACCATTGTCACCTCAGGCTCAGTTCTAAAGAACTGAGCATGAAACTAACTCTCCATCTCTTGCCAAGCATGGACAGAATTTTCTGGCAAGTTAATAAACCATATAAATGCCACTTTAAATAGAAAATGAGGAAATAGTTTCAGTTTTGAATTGTCATCATAACTAGGTTCACCACATTAAAGTATGAACCTGCCTACATGCTCTATGGTTGATTGCCTCTTTTTCCCTGTAAACAAGGCAAACTCAAGAATCCTATAATTCCTTGGAATGAGGGTCGTTTCTATCCATAGAGGGTAGGAACTCCTAAACATTGGCCTATCTGGCCTTCTCAGGCCTGAGCCATACAATTCTTGTATAATGTTTATGATCTGTTGTCTATTTGGCATAGGGTCATGACCCATCTGTACTTGTTGTTGCCCACTCCATAAAAGTCTTGTTGGAAAAGAGGAGGTCCAAACCCTCTAGGCCTTGGTTCAACAACGTTAGGTTCCTGATAATGTGCCTGATGTGGTGGTTTGTATAGTGGTGATGGTTGATATGGTGGTTGTTGGTGTAGTTGTGGATGTGGTGGTTGCTGATAAGGTAGCTATCACAACTCTTGTTGAAATATGGGAGGCCAAGTCCCCTCAACTCTTGATAAGGTTGTTGGTGTACAAGTTTTTGCACATACTAAGGTCTCACCATCTTTGGTTGTCTAACCCTTTGGTCCATTAGATTATGGTTACCATTTCTAGGGCCTTCACATGCCTGATGTGCATACATTGGAGGCCTTTGTTGCCTCTCCAAGTTTAGGTCCTAGCCCCATGTCATTGTTATTAAAATCACAAACTAAATTTGGTGGGTATCCTTTTATCCCATTGAACTCAAAGACAAGGTTTGAATTAATCTTCTCCTCATACTCCTCTTAGAGGGTAGGAGGTTGCAAAATGACACATGCTTATTTGCAGGCAAGGCCCTTGTAGGCCTTGATGTGTAATTTTGTGTAGTCAAAGAAGGACCAAGGTTTACCTTACTCCTTTGAGCTTCATCTCTGAGTTGCCTTGACTGACTTGGCCTGATGTTATGCTTCTCAAATTCAGCAAGGACTTCATCAATTGAAGCTTGATTTTCATGTGGAGGCAAACTTGCGAGAACTTTACTCATATGCAAAACCAGTGCTTTCTTAACATCCACTGGAGAGCCACTTGTCTGGCCTTCCATGAGTACATTGTGGCCATATCTTTGGCCATCACCCTGATCGGCTATTGAATGGCTGTCATCAACATTGTCTCTGACTTTTTCATCCTGATCTTCTCCTAAGACAGTGCCATCGAAAGGCCTCTTCTCAGGATCCCCATGCATTTCTGGGGACTAATGAGTTTGTTTCTTCTTAGCTATCACTCCAAATTAGGCAGTGTCGCACTGGGCGTGCCAAAATATGTTAGCAAAAATCTAGTTTAGGTTAAATCAACAGGAGAGATTAGACAAAGAAACCAAAATTTTACAAATAACAAATAGATCAAGCAGTGTGGTTGGTGTCCTATGCCTTGATAGTTTCAAGGACTTCTTTGGAGATTGCAATGTGAAGAAACAAGTGCAAATAAATTGGAATTCGATTAAAGAACAAGCAAACTTGTCACTTAATTAGAAGAATTAAACCACAAGTTTCAAAAGTACAACAATCAATAGAGCCAAACTTGGTTACAAAGACTGAAATACAAACAAACTAACCCACCCTAAGTCCAAGAACTACTTCTAATTAAGTTATTCTACTCCTAATTTCACATGAGTTGTGAATTTGGTTGAAGGCCTTCTCCCCTTTGAATTCCTAGCTTTTATATGACTTCCAATGTTTATGTTGTGCTGCCACGTGTCCAATTGCTAGGCTCCTATAACTGCCCATGAACTACAACTACTGCAACTGTCTTTGCACTTTCTCTCCTCCTGCAACTACCATGTATTGCACTCTCATTCCTCTTTCGTAGGCCACTAACTTCATTTCCTTCATTCTTGGGCCTCGTCTGCACGTGTTTATGCCTCCGTCAACAGAGAATTCCAAGTTTTGGTATCAACAGTCATTGAAATAAAATGATTTAGAGAGAAAGAATTAGTGCCCTTGTGATTAGTCCATGGCTGCTGCTCCGACCTTCATGGACCTTTTTGCCTTCTTTACTCAATTTCAGGATAGCATTTTAACACAACATCCAAGTCACATTTGTCTTCTTCAAAATTATCCTATCATAGTTCCATATAATTACTATAAATATCGATATTCGTTAAGCTGCCACTACGGAATATGGATTGAAAAATGTTTCAACTCTCGAAAATTCTTATAATTTGATCCATAATAATATATTAAGATAAATGTTTATTTTTAATTTATTACACACCTAATAAAATTTTGTAAACCCAACTCTCTTATCACATTACTGTATGTAAATTTATAGATCTAAAATTATGAGTCTCTATGCTTTGTTGAAAGATTATTATTACATAATAGAATTCCATAGCGCTGTTGCGACATATAACTTAACAAATGAAAAGCTTTTCCATGGTCAATGAATAGCAGTAATAAGGTTCGCTTGGAATTTTTTTTTTTAACGTCTAATATAATTTTAAAATTAAATTATTTATTTTTTAAAATTAAATAAAAAAATTTAACTAAAATCCCTTCATTAGACCTTTATTTGACGAAAAAAACCATCTAATTTATTTTACTTTATAAACCCTCTAAGGAGAAAATGCATAATTGAATAAAAACAAAATAAAATATATATATATATATATATATATGGGCAGTGATATGTCCCCCGAATTGGGGGACCCCGAATCCCCCGAATTGCCTAATCAAGTAAAAAAAAAAAAAAAAAAAAAAAAAAGAAAACAAAAAAAAAAAGAAAACAGTTTTCCAAAAAAGGAAATTAGGGAGGTTAGGGGGAGAAAAATTAAGAGGATTTTTCATTTTCCTATATATATATATTTTTTCTTGAACAAATTACTAAAGTATTATGAATTAAAATAACCTGTTACAATAAAACAAAATAATATACTACTATTTACATCAATTTCGACGTAATAATTATATTTTATCTTTTCAAATTTCATAGTCAACATAATCTTATTTAATAAATCTTGATGAAAAAATTCTAAAAATATTAATTTTATTAAAAATCAACATTTAAATTAAAAGTGTTATTGTTTTAAAATTTAATATTTTAATAATAGTAACATATGTTCGACGTTTCAAAAAAAAAAAAAAATTACGCTTATCTTTAATGTATTAAAATTTTATTATAAATAGACTTTGATCAAATCTCCCCCAAAAAAATATGATCCAATCTTAAAAATGAACCATCTATTTTTAAAAAATAAATATGATCCGATCATGTCATTACAAATACTTGATCAATATAATTTTTGAGAGACATGAAGTAATCAACAAACTCTACAAATACACCATTCAAATTATAAAAATAAACCTGTGGTAAAAATAGACCAGTTCATCTAAAATTGCAGATCCACCCTGAAGATTAAAGGCAGGGAAAGTAAACTAATGATATATCAAAATTATATTCTCCAACTTTCAAAGGAAACACAAACACAACACACTACACATCAACTTGTGCAAATCTATATCAAAAGCACTACTTCAAAAGATTTAAGGCCAACAAAAACAACAGACCAAAAATAGAAAGTAAAAAATAAAGAAGGTAAAATTGATGGGACATAGAGAACTAAAATTAAATATTCTCGGAAACGCAAGTAAAACTTCGGACCAGGTGGTATGCCATCACATGAATAAATTCAGCTAGGCCTAATTCCCAATCCCTATAACAGCTTCCAATCTAAAAATTCAATAATCAAAAGTGCTACATAGATGAGAAATGAAAGATAACATCCGTACCCCTAGCCCCAAAGCCGAGTTTAATATTCTACATCTAGACAACCCTCGGAAAGTTTCCTGTCCATTCTACTCGAACTTTCAATCATGCTTGAATTAAATTACAGACGCTTCCACAGCAGCCAAAAAGGATGTCCATCAGGATGGCACTGCCACATACAAAAGAAACAGTAAGCCATACCATAAGTAATACAGCAAATGGAACACTTCACCAAAAGCATTTCGACAATTTCCTTATAACAAACTACTACGGACACAGACAAAATGCATTTCACCTGTATTCTGTAATAATATATAGTTCAATAAATCGTTCAACCAGATGAAGATCTCACTTACAGATTCGAGTCCAAACAATTCATAGTAAATGTTCTGTTTTACAGAATTATTGGAGCCTTCTTATCACAGTATAGGAAGTAAACCTATTTCATCATTATCATATAGGGGCTGTTTGGTGCAATTTATGGATCTACTTATAGTTTTTTTATTTTGAAAATCTGTCTGAATGTTTGGTGCAGCTTCTGTTTCCAACTTATTAGGCCAAAATAGCTTACATAAGCTAAAAATAAATAAATAAATAAAGCTAAATATTAGGAAGCAAGGCGAGACTTCTGCATTCTGCTTTATTAGTTTTCAACTTGTTATAAATTGCACCAAACAGATCTATATTCCTAGTGATAAGGCTACTCTATAATTTTAGGATTAATTATATTAATAGTCCCTATAGTTTGGGATTTGTGTCACTTTAGTCCTGACTTTTCAATTGTGACACATTTGATCCTGAATTTTGAATGTCGTTCCAAATAAGGACAATTGAAAATATCATTAGATTTTTCAAAAGTAAAATCATCAATTTGATAAAATATAAACTAATTTGACAAAAATAAATGTCAAAAAAATATTTTTAATTTTTTTAAACTTATTTTTATCCACCAATGATAAAATTATGTAAAATTAATAAAAATTACATGATTAATTTTTTTAAATTAATTTTACATTATCATCATCCAAACACATAATAAAAATTAATTTGGTAAAAAAAATAAATACATGTCTAAAAGATTTATCAATTTTACATAATTTTATTTTTAGTAAGTAAAAATAATTTTTATAAATTCAAAAATATTTGTTTGACATTTATTTTTGTCAAATTAATTTATATTTTATCAAATTGACAATTTTACCCTTGAAAAATCTAATTATATATTAAATTGTCCTTATTTGGAACAAAATTCAAAATTCATGGTCAAATGTGTCACAATTAAAAAGTCAAGGACCAAAGTGACACAAGCCCCAAATTATAAGGACTATTTGTGTAATTTGCCCATAATTTTATTTATTTACGTTTAGAGCTATTGTCCTCTGCTCACTTTCAATCGTTGGAACAATATATTATTTACACACATGAAAGGCAAATCCAAAAACTCAGGAATCAGAATATATTAAAACACATTATAAGAAAATTCAGAAACAAAGAACATATTAAACCACCCCTATTCTCCAAACTAGCTATAAAATCATTTAAATAAATCAAAACCAATTAATGGTAAATAGGAAGTGTAGAGTTCATACTGTATGTAGAAGTATCAATTTGCTCAGGAAGTTCCTTAATATCCACCTCAAACCTTTCCTGAACCTGTACAATCGAATAGAGTCCAATATTAGCAGCATAAATGATCCCTCAATAGAAAAACATAGAAATTTGGCAATATTTTAATGTCTAATGTGACTAAATTACCTGATTGAGAACATCAGAGTCGGATGCAGAAGAGACAAACGTAATTGCGAGCCCTTTGGTGCCAAACCTACCAGCTCTGCCAACCTGTCATCAAAAATACCAAGGTCATTTGCAATTCCATAACTACTAGGAACAGGCACATCATATTCTAAAAACACAAAGGGGCCATACGCGGTGCAAATAGGTGTCAGCAGAATCAGGCATGTCATAGTTGATAACAATATTGACACGCTCAATGTCAATTCCTCTTCCAACTAAATCAGTAGCCACAAGTATTCTTTTATGCCCCTCCTTGAAACCTTTGTAGCGTGTCAACCTGAAGAGAACCTTGAAAATTAGTCACCAGAAAAATTCATTGCCAAAGACTTGTTGAAGGCATCAGAAGCATGTATGTATAAAGATGTTCCAGGCTGGAGGAGAGGTAACTTATTCAATCAGATTATATTTCCATGTTATTATTAATCTTTCTTTACTCAACTTACATGTAGCACACTAGAGTGTCCTATGTATTGGACAACTTCGAAACTTCTAGTTACATGAATCTCATACTTGCACATATTCTTATGTAACCTATGAAATATTTTCCTATAAATAAATGTACCACCAACATAATACATTCTAGAAAATTGTGGATTACATCTTCTAACAAGAGTTCCATTTTAATCTCAACTATGGGTCCTATCCTAGCAACAAATTGGCAGTGAAAAGGGCCTTTCAATAAAGATCTCTGACAATTAAAAAAAACAGAGCAGAAGTCGTTAGTTGACAAAAGTGGCAAAATATTTAAGAAATGCATGACATCAGAATTTAATTTTGGTAAACCTTCAAAATGACCAAACAAAGAACTGCTCATAGAAATTTATAAAATATATATATGAATAAAATTATTTAAAAAAGAAAAAGAAAAAGTAAAAGTGGTAATAAAAACTTCAAAAAATGGATCCATGTAGCCCTGATCCCAAGTAATTGGGGACAAAGACTAGTATTCATGCTAGAGCTGTTTCCTAAAACTCTAGAAGCATATATCCCACAGATGAACACACTTTAAACTATTTGACATAAGGCTGAATCCACAAAGAATAGTATTTCATCCCCACTACCCACACCATAATCTATGAATACGGTAAAATTCAAAAAAAAAAAATAGTACGGATACGGTTTGATACATTTGTTAAAAAAAAATTACTTTTAATTTGGAGTAATGCGAAAATTGATTAAATGGATTAATTTGTCAATATTCAACCTACAATTAACATTCAATACCAAAAGTAAAGGTATAAACTAAAATCAAATGTCATTTTTATATTAAATAACTTACAAACTATAACTTAATTTTCAAATCATGCTAAGTAGAAAACTAAAAATAAAAAGGAAGTCCAGTAAAATGAATTTTATCTCTATAGTAGAAGAAAATATTAGAGAGAAAGCTCAGGGCATAGAGGATACCAGTTTCAAGCTATATTATAGTGGCAAGGATAGACACGAGAATGGAGTAGGAATAATAGTTGTCAAGGGTCTTGTAGAAAATGTAGTTTCGATTATTAGGAAAGGTGATAGGATTACGTTAGTTAAACTAGTTATTTGAGAGAATATAGTGAACTTTAGATGATCAGACTAGAGAGAGTTTTTTGGGACCAAATGGATAAGGTATTACAAGAGAGAACCTAGTTATAGGTGGTAATTTCAATAGCCATGTAGAAGTAGATAGACTAGGTTATGAAACGGTGAATTGTGGGTATAGTTTTGGTGATAGAAATGAAGCTAGAGAGAGTATTTTAGATTTTGCGTTGACTTCTGACCTAGTGATGGCCAATACTATGTATAAGAAGAGAGGAGCATCTAATAACCTTCAAGAGTGGGCCAATTAGGAGCCAAATAGATTACTTTCTAGTAAAAAAAGGGGACTGTTTAAAGTGTAGCAACTGTAATGTGATTCTTGGAGAGAGCTTGATGTCTCAACATAGGATTTTGGTATTAGATTTATGCTTTAAAGGACAATACCAAGCTCAGAAAGATAGTTAGCGTCGCAAGAATAGATGTTGAGACCTAAAGGGTACAAACTAGACACATTTAAGAATAGAATGGATAAAGAGGACACTTGACACTTGGAAGATGATGCTAACACTATGTGGAACGCAATGGCCAATTGTATGAGGAAAATCTCAAGGGAAGTTCTTGGACAATCGAAAGGAAAGAGACCTAACTTTAGGGAAATTTAGCGGTGGAAGGAGGAGGTCCAAGCGGTAATAAAAACAAAAAAAGAAAACTTTAAAAAGTGATAAAATGATAGAACTCAAGAAAACCTTAAGCGCTACAAATTGGCCAATAAGGAGATCAAAAAAGTAGTGAGGGAGACTAAGTTCAAAACCTATGATGACATATATACTAGACTAGATAGTAAGGAGGGAAAGAAAAGGATTTACAAACTTGTTAAGATAAGAGAGAAAAACAAAAAAATTTAATCAGGTCAAGTACATTAAGGGTGAGAGCTCTAAAATGTTGGTGAAGGATGAAAAGATTAAGGAGAGGTGGAAGAACTATTTTGAAAAGTTAAATAAGGAACATGGAGGTAGGTCAAACAGGGAGGAAATACGTAGTAATAAAGAAAATCAGGACTATAGGTTCTATCGTAGGATTAGAGACTTTGAAATGGAGTTTGCACTTAAGATGATGAAATTGAGTAAGGCTTTAGGACTCGATGATTATCTATTGAAGTGTGGAAATGTTTGGGTAAGAAAGCGGTTGTTTGGTTGACTAAGTTATTTAGCAAGATTTTGTTGACTAGGAAAATGCCAGAGGACTAAAGTAAGAGTATTTTAATGTCAACATATAAGAATAAATGAGATGTCTAGAATTGCAACTACTATAGAGAAATCAAGTTAATGTGTCACAAAATAAAAGTGTGGGAGAGAGTGATAGAACGTTGATTGCAAGGTATAACAAAGGTGTCAGAAAATCAATTTGGATTTATGCCTGGTAGGTCAACAATGGAAGCAATCTATCTTTTGAGGAGAGTAACAGAAAAGTAAGAAAAGAAAAGAAACATTCATATGATTTTTATCGATGTTGAGAAAGCATATGATAAAGTGTCTTGGAATATAATCTGGTGGATGTTAAAGAAGAAATGGGGTGACAAAATGTTACATTAATTTGATTAGGGATATGTATGCAGGTGTAGTGACCACTATTAGATCGCTTGCTGGAGAGATGAGTGAATTTCCAATTATTGTAGAATTCCACCAATGATCAGCCTTAAGTCCTTATCTTTTCGCTTTAGTTATAAATGAGTTGACGCGCAATATTCAGGATGATGTGCCATGGTGTATGCTTTTTGCAGATGATATCATGTTAGTAGATGAGACTAGAGAAAGGGTTAACACTAAGTAGAAGATTTGGAGAAAAGCACTTAAAGCTAAAGATTTAAGATAAACAGAACTAAGACAGAATATATAGAGTGTAATTTTAGTAACAATAACTATAAAAGAAGAGGAGAAGTGAAAATTGAGAACCAAGAACTATCTAAGAGTGAACATTTTCGTTATTCAGGATCAATTATTACAACAACTGCGGAGATTGGAGCGGATGAGGTCCACAGAATTAAGACAGGGTGCCTTAAGTGGAGGAGTGCGTCCGAAATATCGTACGATAAACGAGTACCCATTAGACTAAAAAGGAAGTTCTATAAAATGACTATTAGACTAGCGATGTTGTATGGGGCGGAATGTTGGGTAATTAAGAAACAACATGTAGATAAGATAAATGTTATTGAAATTAGGATGCTAAGATGGATGTGTGGCAAGGAATGAGCATATTCAAGAATTAGTAGAAGTAGTACCAATAGAAGATAAATTGAGAGAGAATAGATTGAGATGGTTTGGTCATATACAACGGAGACCAACAAAGGCAGTAGTGAAGAGATGCGATACAGTAACGATAGATGATAGTGTTAAGGGAATGAATAGACCTAGATTGACGTGGACTAGTGTAATAAATAGATATATGAATTTCTTTAATTTGACTAACGAAATAGCCTTGGATAGATTCCAGTGAAGAAGAAGGATTCATGCAGCCGATCCCATTTGATGAGACTTAAAGCTTGATTCGTTTGGTTTGGTTTGGTTTTAGTAGAAGAAAATATTGTTTCGATTGAGGTACGGTATGACTTGAGTATATACTAGGTACATCTGGGAACAAAAATTAAGTAGAAAAAATTTGAGTATGTGTTTCGCATACTCGGTACGTATACAAAAGTACCATACGCCGGTAAAGCATGTTTGTCGAAGTGCCCGTGCTTCATAGCCCATAATACTAGTCATGCGGGATAAATTAGAGTAACAGCCAATGTTTGACAAGTGAAAGTATGAACTTCGTGGAATCCATAAACAAGCCCCCTTCCAAGAGATAAATAAACAGATGGACAAAATCAGGCTTCCAAAGTATTTTGCTTCCCCAAGAGCAACATTCCCACCAATGCAATTCTTTAAACCTTTCCCATGTGAGAAAATTACTAGTTCAATGCGTGTAAACTGTTGCAGCACCAAAAAAAAAAAAAACTCTACCAACTATTCCTACTGCACCACCAGAAAAAATAGACTTCCATTAGATGTCAATCCACAAACCAAAAATCAGCTCAAAGTAAACTGGCCGTACAAATAAGATATATCGAATTCCATCATCCATGAGTAACCAAAATGCACAGCCACGGCCAATAATTTCACTATTCCACTGTGTATGACTATTTGTGTGTGTTCCTTCGGTTTTTATAATATATATATATATATAATAGGTATATAAGTGATATTTTCAACCTACAAAATTAAGTTGTATCCACTTCAGGAATAAGATGTAGATCACTAACTAAAGCAAGAAAGGAAAACACATACAAAACTCCATGCAAGTCAAAACAAGCTGATAATGGATGAGAGTACGAGTCAACTGGACAAAAAGTGACAAAAAAAGAAAAAGTTTTAGTACAAAAAACAAAGAAGGTAAATTGAAGTCACTTTAATATACTATTTTGGTGTGAAAAGTAAAACACAACAAAACTACTCATTTATGAAACAGGGTAGGTTCTCCATATACCCTTGCCACAATTACCACAAATAACAATGCCAACTTGACCATAAGGTTTTATTCTGTAGAATACATATTTCTAATAAGGAAGAAACTCAATAACTAGCTTCTCTAATGTAAAATCATACCATTCATGACAGCAGACTATATACTATAATTTAAATTACAGTAAATCCTAGAAATAGACATGCCTAAAGCCATTAATTAAAATAAAGGAGAAAGAGAAAACCAAATTAATCTCATGACTAAAACCGTAACTAAAGCCATTAGGCTTTGAACCACTTAAACCCATTGTAATTAATATGATTATCTATATTAAATACAATAAAACTTTGCAAAACAATAACAAATTTTAAAATTTAATAAAATGGTTCTAGATAATTAAACAAAGCCGCATATAGAGAATAAAAAACCGAAGGTTAGCTCAATTGTCCCCAGCTTTAGGTGGGCAAGACTTCACCAGTCTGATGTTCATTACCCAGTTTGCAATTTATTAATTGGATACAATGATGCTAGAGCCATATCTAACATAGATAATGTCACTGATTGCAACCAACCATTATCCTAAAATTGATAATGTCATACAAAATCTACACAGTTTTTTTCATAATCAACTAGAACCAGAATTAAACAATACATGCCTTTCTTCCTGAGACATTCCAGAATGGATGCAGATAGAAGGAAAGTTGCACTCTACAAGCAACTTGTTCAGCTCAGCTGCCCTGCTGACACTTTTGACAAAAATAACCACTTGGTTGAAGTCCAGTGCATCAAGGAGGTCATTCAGCTTGCGGTTTTTCTCAAGCTCACTCAATTTAATGTAATGCTGATGACAAAATAAAAGCAATATTGAGTATGTAACCCTAACAAAAAAAACCATAGAAGCTAAACTATATACACTAGAAATACCTGTACAAGACCATGAAGAGTCAATTTGGCCTCATCATCTACATAAATTTCCATTGGCTGAAAGGGACAAATATCACAAGACAAATTAGAGCATTCTTACAGTATCCAAAACCGCTGCCAGAAAAACAAGTAAATAAAACACAGGCAGAGATGCCAGCCCACTCACATCCAAGCAGTTACCTTAGATTTTGAGTACTATGACACATAACATAAAGAACATGTATCTTCACAAATATTGTAACATTGTGTATTGTATCTTTTTCTTTTTTTGTGTTTGATCTTTGTTTAGTATCTTGAATTTTTTTACAAGCGTCAACTCATAAATGCATCATTTTTAATATTATCATTCCACTTGAGCAAGCTAATATAAGATAGAATGTGGGGCACATTTCATGTTTGCCGAATCTTAAAACCATCGTCTTTGCATCTCATCACTTCAATTTTATAATAAATCTAGGAAACATTAAAATATAGGGGAGAAACATGTAGCTCTCCCGGCACCAACAATCTCTTAAACTGGATGACCATAGGGATGGCAGAATGGAAGGACGGTATTTGCTTTCCCAGCCCCAATTTCCCCACCTCTATCCCAATTACGTACTTCTTGTATGTATATACATCTATATATAATTAAATTGGTTAAATACAATAAGAATAACACATCAAAACATTCATAGATATCTCATTCATTTTCTTCTCTCCATCTCTCATCCTTAATCTTTTTAGCTCTCATTATTCATCAATTTGTGTCTCTCATATCATATGCTTCATCATCTATCTATTATTAGTATTGTCACCCCATCCAAGGGTGACAAATTACCCTGACACCTCCCCACTCCCGACCCATAGAATTCTAAGAATCATGACAACAGAACAGAGCCCATAAATGATATCCTAATGCATGCCTGAAATTCTTAACTAAATTTCGAGAATGCTTCACATATCTTAACCAACCAGGAAGTGAAATTCCATATACTTCCTTAGTCTACAGTGGTGTAATGAATTACAACACCATATGTACAGTACAGTACAGTACAGCACAGTTTGATAAACCACATAAAAATACAGATTCTACATCCTCACACATACACAATCACATAGCTAGAAAATACCATGAAACATCATCAACATTATTGCACGATGCGGGCTGTGATTTCCTTGGCATAGACTAAGAAGAAATAACAGTAATTTATTTACCTTTCTAATCTAACATAACCAACAAAAAAAAAAAAAAAAAGATGGCTTTGAAATTACAGTACAGTATAGAGAATATTACATCTTGCATAAACTTCTTGCACACTGGGCGAATATCCTTGCTGAGTGTAGCTGAAAACATCATCACTTGTTTATCATGAGGGGTCATCTTAAAGATTTCCTGCACATCTCTCCTCATGTCTGTATATAAGGTAAGAAAAGCAAATTATTAATGTTGGGAAAAGGGGGGAAGGGACACTGAAATAGAGAAACAATGCAGGGAAAATTTTGGAAACCTTCTAGACATAGTATCCACATGCAGAAACTTACCAAGTGATTCAAGCATCTTGTCACACTCATCAAGGATAAAATGTCTCACATTCTTTAATCCAAGATCCTTATCTCTTGCAAGAGCCAGTATTCTCCCAGGCGTCCCAACAACAATATGAGGGCATTCATTCTTCAGTAAATCCTTGTGAACCTTGATATTAACACCACCGTAGAAGACAGCAACCTTAATATCAGGCAAATAGGTACTGAACCTCTCAAATTCATGGCAGATCTGTATAAAAAAGAATAGTGGTTAGTTATGATGTCCAATAAAGCTGGAGAAAAAAAATATTTTAGCACTGCAGTAATTCCAAAGAGGGTGCGCACTTGAATGAATTTCCAGGCCTTCAGGACATACCTGATAAGCCAATTCTCTTGTATGACAAAGGACAAGAGCAGCAACTTGTCCTGCAACAGGTTCAATCTGCTGCAAGGTAGAGAGAACAAAGACAGCGGTCTTTCCCATCCCGGACTTTGCTTGACAGATGACATCCATTCCTAAGATAGCTTGAGGTATACACTCATGTTGCACTGGTGAATAAGCAAAGAAAATCGGAGCGGACAAATCCTTGGTAAGTATAAATGACCTTCCAGATTCCTTTTAATGTAAAGGGGTTTACCAAACCAATTTTCTTGCTGAAATCATGAATATGGAAGTAGTGTTTACCTGCAAAATATAAGATAACAAGTTGAAAAGAAAATTACAGAATGCACCAGCATCAAAACTAAATAGAAGATCAACAATAAATCTGGAAACATCAAAAGAAAATACTTCAAGTGTGCATGTTGCCTAGATGCCCCACTTCCAACCAAAAACATGACAAGCCATCTGCCATTGCATGACCAAAAGAAAAAACCAGCAAGACAAGTCTTTAGACAAACTAAAATAATGTTCATATTTCTAAAGACGTCTTTTCAGACAGTCTCTGCAGTTATCCACTGCAGTTGAAGATAGTACCACCTTCAGAAGCATTGATTGTCAGAAGTGAAGATCTTGATAGGAATATTTTGAAAACATAAATACACATGTGTGTGTTGTAAGCAATTGAATTCTCACCAGAACACAAAAACTAATAATTAAAAATGTTTCGCCGATGAATAATATGAAAATCAGAGAAAAGCAAAAAATCATAACCCAGAGGGGGAAAATAGTTTTTAAGCATTTAGCACAACTGGGACACGACACGACAGCAAACCATCAACAGTATGAGAACGACAAGATGTACCCAGATTATGTATTTTGCAGAACAAGGGTCAACTTAAATCATGCTAATAGACAGAAGTCATGCACATGTAACTATTCTACGAGATATTATAAATAAACAAAAACAGATTAATAATCAGCAACATAGCTCAAACTGCCCGAAAAAATTGTTTTAGTTTTGCATAGTTATATATCATAAAACAGCAATACTTTATAAAATTTACAGAAAGCAGAAATCTAAACTAAAATACAAATGCAAATTTGAACTTTGCCTTCTGAAGGATGCTCAAATCCTGAATCTACAATTGCTCGAAGAAGCTCTGGTTTCAACAGGAAATCTCTGAATCCCGAGCTGTGAATTCCAACATACCCCCTACATCACAATAAGAGAACACCAAAAAAAGGTACTTTAATATGATGTATTCATGTGAGGAAGGCCCTACGTCATTACTGAAATGCAATGACCTTGTCTTTATCAGCCATGTGAACATGCCACATAAATATATAAAAATTCATCAGCATATAGAGAAAATATATAACTTAAACCTTTCCCCCATACAAAATTCTCCTTTACATGAACCTAAAATGCCTTTAGCACAGCCCAAGTCCCATGAGAAGCTTTTCGAAGTCAAGTCACCATTACCCAAGCCCAGTGAGTGAGCAGAGAGAGAGAGAGATCATCATGCTCCATTGATTTACATAAAGACAACGTCCCCCTCAATTGGAAAAGCAAAACTAAAGGTGCACAACCAAAAGCAATCAGGTGAGATTCTTTGTTTTGAGACGGCATGGAAGGAACTTTTATGTACTCTAAAAACCTATGAAGCACGGATACTTCTCCTGGAATACTCGTGGATACGTATCCGGTACTTCCTAAACGTATCAAACACTTGATGTTAATTTTGAGAAGTATCGGATACTTTTCGAACGATCTACGTCACATATCCAAACTACTATAAAACCAAGATTGACCGCAAGCATAGTATTTAGAGTATACTTGTTAGAATAAATACAAAAATAATTTTTAATATATTTTATTTCTTACCAAAAAAATATAGTGAGATTACAATTTTATCAAGTTAACATGTAACTAAACCAAACAAAACCAAGCCAAGTCTTAAGTCCCATCAAATGGGGTCGGATCAAGTTAACATGTCCACTAAAAAAAAAAAAAAATGAGAAAAAAAGTAAACTGACAAATTACTCTTAAACTAATATCTAATTCCTAAAAGATGATTTCTAACCACTCTTTGAGCTCATGAATAATATAAATTATATAAGACTAAAAATTATTTAAAAAATTCCAAAATGTATCCTAGCTGTACCCATATCCATATCCTATTTTTTAAGATTTTGTCGTATTGTTGTATTTTTATCGTATCTGTTTGATCACATATCCATATACATGCTCCATAGTTTAAGACTAACCATTGCCATGTTTTAGAATTAGGTAAATTACAAATATACTACCTGAGGTTTGTTTAAAATACAAATTGCCCCTATGATTTTGAAATTTACACATACCCCTCTGTTAAAAAAATTTATTTAATAGAATTAACTAAAAAAATGAAATTCATAATTGCCCTCTAATACAATAATAAAATTACCTAAATTATTAATTGAAATATATTTCTAATATCATTAAAAACTGTGAATTGACTTCATGATTTATTAATAAAAGAAGCAATTTGTTATGAAATTAGAAACATCAAGGGATGGAATTTAATTTCCAAAACCACAGGGTGATTCATATTTTAATCAAACCACAGGGTGTATTTGTAATTTACCCTTTAGAATTTTATGAGCATGCTACCTTAGCAAGCCCACAAGAGGAAAGTTTCAAATAACTGATTCCCTACTATCTTCAACCAACAACAAATGTTCAGCCTAGTCTAGTTGATCTAATTATATATTAGCAGTCAAAACCACAAAATACATTCCATCTACATTCTTGCAAAACAGAATATAAGTGAAAAGACTAATCAAGCAACCAACCAGCATCAATCAATTCGAATAGTTGTCGCACTACCCAAAATACATAACACATTTTAATTTCAATTGGTTGCCTTATCACATAGAAAAATTGATCTTCTTCCTTATTCAGATGCCCGCTTAATTCAGTCAGCACCTTTTAAGGGTGATTCTCATTGGTTTTTCATAATAGACAAAGTGTTCAACTTTTCTAGGAACCAAATGGTAATAGTACAAAGAGAAAAAAAAAAAAAAAAAAACTTACTTTTTGGCGGATTCGGCAGTAGGCTTCCCATTGACGGAGTCAGGGGCTTTGTCGTCGTCCTCTTCGTAGTCGAGAAGCTCCTCCTCGTAAGCCTCGTTGTCCCTTACTTCACCCATGCTGATCCTCTACAAACACAAACACAAACACAAAGCAGATTGATGATATTCCTAGGGTTATAATAGAATCAGTTTGAGAGGCATAGTTTAGAGTAAGCTCGTGGAGAGATATGCATACCTTGAGGAACTTGAATATGTGAGAGAGAGAGCTAGGAGAGATTCGGCGTCTGCGAAAACAAAAACTGCACACAAGAGAGAGAAAAGAGAGAGAAACCCACGGATCTAGGGTTAGGGTAGATAAGGAGCAGAGATAGAGAAGAGTGAGAGAGAGTGATGGGGTCAAACTAGGCGTGCGGAGCAGGGATGTAAGGAAAATCGAAAAAATTGATTACATCAATCGAATCGGATTGAATCGGTTATATTTGATTGGTGTTTTAATATGAATAGGTCTGTTTGATTTTGAAAATTAATTTTTTTTAATTTTTGGTCCGGCGTCGATTTTGGTATACTATATACCGATTTACACCGAAACCGACCGAATATATTTACATATAATATATATTAAATATATAATGAATATTTTTACTTTATTTAATAGACTTGTGGTTTAAATTTATGGGATGATTGTTTTAAGTTTTGGTTTTGTTTTGATGTCAAGATTTTGATTCTGAAATTATGGCTTTGTTTGGTTTGTGTTTTTCAAAAATTTTTGGGAAAAATTCTCTACAAATAAGTTTTCAAAAGTAATCAAGCTAAACAAATTTTTCTAAAAAAATTTCTCAAAACTTGTTTGGTTTACAAGTTTTCTAAACAAATCTCTCTCTCATACACATCAAATCAATCACTTTTTTCAAAATTCTCTCTCAAAATAATTTTCCAAAATATTTTTTGAAAAAAATCAAACCAAACAACTTTTCGTACTTTTTATCTCTAAAATTCATCTCCCAAACTCAAACCAAACATACCCTATATTTTGTTTCTAATTCTAATTCACTAAAAGCTTTTAATATTTATTAATTTTTTATTTGTATTTTTGTGAATGGTTAGATTAGATATAATTAAAATTGTGTACAAATGGCTAATTTAATATTTTTATATAAATTATTTATTATACTATAAATTTAAGAAATGACTTAATTTTGAAAGCATTTAAACCGATTAAACCGCATGGAACTGAACCGATTGAATCGGTGCAATTTGGTGCGGTTTGATAAAAAATTTGGTCTGTATTGGTTTTCAATATAATAAAACCAACATTATCGGTTCGGTGCAAAATTTCACCTAAACACCGACCGTCCCGAACCGATTACATCCTAGTGTAGAGTGCGATTTGAGTGATTTGAAAATAAATTTATAAATTAAATGACGGATTAGAGGATTGATAAATTGTGATTTGGATAATTTTTAAAGATTAGCAAATTGAAAAATGTTTTAACTAATTATCATATATTTGCATAATATATAATTAGTCTATCACCCGTGTTATGCACAGGATAATTATAAATATTTATATTTGTTTTAGATTTTTTTTAATATATAAATTATATTTTTTAAGATTTTTTATAAAAATAATTTAATAATCTTATCACTAACCATAGTTTATGGGAGAAGTTGAAAAGGGTGTTGTAGTAACTATACACGGTTTGTATCTATAATTATTTGTTTGAAGAAATTTTAAATGCTGATCAAGAGATTTTAACCAAATCAATAAATGCAGGCATATAAAAAGATATGTGAATTGAAAAAAGTTAATCAATGTTGATTAGGGTATTTTGACCAAATCAATAACTGCTGTGTTTTTCTTTAATAAAAAATTTAAAAAATTCAGATTGGGATTATTTAGAGCCATTGAACAAATTACAATCACATTTTTTTTTGGTAAGTTAACTTTAATTATATTAAAAAATTAAATTATAAACAAAATGAGATAACTTCAATCATACAAATCACAATTTTTTTAATACTATCTAACTACAATGACATTTTTCTCATAATAAAAAAAGGGGTATTTTTTTTCAGGTCCTTGGTATTATGATTTTAGAGCATAAAGGACACCAAATATTTTCATAATGTCTAAGGTCCATCAACAATATTTTCATAATGTCTAAGGTCCCTCAACCTTGATCCAGAGAAATTTCAGTCCAGAGAAAATTGGTCCAGAGAAATTCTGGCATAGAGAAATTTCAGTCCAAAGAAAATTGGTTAGAGAAATTCTGGCCCAGAGAAATTTCTCTGGACCAAATTTCTCTGAGAAATTTTCACAGCCACAACAATAGGCTAGCTAGTCAGACGTTTAAACAAGAATAAAGGTCCAAGTGAGAATGCCACAATTCAAGCTCTAAATTTTACCAACAAGCATATGTATCAAAGGCAACGAAAAAAGTATAAGGAAACACAAGCAAACACAAAAAACACAAGCAAAGGCATCATATTCATCACATAAGCTACCAATTTTAGTTCACAAATCTGTGCTCAACCATGTTTGTGTGAAAACAAAGTAGATGTTTGGAAGTAATTACCAAATAATCCATCAAAGAAAGTAGTATCCCTCAAGTGAATAAAAAACATGGAACTAAATGTTTGCGAGACCACTTCAAATTTACAATCAAATTGCCCTTCAGAAGACAAAATGTTAAATTTCAAAATTCTCTGCAGTGGGTTTCATCCTCCACCGTTGTTGCTACTATTGTTACCATCTCCACTACCACTCAACTCCGGAGACCCAAATGCCCCAACTATGGCACAAGTCTTTAAGTAGGAATGCTTCCCTATATTAAAACTATGAAGCTTTTTATCAGATTCCAAATCAAATGTCCAGAGAAAATTCTATCCAGAAAATTTCTCTGGACATCACAGAGAAAATTTCAAATTTCTCTGAACAAAATCACATAAAAAATTTCAGAAAAAATTCCAAAAACACCAGAGAGAAAATTTCAAATTTCTCTGGATAGTGCTCTGCTTATTGAAGCATCTCCTCCTACATTCTAGACATATCTTCTTCTCCTAAATCCTTCTATGTTCGCCTAGAGAAAATTCTCAGCCCAGAAAGTTGGATCTTGTGGAATGACCCCAAAGTATGATCTAAGGTCATGAATTTTCTCTAGAGAAATTCTCAACCCAGAGAAAATTCTCCAGAGAAAATTCTCAACCCAGAGAAAATTTCCTTAGCCTTTTATGGACTCCAGAGAAATTTCAAATCTCTCTGTCGTAGGTTTGATTCTCCACCATTGTTGCTACTGTTGTTAGATCACAAGCCTTGTTTTGTTCAGGTTCTCTACTCTTGCCCAGTGATTTCTCTTCTTTCCTTAGTGATTGGCGGTCTTTATAGTGTTACGATCATTTTTTGACTTACCTACAGCAAAGAAAGACCCAATGATGTCATACCACAAATATTATAATCGCAACATAATCTTGAATACATCTGTAAATTATTGTCTTTATTCATAAGTTCTAGAGTTGGGGCGGGGGTGCCCAGAATTAGGAAGCTACATTTATTGTCATAACCAAACCTCGAAAGTAATCAAAACAAAAACAAAGTACTAAGAAATTTAGCATGGTGATGTAGTTCTGCAGAAATCCTAGAGAACTAATTTCAAGAAAAAGAAAAACACAGGTACATGCTATTACAAAAGGGGCTCAAACTCTCTGCAGTGTCGTATGGCGTAGACATTGCACCTCAACACCGCCGATCCAAATCGATACAAGTCGGAAACCCCAGAAGCATTATTTGTTGCACCGGATAGGATTCGCTTTATCTCATAGAGGCGAAAGACTACATTGGTAGGAAATTGGACCCACTTAGGTAGGACAGTGCAGTGCTCCGGCTCCATCGGGATATCATCAGAACCGTCGATCAAAGCCGATGCAGGACCAGTGAGGAGCAAAGTCGTAAATGATCCAATTAGGTGTGGAAGCTTGAAGGAAGCCAACCAACCCAGTCTCGAATCCGTCGAAGGCTTTCTTCAGGTAAGGAATATGGTCGGAGGGGACACCCATGGTGGCCTCCGCGTTTTCATGGAGGTAGGAGAAGAGAGAGAGAGAGAGTAGAGTAGAAAGAAAGTCAAATTTCTGTGATATATGTTTAGGGACTTTAGACATCAAGAAATAATTTTGTGGATCTCATCCATTACAGAAAGTGGAAGAGGGACCCTAGACCGATTTTCCCTAAAAAAAATAATTGAAAAAAATAACCATTAAAATAATAAATAAAAAAGATTATTTAGAACCATTGAACAAAATACAATCACATTTTTCTTTTTGTGAGTGTTTATGTTTATCTAATTTCAATCATATTAAAAAATAAAATTATAAATAAAAGGAGATAATTTCATTCATACAAATCACAATTTTTTTAATACTATCTAATCATCAACAATAATTAAAAAAACACAATAATTTATTTTTCAAAAAACATAGTGAGTTAAAAAGATCAATTACAAATTTTTTTGGGTCAAAATACAATCTAATTATCATCAATAATTGGTACATTATGTGACCCTAATTAGTACAATCCATTTTATTTTTCAAAAAACACAGTAAGTTAAAAATTAAATCATAAATTAAGTGAATTGATAGTTAAAAAAACACAATAATTTTTTTCAAAAGACACAATAAGTTAAAAAAATCAATTATAATTTTTTTTTCAAAATACAATCTAATCGTTATCAATAATTGGTACTTTAAAAAACAAATCAGAAAAAAATCAAATCAAATCACAAATATTTTATGCTATCTAACTACAATCATATATTTTTCATAAATAATTGTAAAAAAAAATCATTAAAACAGTAAATAAAATATTAAATCACATTAAAAAAAAGAACCATTGAACAAACTACAATCACTTCAAATTTTTCCCATAATAAAATAAATAAATAGATGAAAAAAAAAACCATTGACTAACTACAATTACATTTTAAAAAAAAAAGAACCATTGAACTAACTACAATTACTTTTTTTTCTTTGTGAGTGTTTATGTTTATCTAACTTCAATCATATTAAAAATAAAATTAAAATAATAAATAAAAAGATTAAATAACATTAAAAAAAAACATTGAACTAACTACAACAATCATATTAAAAAAAAGAGCCATTGAACAAACTACAATCACATCACATTACAATCACATTTTTTTCTTTATAAGTGTTTATGTTTATTTAACTTCAATCATATTAAAGATAAAATTAAAATAGTAAATAAAAAGATTAAATAACATTAAAAAAAATCATTAAACTAACTACAACAATCATATTAAAAAAAAAGCCATTGAACAAACTACAATCACATTAGATTTTTCCCATAATAAAATAAATAAATGAAAAAAAAGAATTATTAAACTAACTACAATCACATTAAAAAAAAATTAATCATTCAACTAATTATAATAACATTTTTCTCTTTTGTGAGAGTTTATATTTATCTAACTTCAATCATATTAAAAATCAAATTATAATTTTTTATTCGCTAGACAAATCACAAATATTTATATGCGCTATCTAACTACAATATTAAAACAGTAAACAAAAGAAAAAGTCAAGAAGGAGAAAACAAAAAGAAGACTTACTGTTTGCATACGTGGTCACTGAAGTTGAAAGTGTAGAAGTGAGAAGTCAAGTATGAGAAAACAAAAAGGAAACTCACCGTTTGCAATAGGTATGTGAAAAGTTAAAAAGAGTGTGTGAATTGGAGAAATTAAAAAGATTTTGCAGAATTTAATAAGTGCTAAGTTTTTTTTTTCAAAAAAAATCAAAAAAATTAAGAAATTAAGGTTTAGATATTGGAACTCCTACAAAACTTGTGGGTTAGAGATAGATATAAATAAATATAGATATAAATATTTATATTTGTTTTAAATTTTTTTTAATATACAAATTATTTGTTTTGGAAAATGTGCTGCAGTAATTATGAGAGAAGTCAAAAAGTCTTGTGGGTTGAGAAAAGTTAATAAATGCTGAGGTTAATTTTTTTTTTAAAAAAAATAAAAAATTAGAAAATTAGGATTGACATATTGGAGCTCCCATAGGCCTTGGGGGTTAGAAACCCCTTTTTACTTAATATATAGTATATATAGTATAGATACTAATTTGTATAATATTTTGTATATATATAATAGAAAATAATTTTACATAATATGTTTATATATATATAATTACTAATTTTTAATAAATTTCATATCTTAAATCTCTCTCACAATCATTTTTACTTTGATATTTCATTGAAGGTTAAAAAATATGTATGCATTAACGATAGCAGAGCGGAGCAGTTTGGAAGGCGAATTGTAAATTTTAAAGGTTACACCACGGTTAGCGGTTGGAGCGGTGCAAATTGATGTGGATCGGTGCCATTTTTAACGAATTAAGCAGTATTTTACACAGCTCTAGTCACGACTGTGGGCAGAAGACATAAGAAGTGAGGAGTACCAAAAGTACGATGCTACCCTTGTTGTGTTGGCCTTGGCCACCTATCACTATGGTGTAAAAATGGCCTGGCCCTGCGAGTTTAGTGGATTTTCGTCAAAAATCGAGTTGGTTTATTCATGCAAAAATTTGGTTCAGATCCAACCTAAAGCCCAAGGATAATTGGGGCGGGCCTGGGCCTATGCTTGGATTTGGACTAGGTCTGATTATTCTTTTTTATTTTTTTTTTCATTAAAATTGCTTGAAAATGGTATTGGGTTTCGGTCTAGGCCTTGAGCGGGCTGGAGAGCTGAGCCAATTAGGTCAATCTCATGACTTGGGCCAGGCCCCAAAACACACGGCCCACGCCTAGGGTCACGGGCAAGGCTCGGGCTTGGGTTTAGCTAGGTCACGGGCCGATTGACCAATTTTACACCCCTACGTATGGTTGTGTTTGGTTGAAGAATTTGATAAAGAAAATGAAAAGAAAAAGAAAAATAGAAAGAATTGATAGCAGTAGAATTTCCACAAAAAAAAAAAATCATGATCAACAATAAGATAATAATAATTTTATAAGTTATATTTAAATATAAATCAAAATTTTATAATAGTCTGGAATAACTAAGCACACGATAATAATGTAAGTTTGCAATTTTAGTACAAAAAATTACAAATTAAAATTATCGTTACAACCAGTGCACATTTATGTGGACAGTGCACGGAATCAACTCGTCATGCGCTTTGAGATTGCCCATGACCGATGGAGGTGTGGCAGAATCTTGTTCCTAACCAATTTGTTGGTCAATTTTTCTCAATGCGTTGATCAATTGGATTGACGTCAATCTTAATAAGCCTCTATGGAGTGGTGTTTATGGTAAGCAGTGGCCATTTCTTTTTATTGTTGCTATTTCACACATTTGTATTAGCGAAATCAGGAACTCATGATCATGAGGGGCGTTGTGCCATTGATCCAATGGGTGTTATTCCAAAAAAATGAAGGAGGTGGTCCTAGAAGAGAAGGTGTCACAAAAGGAGGAGATTCGTCTTGGTATTGCGCAATGGAACTCTTTGTCTCAAGATTAGGTAAAGCTGAATGTGAATGGAGCAGTGGTCATAACCCATGGTAATGCGGTGGCGGGAGGTCTATTCCGAGTGTCAAATGGAGAGTGGAAGGTGGGGTTCCAACATTACATTGGCATAATGCATTGTCTTGCGGTGGAGCTGTGGGCTCTCAAATTGGGTTTACAACTCGCATGGGTAGAAGGATATATATTTATTTTGGTGGAATCAAATTCGTTAGAAGGGTTGAATCTTGTCCTAGAATTGGATGATGCACACCCTCAAGTTGATTTTCAAAAGCTTATTCATAGGGAGTGGTGTTGTGATTTGCTTCATGTTCCGAATGAGGCCAATGAGTGTGCTAATTGTTTAGCTAAAATGGTGTTGGCTACTTATCCATGCAACCAGATTCTAAGGAGTGCACTGCTGTCGATTGAAGAGTTGCTTTGGCAAGACTCCCAATTTTATAGGGGCTGTGAGTTCTAATTTCGTGTGATTTCGTTCTTTTGTGCTTAGCTTCAATCTCCATTATACCACAGAAAAAAAAATTATCATTATAAAATTTCTTTAATTTTTATTTGAGAGAAAAATATTAAAGAGATTCTATCACTTATAAACGATGAGTTTTGGATAAAAATTATTAAATAGTGCCGGAATATCATGTGATATTGCTTACGTGGTGCTTCTGACATGAGAAATCATAACTCATACTAAGTGATTTGCCCATTATCTTCCAACTACCTAACAATAATGAGTTTCTATGTTCCATCCATAAGATTTCATGCTACGGCATTGATTTAGACTACCACATAAACAATACCACATTATAACAACCGTCATTTAGTCACACTCATGAGAATTTATATAACTTTGGTTTGTTAAGCTAGCATTCTGCAAACTTTGATATTTTGTCTAGAATTCATGTTTTGTTCCTTGTTTTGTACGTTGAACCTAGACTATCTACCTTTACTACCTCATACCTGGGTCACACCTTTGGACCTCTTGCACCTAGTGTGACAACCCTACCATATATAGTAATTAGCACTTAATTAATCAAGGAGATTTGAATTTTAATTGTCAATTATTCCAATTTAATCCGAGATTTATGAAAACTATGAAGATTGATTCGTATATAATTCTATTGAGGATTTATTTTGGAATTAGAAGTTGAAAGCCTACATGGCTCAAGAAAATATAATTGGTGAATTGAATTCTTATAATTTCGAGTATCGGACCGTATGGTAGTTTAATTAAATATTCGATTCATATTTATAAAATTGAGATTTAATTAATTGAGTCTGAATTGGAGTTAATTAAGTTATGAAAATTGGGAATTAATGTTATTATGAATTAAATTTCTTTATGAGGCATTCAATAAGGTATTCATTGAGTACGTAGTTTATTGGCGAAGATTTTGAAATTTAATCTGAAATTGAAAACCTCAATGATTCAAGAAACCAAAATTGAGGATGAAAATAAATTTAATTTGATATTTGGAGCCTTTTGAAAGTTTGAGTAAAAATCTGATTCGAATTAATAAATTTAAATATATTTAATTAGGTTCTAATGGAAGTCAATTAGACTAATTAAATTATGTGAGATTTGAGATTAATTATATTAACTAATTTTGTGTTAATCAAAATTTATTAAGATTAAGTGATGCTTAATTAAACTAATCTTAACCATAAATTAAATTATAGAATGATTTAAAGTTTTGTTAGTGTGTGTACCAAGAAGTATGTGTGTGTGCAGAGAAAGTGGTGTGTGTGCCGTGTATCCCTCTGCTGGAATATACAATTATTTGACATTCTATTCAATTCTTTGACATTTTAAGGAAGAGAGAGAGAGAGAGAGGGCTTAGTTCAAGAAGAAGATGAACTAAGGAAAGAAAAGCTCAAGAAAAATTTAAAGAGAGGAAGAAGATCCAAAAGAAAATCAATTAGAAATTCTAAAATCAAAGTTCAAGGTAAGGAAATTATGCTTAAATCATGTAGAATCTTTATATAATACTTGAAATTAAGGAGACTATGGAATCAATTTCTTGTAAATTATAAGAAATTGGGTTTTGAGTAAGAATTTAAGATTTAAGCTAAATGCATGTTTATAAAAAATTTGGTAAGGACTTCACATTACATTTGAAATTAAGAAGAGTTTAAAATCAATTCCATGGAATTTGTAAGGAAATGGGTTTAAATAAGAAAATAAAGCTAGGTTCATGATTACGGAAATAAACATGGAAATTGATTATTTGGTTTGATATTGAATATCTTGTATGAATTTGGGTCTCATTTCTACATGCATGTAATTTGGAAGGATTAAAGAATAAATATGAGTTTTGATTTTGATTATTAATCCACGTATGTAATGTAATTTAAGAGCTTGATTCAAATGAAACATATTTTGGAACATCTATGATTTAAGGAAATAGGTTTGGAAAGTAGTAGTTTGAGTTTGATTTTGTCATTCTTCATAAATTTGAAACTCAACCTTACATGCATCACGGAATTTCAAGGCTTTGAGATTTTAATTTATGTTTTAAAATTTGTGGGTTTGAAATTGGGTTTGATATAGAGGAAATAAATTAAATTTAAATTTGGACAAATTTAGAAATAAATTATAATTTATATTTGAGAATCAAAAATTATTTTGATTTTGATTTAAATTTCTTACATGTAAATATTTTGAAAAGGCTTTATAGCTTTAATTTATGTTTTATAAAACAAAGAAGAAGAATGTTGAAATTATTATATTCATAAAATTATTGGTTTTAATCTTAATGTTCAAAGAGAATTTTATATCAGAAATTGGAAAATTAATCATGGGTTCATCTTTATTAATAAAATTACATGTTTAAATTAGTTCATGCAAGAGTTTAAGTTTTGAAAATGTGTTTGGAAATTATTTTATTGATTTTGAAAGCACAGGAAATCGCTGGCCGCTCGAGCGGCTCGAGCGGAAAAGTCACCGCTCAAGCGAACATTAAGGTCAACCAGTATTTTTATAAAGCTTTGCAGACCACTCAAGCGACTAAAGGTCCGCTCGAACGAAGACCCTATTTTCAGCATATTTTGAAAAATTGCATTTAGTTCACATTTTTTATTCTTATCTCTTTCCAAAGCATTTTAGACATGATTTATGGCCAATAAAGATTAATAAACTAACAATCAACATTAATTAGTTGATTAAAGAATAAGTCATTAACTTAGTAGTAATTGATTAAGAAGCCAAGTAAGAAAGTGGTTCATTAAAAAAAGAATGATTTAGTAATGAAAGGAGTATGTGAAATGAGAACCCGATTCATTTGATTGAAGAAAGGATGTTAGGACTCTTTGTTGTCAAATTCCATGGATCAAACCCAAGGTTGTAATTTTTTAAATTCACATGTTGGGTCAAACTAAAATTACTTTGGATTTCTCTAAGAAGTTGATTTTCTTCCAAAATTAGGATTATTTTGAAGTCCTTTAAGAAGTTGGTTTTCTTCCAAAAACAGGATTACTTTGGATTTTCTATAAGTAGTTGGTTTTCTCCCAAAACTAGACTACTCATTAATTTTTCCTCCAGATCTTCTTTGTGGTTTATATCTGGGGATATTTTGTTAGTTTTCTTTGATGTTTTTATTGAGTATTCAACTCATAGTCTAAAAGAGAATACATCAAAGGTTTTGTTTGTTAAACAAAACAGAGAGTTATTCTTCGGTGGATTCTGAAGAATTCGAGCCTGAAGCTTCGGTGGATTCTGGAGTGGCTCATCAGAAAGACAATTCCGTGGTGAAGATGGGGTTGGAAGAGGCACATAGAGGTTGGTTCAATTAGGCGTTGTGGATTCGCTAGATAATTGAGAGTATACCTATGTAATTCCTTTAAATCTTCTTAGTGGATTGTTCTTGTGGCTGTTGCCCGTGATTTTTTTATCACAATTGGAGGTGTCCAATTATGGTTTTTCCACGTAAAATCATTGTGTCTCTTTGTCTTGATTGTTTGATTAGGATTGTTATATTCTGCTTAAAATTGATACATAATCACAAATCAACATCTAGGAGGTTTCTAGATTTTTCAATTGGTATCAGAGCGGGTCGCTCTATTTTTTTTACAAATCTTTTAGAGCGAGATCTTGTTTGATTTGTGATAATGGATACAATTCGTGAGGGAAATTCTATGGGAAAAAAAAAATCCAAAAAGATTTTCTTAATATGGTCTTGCAAGCTTAAATTTTTTGAGTGGTCTTTGGTGCATATTGGAATTGATGGGAATATCCATTACATGTTAATATGTGTGTACTTTCTGTGGTCATTACTTATTTTGGAGTGTGTGTTTTTTTTATTAGTATGTCTCATTCTGTACACAATCTTAGATTAGCAAATATCGGAGCCTTCTGCCTTAGTGATCTATTTTTTTTTTATGGACTTCTAGCATGGTATCTTTTGTTTTTCTAGAGGAATTGACCGATACTAGCATATCTTGGGTGATGTTGAGTCTCTTAACCACCTTCCATCTTTTTGCATCTCCATGGCTTTCCCCTCTATTCTTTGTAGTTCAGGCATGAGGAAAAGGTTACCTCAGAGTCACCAACCAGGCCATCCTTATTATATCCATGCTTCTCTGGTTCGGTTTCCATACTCTTGAGCGTGTCAGCCGCCAATGAGTGTGCAAAAGAAAGAAAAGAAAAGATGTGCAAAAGAAAGAAAAAAAAAAAAAAACAATGTGCAAAAGAAAGAAAAAATAAAGGATTCATTGATTGAGGGAGAGCCTCCGCTTTTACTCACCAAATACCCCTTGATTCCTAGTGGTTTGACTTTCCTTAGTTGTGCTTAGATTCTCTTGTCGGAGGTCCAGCTTTCATATCACTACCTGGATTTGAATCTAGTGTTTGTCGAACTCTAAGAGTCACACACACACTTTTTCTCATGGGATCTATACTTTTCACATAATGCATCACTTTCTTTTATGAGGAATCTTCTAGAGGCTGTGCACATTGTGTTTTCTTGTAATAGTGTTTCTTGGATAATCTTGTGTGTTTCAAGGTAAAAATCAGAAATTCTTTGCTTACTCCACCATCTCCCGTGGATCTACTTCTTAATTTACCTGATTTGTTGTTATCAACTTAGATTTGTATTTATCTTAATTTTAGAATAATTATATTTTGACCCAATGTTATAATTATATAAATAATTTAACTCTTTACTAAATTATACTTTATCTTATACTAACAGGAAATTAATTATTTAATTTAGTACCACACCTATTATTATTATTATTATTATTATTATTATTATTATTATTATTATTATTATTATTATTATTATTATTATTATTATCAATATTATTATTTATTCCCTCTAGTTATTTGCTATCTTTAACTTTAATTTGTATTAATTTAGCTTCAAATAATAATCCCTAATTAATCCCATATTTGATAACCCAGCGCTAATTTAGATTTATATATTTATTTATTTAATAATCTATCATCACATGCAACCATAATTATATATACATATAAATATTTATGTGGACTTGATTACACGTTCGGGGTGTCACAGATATTATGTTAATCTGTCTCAGAGGCCTTCGGTAATTTCAAGATTACTGGCCGGTTACGATGCCAAACCTATAGGGGCGGATTTGGGTCGTGACACCTAGGCCGTTGTGCGTCAACACCTAGGACTATCTTGGAACCATTTTGGCTGACCTCCACTTCCACCGTCGCACCTAGGCTGAGGTGTGCACCACCTAAGTCGAGGTGTACATCATCTAGGCATTCGAGATCTCTAATCCTTGAACCTTGCAGCCGTGTTGGGCACCTTCTTGCTGAGTTATGCATCTTAGCCAACACCTAGCAACCTTTATCCTATTACTTGTATGACCTAGACCGAGGTGTGTCACACCTAGGACAAGTGTCACCCCTCCTAGCCGAGATCAAGAAGGCCTCACCTATCCTTCACTTGTCCAAAGCCTATGTTTTGATCCCGGATCCTCGCCTTGTCAAAGTATCCATGCCACCTTATTTGTTGTATACACTTTGACCTACTTTTGTCCTTTCATTTTAGACACATTTTAAGGAGATTTGACTAGATGATGGCACGTGTCCCAGCAGTGAGTATTAGTCAATTAGTAATTGGGAACCCATATCATTGTCACATCATTGTTTTGAAGAGAGAGAAGCCCTAGGAAGAGGAAGAAGAAGTTCTTGGAGGAAGCTAGATTTACCAAGCTTGATTTTAGACTTTGAACCAATTGATTTGTGCTTTGAGGTTAGATTCTTAATATAGTTTTGTTGTTCTTTTATGTTAATATGATCGCATTGCATGATCTAGCATGATTCATAAGCCATGCATTGATTTAACGTTTTGTTTTAGAAAGAAAAAGTGGTGTTCTTGTATTCTTGAAAAGTAACCATGTTTTGATCCAAAAATTTTGTGATAAGTTCTATGTTTGTGTTTGTTTTCATGAAATCTTCAAGTATGGGTAGTCAAGTCCACGTTTTCAAGCTCATATCATGAAATCCCAGATTTTTGAAAAAAAAGAAGTTATGATTTTAGCATTCATGTTCTTTATGTTCTTTAAGAGGAAACACAGATTTCCAGATTTCATTATTCCCTAAGTGTGGTCACCGAGACCCACTCTTGTCCAACTTTCACATTTAGGCCAAACATTGTATCTCACATTGACCTCCCTTGCATGATCACTTGCACCATAGTCTATCTTGCATGCACACCTAGGCCGGCAACAGTACATCTTTGCAGACACCTTGTAACATCTCGAGCGGATAGCCCACATCTCGACCAAGGAAACCACACCTCTGCCACAACCTCTTAAGTTCACCTAGCTAGGCTATTTCGACCTAGCTCATCTTTGCACATCCATTTCGAGATCTAGTTTGTACCCAACATGCTTTTCCAAGAAGAAAAATATTGATTTAACTTCCAGAGCATGTTTTGCTTTGACTTGGTTTTGGAAGAAATGCCAAGATCTGTTTTACTTATTTGAAGCTTGTTTTGAAGAGTACATTACATAACCATCTTTGAGCATCTCTTCTTGAAGTGCATTCAATGGGATTTGCCATGTATTTGTAAGTCTTGGATCTTTGCCTTAATTCCAACGATCAAAGAGCTATTGTGAGTGGTATTTTTAATAAAGTTATGTTATAATGTTTTGGATAAAAGTTTTGCTATGTTTTGGTATAGTTTCAAGCATGAATGATTATCCATTAGTTTTTGTATCAAGTATTATGTTTGTTTTGATGACATTCTTGAAAGGTCCTTGTGTGTTAGGGGACTTCAATATAGCTAGTACCTTTGTTTGAAATATCTTATTTGCCACCGACGGGTAGGCTTGTCTAATCGATTCTTGGTCAGTTATTCATTTATTTTGTCAATGAATGTTCAAGATGTAACATAAAGATGTTTATTTACAAGCTTTGTTTTATTTCTTTTGTATCCAAGTTGTAAAACTATGTTAATATGTATGTCATTTCATTGTATCTAAACACAACTCCTATGGACTAATTTGATTCAAATTATTTGCTTCCACATATGTATGCTCCATATGTATGCTCTACATGTGTGAATATTTGTAAGTTGGCCTTCAGTAATCTGGGATTATTGGCTATCATGGTATCATTCTGTTAGAGGCAGAATGGGGTCGTGACATACATGGTGCTCTCAAAGTACCAAATAGTTACCTAGTGTGAACATTGCAAAAAATCTCTAACCAAAGAGCATGTTGAGATAAGTGAGAGGACAAATTTTGTGTATGAAAAAAAATAAATAAATAAAAACTAAAGGGGGGCCACGTGACCCCTTAATCCTTCTTTAGCTTCGCATCTGATTGATAGGATTCGAATTCTAAACTATGTTTGGTTGAGTTAGAAAATAGAAAAAGAAAAGAGTTTAAGTGAACCAAAAAAAAAGAAAAGAAAAGAGATTGTATTGTATTTCCCTCTCGCTTTCTTTTTCCTTTTGTTTCCATTATAACTAAACAAAAAGTATGTTTAAGGGTACACATGAGCCATTGTTGTGCACTCAAATGGGCCTATTTCGAGGTCCATTTTGATAATCCGAATCGTTCATATTTTAGAATACATCAAGTAGAATATACCTGCAAAAAATCAAATTAATCGGATATCGTTTACCCTTTCATTCACTCATATTTGTATCTACAAAAACAAATAACAATTGTGATTTAAAATATAAAAATGAATACAAATGTGAGTGGATGAAAGGGTGAACGATATCTGATTAACTTAATTGTTTGTAGGTATGTTCTACTTGATGTATTCTAAAATGTGAATGATTCGGATTATCAAAATGGGCCCTAAAATGGGCCTATTTAACTGCACAACCGTGGCTGTTGTGCACTCCGCATAGCAGCCACCCAAAATCCACAAAAAGTAGGGTTACATTTCTTTTTCTTTTTCCATTTCTCTCGTTAAATTCCCAAACTAAATACAACCTGACAGGGATAGGCCCATAGAGCCCACGGCCCACCATTCAAACCCCATTATACAACCCGGTTGGCCAAACCCAACACAGTTGGAGTCCAACTAGACAGGAAAGACCAATGATGCTCGGACAAGTGGCGGCAGAAAGCAGACCACGTCGCGCCAGACAAAGATCTGCAGTTATTGCCACAAAGACATCACCATTAATGCAAATTTCATCACAAAGATTTATTGCGACAACACCTCTCAGCCGGAATCACACCCCCTCGCCCTGAACAAGGCGAACCACGCCTCAAGCTTTCGGCGGGGACAATCAGAACGACAGAGACAGCGAAATGATTACAGTTGGATATAAGCTAAACTCGAGGAGAAGAAGAAGGTTAAGTTTTCCATCTCCTCTCTCTCTCTCTCTCTCTACATTTTTCTCTGTATTATCACCTTCTCTAATTCACACGCCGGAGGGTTCGCCGGGGGACTACCCCGTTCCCCGATTGGACTTGCTTGCAGGTTATCCAGTGGGCTTGAAGAGCTTGGATCGGTCCAACCCATCCACGAGGACCCTCACTGTATCATCACAACCTAAAAAGAGCTTCTATTTATTTTTCCACCTTGTTCAAATTTTATTAGGGCAATTACACTCCGTAGAATTTAAATATATATATATACATGAAAAAATTATGATTATAATTATGAATATGTATAAAGTTTATCACCGATTTGTAAGTATTTTTTTGAAAATATAATTTTTCAATTTTATTTTAGTTTTTATTATTTCAAATTAAATAATTTTGTTTTTACACTTTAAATTTAATTTTAATTTGATTTTTTTTGTCTAAATATATGTTAATTTTATCTACTTGTACAATTAACAAGTGTCTTATAATTGTTAATTTTAACTTTCAATTTCAACAAAAGAACCAAATTAAAAATACAATTAAAGACCAAATTATTATTAATTTGAAATAATAAGAACTAAAATAAAATTTAGATCAAACTATAAGAGTGAAATATTCAACCCCCTCCCCCCCCCCCCAAAAAAAAAAAAAAAAAAAAAAACTATAAGAGTGAAATGTGTAATTAATCTTTACAACTTTTTTATTTTTAAAAATTTTTTAAGATGGAGGCCCAAAAAAGGCCCAACAAAAATGAAAAACAAACTAAGACATTGCTCCTTGAGGGGAGCCCTAATCAGCTAAATCCCAAATTAACAATGATCTAACTGGCACTACAACAGAAATCACTTTTGGCGACCAAAATTACAGTTTTCATCGCTGAAAGTAGGCCAATTGGCGACTAAAATGGAATTAGTCGCCAAAATTCAGTACTTTTGCCGACTAAAATAGTTTAGTCGCCAAAGATAAGCTTTTTACCGACTAAAAGGCAGTTTAGTCGCCAATTGTAGGGTTTTTAGCGACTGAAGATTGTTTAGTAGCCTAAAGTCACAGTTTTTGGCGACTAAAATAAATTTAGTCGCCGATTATATCTGTTTTGCCGACTAAACACATTTTAGTCATCGAATGTGCGTGTTTTGGCTACAAAAAAATAATTAGTAGCTAAAAGCCAATTGCCGACTAAAAACAGGTTTAGTAGCCAAAAAGGATGTTTTGGCGACTAAAACCAGATTTAGTCGCCAAATCGCTTTATTTTTTAGACGAACTTTATTTTTTGTGACAAAAATAATTAGTAGCCGAATTTATAGCATTGGCGACTAAAAATTATTTTTAGTCGCCAAAAGTGGGCCAAATTTTTTTTTAATAAATCATTTATTTTTTACATAAATTATATTTAATAAAAATAATTTTATTTATAAATATTGTTTTGTATTAATACCGGATAATATACTATATAAATAATATATATTTCATATATATTCATGTGATGTGTAGTGGCATAGTGGAGGGAGTGTGTGGCTAAGGGTGTGAAATGTTGGAGGTCTGCGGTTCGAAACTCAAAAATAGCAAAAAAATGGGAATTTTTTTTTTTAACGAAACACCTTTGGCGACAAAAAGTCGGCGTTTGGTTGAGCATTCGCGACTAAATTATTAGTCGGTAAATGTGTGATTTTGGAAAGTGTAAAACACAAATGGCGACTAAATTATTGGTCGCTGAAGATGTCATTTTTGCCGACTAAAACAGGTTTAGTCGCCAATACCTCCCGCGACCATTTATTGGCAACAAAGCAGCGACTAAAATTTTTTGTCGGGAAAACCAAAAACGTGACTTTCAGCGACTAAAAGTGGACCTTTGGCGACTAAAAATTTAGTCGCCAAAGGTGATTTTTCTTGTAGTGTGGCCAGGGAGGATTATGGACAAATTGCAACTCCAAATTAGCTCACAAACCTTTTGCTGCTATTCTATCCACAATCTTTACATCTTTGTTTGGTGCAATAGTTGATTATAGTAAAGATTATTCAATACATCTTCTATTACGGTTTATTAGTTAAAAATAATTTAAATAAGTTGACACAGACCCGTTATTCCTTTACACAAATCTTTTCTTTTCATCTTATTGAAAATTTAATTTAATTTTATATATATATATATATATATATCATGTTGATATATCTTATTTTCACGATTTTCTAACAATATTTTAAAATAAATCTTTAGTAACTGCCATAGTAACATAGAAAGGATTGTTCGGACATTTTACAGGGTATTATCATATCAAAATTTTTAAATTTATCAAAATACACTAGATTGGTAGAGGCATGCTTTTTTTGTGTGGGAGGGGGGGGGGAGAGATAAACCTGTCTCATCTTCTTAACTAATTGAAATTCATGAATAATTTCCATGAATGGTTGGGAAGCCAAACCTATGACCTTGTTGCTAAAAGTATTAACACATACTTGTATCATTCTAGATGCATTTGATGTCAAATGAGATAATAAATAAAAAAAAATCTGCAAAATACATTATTATTATACACCCACGATCGAAGTCCTATTTTGAAAAGCATGTATCATGATAAAATTGGTCATTATAAATTAAGTATACATGAAAATTTTTATATCATTTAAATATAGAATGAATTAAATTGAACGAACTCCATCCTTACAACTTGAACGTTACAAAACCATTGAATAGCATCACACGAACACTTAAGACTTTTTTCGAACAAATGCCAAACAAGGGTTGAGTCACTCTCTCACATGTCAAAATGCAAGGCGACATAAATGTTCACATCAACCTGCCACATGTCCAAACAAAAAGAGGCATTAATATTTGCATCTATAGATACAAACACTTTGAGATTAGCCGATCAAAAACAAACAAACACCTTGAGATCTTACCTAAAATATGCATGGCAGGCTCATGTTGCTGCCTCAGTCAATGCGAGACATTTGGATATTCACGCCTATAGATGCAAACATCTACTCTTCTATAAGAGTCGCGATTTGTAGCTCGAATACAGACCCCCCCGAATCCCCCGAATTTGGAAAAGGTGAGTTTTGAATTTTTATTTTTTTTTTAATCAGAAAATTCTAACCAGACGGAGGAAGAAAGCAGAGAAGAAGAAAGCAGAGAAGAAGAAAGAAGAAGGAAAGAAGAAGAAAGAAGAGAAGGCAGACGCGGACGCTCGGCCGGAGCGACGATCGGCGGAGCTCGACGATCGGACGGAGCTGCGACGATCGGCGGAGCTCGCTTATCGATGATCTGCGACGACGATGAGTCAAGGACGATCGGCCGATCGCCTAATGCAGGGGCCCATGTGTGTGTGTGTCTCCTCCTTCTCTCCTCCTTCCCTCTCCGCCTCTCCTCTCTCTCTCCCTCTCATTGTGAGCTCGAAAATGTCAAAAATGGAAGAAAAAAAAGAAAAAATAAATAAAAAAACGAAAAGCCCAAAACGACGTCGTTTTGGGCTTTTCGGGGGATTCGGGGAGAAGGAATTCGAGCTACCAAGCTTTATTCCTTCTATAAATGGTAAAGTTGATATTTTAATGGAAAAATGACATATTAGTGGGTAGAGATGACCATAGGACGACTTTGGAGTGGGTTTGTAGTCCCCCGCATTCTATTATATTGGGAGTGAGACAAATCAGGTTAGTGGGGAGGCGGGGGGTAAATTTGTAACTTAAAAAAATACTAGTAATAATTACAAATAATATAGTATATTATAGTAAGTGAAAATGAGTGGGTTTTTCTATGTAATATGATAAATAAATGAGTAAAAATGAATGATAGGTGTATTATTTTAAGGGTAATACACCAATAAATCCCAAAATAGATTCTTTTGAACCATTTAGTCTTGTGTTTAATCTTATGAACCAATAAGTCTCATTTGGTAAATAAGTACAGTTTTGGACATGATGTTAACATGTGTTGCCTCATTTGTTGTGGTGTAATATTGGGATTGTGCAATGTTAAATTGACAAATGTACCCAAAAAGCGTACTGTAGCCTCTTTTTTTTTCCCTACGCGATCATCACGGAAGAGATAAACATGGTAACATTCAAAATGGCAATGTAAATCCGGTGAGGATTGGTGTGTGTGCCAATTTTTTGAGTTTGTAATGTTGAACCCCTATTCGTTGTTTCCAATTTGAATGTTGTTTCCAATTTGAACGTTGTTTCCCCCCCTCCCAAGCCCTAGAAATACGATTCGGTATTTGGTAGTACATCTCATTCGGTGTCTAGAAATTGTGGGTGATATCACTGATTAGTTGTGGTTTACGTTGCTGACGGGTATCTGATGTGTGTGTTCCTTGTTGTGGCAGCGGCGGTGGCGTCGTACGTGTTGGTGGGAGATGGCAGCAGGTATGTTATTTGTTCGATGTTAGTTGGATTTGTTTGGTTATTGAAAATATACATGTTGTCAACATTGAAAACAATGTATGTTTGCATGTTAGTTGACTGTAGAAATTGTGTTGACATCGTACTGTTATTGTCTTGGTAATGGTATTGGGGGTGTAGAATTTGTTGAGGGTTTATTGGTATGGCCAACATTGTGGCTATGGTTTTGGTCTGTTCATGGGTTTGTCGATTTGTTGATGTAATTGTCTGGTGTGAAAGTTGTCTGTGTGAAATGTTGGCATGAAAATCAATTCTGTGATGTTGTGTGTTAGGTGGCCCTATTTTTGAAAGTTTTTTTTTTTTTGGTTTGATTGTTATGTTATTCAGGGAATGTGGTAAGTATTGTGCTACGTAGTGTGATTTGGTACAATGTTATTGTCATCAATTATTATGACCCATGTTGTGTTGGATTTTTTGGACATAATGTGAATTTATGGGTTGGATTTTACGTTTACCGTAATGATTGTACTGTCACGGATATTGTTAGGGGTATGGTGGTATAGTGTTGTCAGTGTGGTGTTGTTTTTGGGGCCCATTGTGTCATGTGGTGTGTTGGTGGTGTTGGAAATGGTTATAAAATTCTGGGTAAAACCAGAATTTTTTCCTAAGTTTGGTCTAATTTTTAGGTGGGCCCCGTGCATCGATTTACACGGGTCAAAGTGATAACGCGTTCTATGCCGTGCAGGATTCACGTGGTATATTTGGTTGTTCAAAACCATTACCGAGTGAATGGGAAATTGAAGCCAAAGTATGTTCCATGGAAATGGAGTTTTGGTGGAAATTCCTTAAAGGTATGTATAAGGCTTGTCCCACATTGATTTGGTGGGAGGTTTTGAGAGGGTTTATAAGGCTTGGGTTTGATACTTGGGGTGTGCCCCAAGGGTACCCAAGTGTTTTAGAGGAGAGGTTATGGGCAAAATGGGCTAGACCCATTGGACCCAAAAATCACCACAGACGCCACACCGTCCGTCTGGTCGATCGGCTGGGCTTGGGCTTGGCCAAACAGGCCCTTCCTGCTTTCAAATGTAATTAAACTGGTTTGGCATTTTGGTTCATCCAAACAGGGCCCTTCCCGTTTTTACCTGTTTGAATAGTTAATCAACAGATTCAAATCTGTTGAAATTCAAACCCAACAGGTTTCATACCTGTTCAATTCAAATCCTACAGCCACCTTAACATCTATAAATAGACCAGCCTCCCATTTGGATAATTACACCAATTTTCGTATTCCATCTCTGCTTTATATCTCTGCCATATTGCTGCATTTTATTTCTGAAAGAAAGAGTGTAAACACTTAGTGTGTTCGACGAACAATTAAATTGTAGTGCTGCATTTAATTGTTGATAAGATCATTTCATCCTGGAGATAGACGCCCAAGTTCGAAGCACCTTGGAGAGGACGAATCGTTTTAAGGACACAAGTGTTCAACACCGGACTTGATCGAAAGTTATTCCAAGTATTTAACGAAGTAAGATGATTAAATTATTTTTCAGTTATCTTTATTTGTTTATTAAAATCAGATTTTAATTTTGTTTTTGTAACAAAATAAAATCTGTTTTTTATTTGTTTTATTTTATTTTTATTTTGAGTTTGATTTTTGTAATCAAACAAATTTCTCTCATTTTCTTTATTTCTTTAAATTCTGATTGTAGTTTAGTACACAATAGAATTTAATTTATTTAAATACAGTGAAGATTGCCCAACAATCTTAAGACAGAATCCTTTTTGGTATCTTCATTGTATTTAATTTTTTGTTTTTCAAAGTAATATTCTGGTTGGAAAAACAAATAGTGATTTATGCTATTTGACAGATAGTAGTAATATACTGTCTCTTTTCTTTGACAACTAGTAGTACGATACTGGTGTCATTAACAATTTCAGAATATTAATTGGTATTACAGAAAATTATTTTGGTATTTTATTTTTCCTGTTTTAGTAACAAGGAAAATAGAATTATTTTGTGTTATATTTTATTTTCTAGTTTTAGTAACTAGAAAATTAATTTGTGTTTTAATATTTCCTGATTTTTGTAATCAGAAATTATGGGTACTACAACCTAAACTGATCCGGCAAGGTACTCTCGTTGTTACACCAACATCGTCCCTATTCGTAACCATGTTCATGTACCAATCAATCATGGAGAAAAACCGAAAAATTTAATCTGATCGAAGTTTAAGAGATGGCAGCAGAAGATGCTGTTCTATCTTACAACTCTTAATTTGGCCCGGTTTCTCCATGAAGAGGCTCCAGCACTTAAAGAGGGTGAAAGTGATCGGCAAGTTGTTGCCGCTGTAGATGCTTGGAAACATTCAGATTTCCTGTGCAGAAATTACATCCTCAATGGCCTTGACAACATGTCAGATAATGTATACAAATTCAAGTCAGGAAAAGAATTATGGGATTCTTTGGAGAAGAAATACAAAACAGAAGATGCCGGCACGAAGAAATTTGTTGTCGGTAAATTTCTAGATTTTGTAATGGTCGACTCCCAAACGGTAATATCTCAAGTTCAAAATTTTCAGATAATTTTGCATGATATTCATTCAGAAGGTATGTCTCTTAGCTTAATCTTTCCAAGTCGCCGCTGGGAAAAGTTACCACCGGCTTGGAAAGATTTTAAAAATTATTTAAAACATAAACGCAAAGAGATGACCATGGATGAGTTAATTGTAAGATTAAGAATTGAGGAAGATAACCGAAAGGCTGACAAGAGGCATGGGAAAAATCCCATTGAGTCCAAGGCTAATGTGGTTGAACAAGTTCAAAAACCACATAACAAAAAGAGGAAGTTTACTGGAGATGGTCCTAAACAAGGCAACAACAATGGCAACAAGAAGTTCAAAGGAAAATGCTATAACTGTGGCAAGATCGACATCGAGCTTCGATCGCCGCCTAAGAAGGATCATGGAAGTACAAGCAAGAAGACCACCAATCAAGCCAATGTGATGTAATTGGATTACATCTCGACGGAGTGAATGACATCAACCTCTCTGTGGTGTCTCGAGGCTAACTTGGTTGGAAATCCCAAAGAATGGTGGGTTGACACCGAGCAACTCGTCACATATGTGCATAAGAAGATGTTCACTACCTACAA
The DNA here is from genome assembly GCA_025200525.1 of Camellia lanceoleosa. Classification (NCBI taxonomy): domain Eukaryota; kingdom Viridiplantae; phylum Streptophyta; class Magnoliopsida; order Ericales; family Theaceae; genus Camellia; species Camellia lanceoleosa. Next base: position 134,630,758 of record CM045759.1, on the reverse strand, counting down.
TGAGGCCGCAAATGGTGAGCAACTTTTATGGGAAATTCTTCTACTTCTACCGTGGTCGACAAGGAAAAGTAATCTTGAAGATGACATCAGAAAAGAACTAACCCTCAACAACGCATCGCATGTACCGACATCCTAAGAATTTAGTTTCGTTCTTTGTTAAGTAAAAATGGTTTTAGGCTTGTTTTTGAGTCTGTTAAGTTTGTATTAACAAAGAGTGGTATGTATGTTGGAAAGGGATACATGAGTGATGATCTCTTTAAATTGAATGTAATGACTGTTCTACCAAAAGTTGCAATGAATAAGAATAACACATATTTTGCTTATATTCTTGAGTCACATTTATGGCATGGTAAATTAGGACATGTAAATTATGATGCTTTATGAGATTAATTGGTTTGGATTATATACCAAAGTTTGAAATTAATCCTAATCATAAATGTGAAGTTTGTGTAGAAGCAAAACTAACTAAGGCTCCATTTAAATCAGCTTGAAAGGAAAACCTAACCTCTAGAATTAAATCATACTGATGTATGTGACCTACAATTTATTCAAAATAGAGGAGGCAAAAAGTATATCATAACATTTATCGATGATTGCACAAGATATTGTTATGTTTATTTACTTAGAAGTAAAGATGAAGCCTTAGATATGTTTAAACTCTACAAAATGAAGTTGAAAATCAACTTGGTAAAACCATTAAAATGGTTAGAAGTGATAGGGTGGTGAATATGATGCACCATTAAATGAATTTTGTGCACAACATGGCATTATTCACCAAACTACATGTTTCTTATTCTCCACAAAGAAATGGAATTGCCGAAAGGAAGAATAGAACTCTAAAAGAAATGATGAATGCCATGTTACTAAGTTCAAAGCTACTACGTAACTTGGGGGAAGCAATATTGTCACTAATTATGTTCTTAATAGAATACCCCACAAGAAAACTAAAAGCATTCCTTATGAATTGTGGAAAGGTTGACCACCTTCCTACAAATACTTGAAAGTGTGGGGTGTTTGGCAAAAGTTGAAGTTCCTGCTCCTAAAAAGACTAAGATTGGACCAAAAAAGAGATTGTGTGTTTATTGGTTATGCTCGTAATAGTAGTGCATATCGGTTTCGACTTATAAATCGTAAATACCGATATAAATGTGAACACTATTATAGAGTCAAGGAATGTCAGGTTTTTGAACATGTCTTTCCTTACAAGAAATGACAGAATTAAGTTCACAGAAGAACTTATGATTGTACACAAAGTCAAGAGACTAATGACAATCAAACACAAGAGACTAGTAATGGTCTCAACCAATGTGATTTAACCGATGATGAACCAAGAAGAAGTAAGAGAGCAAGAACATCAAAATCCTTTGGTCCAGATTTTCCGACATACTTGTTAGAAAATGAACCTCAAAGCTTTATACAAAGAATGACAGTCCTCAAGCACCTTTGTGGAAAGAGGTCGTTAATAATGAAATTGAATCCATTATGCAAAATCATACTTGGGAATTGGTGGATCTTCCACTGTGTTCTAAACCTCTTGGATATAAATGGATATTCAAGAGAAAAATGAAAGCAGATGGTTCAATTGACAAGTATAAAGCAAGACTTGTAGTTAAAGGTTACGCATAAAAAGGAAGGTCTGGATTATTTTGACACATATTCCTCGTGACAAGAATAACATCCATTCGCATGCTTATTGCTATAGCAAAGTTGTTTAATTTAGAAATACATCAAATGGATGTTAAGACAAATTTTCTTAAACGGTGATCTAAATGAAGAGATCTATATGGAACAACCCAAGGGTTTGTAGTATCGTGGCAAGAAAAGAAAGTTTGTCGACTTGTAAAATCCCTTTATGGATTAAAATAAGCACCTAAGCAATGGCATGAAAAATTTGATCATGCAATGCTTACTAATGGGTTTAAGATAAACGAATGTGACAAATGTGTCTATGTTAAAAACACCCACCAAGGATATGTCATAGTTTGTCTTTATGTGGATGACATGCTTATCATTGAAGCAAATAAAACATGATCAAATCAACTAAGCAAATGCTTAACAAAAGATTTGATATGAAAGATATGGGGTCGCAGATGTTATATTAGGAATGAAAATAACTAAAACATCTCGACGGATATGCATTATCTCAATCTCATTATATTGAGAAAATTCTTGATAAATTTATCAAGGATGATTTGAATTTAGCAAGGACACCAGAGACATCAGCTTTTATTTATCGAAAAATAAAGGTGATGCAAAGGTCTCGCTTAAAATACTCCCAAATCATTGGAAGCCTAATGTACCTAATGAATTGTACTGGCCCGATATAGCTTATGCTATCAAGAAATTGAGTAGGTACACTAGTAACCCCGAGAAGACCATTGAAAGCGATCATTCGAAGTTCTTAGATATCTAAGATTTACTGTGATCATAGTTTGAACTTTACTCGATATCCAAAGAAGACTCAAGGTTATTGTGATGCCAATTGATATCGGATACTAAAGATTCAAAATCCACTAGTGGATATGTCTTTACTCTAGGGGTGTCATTGCTTTGGAAATCCACTAAACAAACTTGCATCGCATCGATCCACAATGGAATCCGAGTTCATTGCTTTAGACAAAGCAGTGAAGAAGCGTAATGGCTTCGCCACTTCTTAGAAGACATTCCAATGTGGTTAAAACCTCGCTACCTATTTGCATTCATTGTGATAGTCAATCAAGAATAGGCAGGCACGTAATCATATGTATAACGGTAAGTCACGACATATTCGCTGTCGACATAATACCGTTAGGCGCTTGTTGTCAAACGGAATAATCTCAATAGATTATATAAAATCTAAAGAGAATATTATGGATCCATTTACAAAAGGTTTGACAAAAGAGCTAGTGTATAGTTCATCGAAGGAATGGGATTAAAGCCTATTACATAAGAGTCGCCATAATGGTAACCCTACTTATATGACCGAGATCCCAAGAACTAAGTTCAAAGGGACAACTAAGTTATGTATGGCTCGCCAGAAATCACCAAGGGATTAAAATTCCTACTCATTCCTATGGTGAGAGTGATATCTCGCAACATATGTTGTCTCATAGGGCATAAGGATAAGCTTTGCTTTTAATGATTACTTATATCTTGATTAAGGCATAAAATCAAGACGAGTATAAGAAGATACTCACAATAAGAATCACCTATATGAGTATTGAATCGGGCTTCTATGAGAATGAAAGAGGCTACATTCTCTAGAAACACTCATGAAAACCAGAGCGTTCAAGGCCAAAATGAACACAATAAAGGAGAACCACGATGTGTTAGAAAATATTTTGTGTGAAATCTATTGTCTTGGCTTACACAAACGGTCAACAATTCAAGGCATCGCGCCCATTGGTTAGCCAAGAAGTCCGATAGGTTATCACTAGGAAGGTTCAAGGTCGAAAACTACCTATCCCGATGCAAGATATTTTCGACTTATGCTCTTTCGGTAAGGCTGCCTATTGATGCATTTCCGCTGTCATCAAATTCCATTCATGTGGGGATTGTTGAATGGTTATAAAATTCGGTAAAACCGTAATTTTTTCCTAAGTTTGGTCTAATTTTAGGTGGGCCCTGCATCGATTTACACGGTCAAAGTGATAACGCTGCTCTATGCCGCTACAGATTCACGTGGTATATTTGGTTGTTCAAAACCATTACCGAAAGTGAATGGGAAATTGAAGCCAAAGTATGCTCCATGGAAATGGAGTTTTGGTGGAAATTCCTTAAAGGTATGAATAAGGCTTGTCCCACATTGATTTGGTGGGAGGTTTTGAGAGGGTTTATAAGGCTTGGGTTTGATACTTGGGGTGTGCCCAAGGGTACCCAAGTGTTTTAGGGGGAGAGGTTATGGGGAAAATGGGCTAGCCCCATTGGACACAAAAATCACCCACACGCTGCTGCTGCTGCCGCCGTCCGTCCTGGCCGGCCAAGGCTGGCTTGGGCTTGGGCGTGCAAGGTGAGGTTGGGCTTGTTCGCCCAATACTAATCTTTTGGGCCAAAAACATTTGAATTTAATTCAAATAAACTGCTTGGATTTTCTGCTCATCCAAACAGGCCCTTCCCATTTTCAAACGTAATTAAACCGGTTTGGCATTTTGGTTCATCCAAACAGGCCCTTCCTGCTTTTATCTGCTTGAATAGTTAATCAACAGATTCAAATCATGAAATTCAAACCCAACAAAGTTTCATAATTGCTCAATTCAAATCCTACACCCACCTTAACATCTATAAATAGACCACCTCCCATTTGGATAATTACACCAATTTTCGTATTCCATCTCGCTTATATCTCCGCCATATTGTCTGATTTTATTTCGAAGAAAGAGTGTAAACACTTAGTGTTCGATTTAACAATTAAATTGTAGTGTCAGCATTTAATTGTTGATAAGATCATTTCATCTCGGAGATAGACGCCCAAGTTCGAAAGCACCTTGGAGAGGACTTAATCTGTTTTAAGGACACAAGGTTCAACACCGGACTTGATCGTAAAGTTATAACAAGTATTTAACCAAGTAAGTTGATTAAATTATTTTTCTGTTTTCTTTATTTGTTTATTAAAATCAGATTTTAATTTTGTTTTTGTAACAAAATAAAATCTGTTTTTATTTGTTTTATTTTATTTTTATTTTGAGTTTGATTTTTGTAATCAAACAAATTTCTCTCATTTTCTTTATTTCTTTAAATTCTGATTGTTGTTTAGTACACAACAGAATTTAATTTATTTAAATACAGTGAAGATTGCCCAACAATCTTAAGACAGAATCCTTTTTGGTATCTTCATTGTATTTAATTTTCTGTTTTTCAAAGTAATATTCTGGTTGGAAAAACAAATAGTGATTTATGCTATTTGACAGATAGTAGTAATATACTGTCTCTTTTCTTTGACAACTAGTAGTACGACATCGTGTCATTATCAATTTCAGAATATTAATTGGTATTACAGAAAATTATTTTGGTATTTTATTTTTCCTGTTTTAGTAACAAGGAAAATAGAATTATTTTGTGTTATATTTTATTTTCTAGTTTTAGTAACTAGAAAATTAATTTGTGTTTTAATATTTCCTGATTTTTGTAATCAGAAATTATGGCTACTACAACCAAATCGATTCGGCAAGGGTACTCCTGTTGTTACACCAACATCGGTCCCTATTCGTAACCATGTTCATGTACCAATCAATCATGGAGAAAAACCGAAAAATTTAATCTGCATCGAAGTTTAAGAGATGGCAGCAGAAGATGCCGTTCTATCTTACAACTCTTAATTTGGCCCTGCTTTTTCCATGAAGAGGCTCCAAAGACTTAAAGAGGGTGAAAGTGATCGGCAAGTTGTTGCCGCCAGAGATGCTTGGAAACATTCAGATTTCTGCAGTAAATTACATCCTCAATGGCCTTGACAACATGTCAGATAATGTATACAAATCAAGTCAAGAAAAGAATTATGGGATTCTTTGGAGAAGAAATACAAAACAGAAGATGCCAAGACGAAGAAATTTGTTGTCGGTAAATTTCTAGATTTTGTAATGGTCGACTCCCAAACGGTAATATCTCAAGTTCAAAATTTTCAGATAATTTTGCATGATATTCATTCGTAAGGTATGTCTTAGCTTAATCTTTCCAAGTCACGCTTGGGAAAAGTTACCACCGCTTGGAAAGATTTTAAAAATTATTTAAAACATAAACGCAAAGAGATGACCATGGATGAGTTAATTGTAAGATTAAGAATTGAGGAAGATAACCGAAAGGTCGACAAGAGGCATGGGAAAAATCCCATTGAGTCTAAGGCTAATGTGGTTGAACAAGTTCAAAAACCACATAACAAAAAGAGGAAGTTTATCGAGATGGTCCTAAACAAGGCAACAACAATGGCAACAAGAAGTTCAAAGGAAAATGCTATAACTGTGGCAAGATCGACATCGAGCTTCGATCGCCGCCGCCTAAGAAGGATCATGGAAGTACAAGCAAGAAGACCACCAATCAAGCCAATGTGACGAATTGGATTACATCTCGACGGAGTGAATGACATCAACCTCTCTCGCTGTGGTGTCTGAGGCTAACTTGGTTGGAAATCCCAAAGAATGGTGGGTTGACACCGAGCAACTCGTCACATATGTGCGACAAGAAGATGTTCACTACCTACAATGAGGTCGCAAATGGTGAGCAACTTTTATGGGAAATTCTTCTACTTCTACCTGGTCGGACAAGGAAAAGTAATCTTGAAGATGACATCAGAAAAGAACTAACCTCAACAACGCATCGCATGTACCGACATCCTAAGAATTTAGTTTCGGTTCTTTGTTAAGTAAAAATGGTTTTAGGCTTGTTTTTGAGTCTCGATAAGTTTGTATTAACAAAGAGTGGTATGTATGTTGGTAAGGGATACATGAGTGATGGTCTCTTTAAATTGAATGTAATGACCGCTTGTACCAAAAGTTGCTATGAATAAGAATAACACATCTTTTGCTTATATTCTTGAGTCAAATTTATGGCATGGTAGATTAGGACATGTAAATTATGATGCTTTATGAGATTAATTGGTTTGGATTATATACCAAAGTTTGAAATTAATCCTAATCATAAATGTGAAGTTTGTGTAGAAGCAAAACTAACTAAGGCTCCATTTAAATCAGTTAAAAGGAAAACTAAACCTCTAGAAATAAATTATACCGATGTATGTGATCTAAAATTTATTCAAACTAGAGGAGGCAAAAAGTATTTCATAACATTTATCGATGATTGCACAAGATATTGTTATGTTTATTTACTTAGAAGTAAAGATGAAGCCTTAGATATGTTTAAACTCTACAAAATGTAAGTTGAAAATGAACTTGGTAAAACGATTAAAACGGTTAGAAGTGATAGGGGTGGTGAATATGATGCACCATTAAATGAATTTTGTGCACAGCATGGCATTATTCACCAAACTACAATTCTTATTCTCCACAAAGAAATGGAATTGCCGAAAGGAAGAATAGAACTCTAAAAGAAATGATGAATGCCATGTTACTAAGTTCAAAGCTACTACGTAACTTGTGGGGAAGCAATATTGTCACTAATTATGTTCTTAATAGAATACCCACAAGAAAACTAAAAGCATTCCTTATGAATTGTGGAAAGGTTGACCACCTTCCTACAAATACTTGAAAGTGTGGGGTGTTTGGCAAAAGTTGAAGTTCCCTGCTCCTAAAAGACTAAGATTGGACCAAAAAGAGATTGTGTGTTTATTGGTTATGCTCGTAATAGTAGTGCATATCGGTTTCGACTTATAAATCGAAATACCGATATAAATGTGAACACTATTATAGAGTCAAGGAATGTCAGTGTTTTTGAACATGTCTTTCCTTACAAGAAAGGACAGAATTAAGTTCACAGAAGAACTTATGATTGTACACAAAGTCAAGAGACTAATGACAATCAAACACAAGAGACTAGTAATGGTCTCAACCAACAGGATTTAACTGATGATGAACCAAGAAGAAGTAAGAGAGCAAGAACATCAAAATCCTTTGGTCCAGATTTTCTGACATACTTGTTAGAAAATGAACCTCAAAGCTTTATATAAAGAATGACAGTCCTCAAGCACCTTTGTGGAAAGAGGCTGTTAATAATGAAATTGAATCCATTATGCAAAATCATACTTGGGAATTGGTGGATCTTCCACCAGGTTCTAAACCTCTTGGATATAAATGGATATTCAAGAGAAAAATGAAAGCAGATGGTTCAATTGACAAGTATAAAGCAAGACTTGTAGTTAAAGGTTACGCATAAAAGGAAGGTCTGGATTATTTTGACACATATTCCCTCGCGTGACAAGAATAACATCCATTCGCATGCTTATTGCTATAGCAAATATTGTTTAATTTAGAAATACATCAAATGGATGTTAAGACAATTTTCTTAAATGGTGATCTAAATGTAGAGTTCTATATGGAACAACCCAAGGGTTTGTAGTATCGTGGCAAGAAAAGAAAGTTTGTCGACTTGTAAAATCCCTTTATGGATTAAAACAAGCACCTAAGCAATGGCATGAAAAATTTGATCATGCAATGCTTACTAATGGGTTTAAGATAAACGAATGTGACAAATGTGTCTATGTTAAAAACACCCACCAAGGATATGTCATAGTTTGTCTTTATGTGGATGACATGCTTATCATTGAAGTAAATAAAACATGATCAAATCAACTAAGCAAATGCTTAACAAAAGATTTGATATGAAAGATATGGGGTCGCAGATGTTATATTAGGAATGAAAATAACTAAAACATCTCGACGGATATGCATTATCTCAATCTCATTATATTGAGAAAATTCTTGATAAATTTATCAAGGATGATTTGAATTTAGCAAGGACACCAGAGACATCAGCTTTTATTTATCGAAAAATAAAGGTGATGCAAAGGTCTCGCTTAAAATACTCCCAAATCATTGGAAGCCTAATGTACCTAATGAATTGTACTCATTCCGATATAGCTTATGCTATCAAGAAATTGAGTAGGTACACTAGTAACCCCGAGAAGACCATTGAAAGTTTATCATTCGAAGTTCTTAGATATCTAAGATTTACTGCGTGATCATAGTTTGAACTTTACTCGATATCCAAAGAAGATCGAAGGTTATTGTGATGCCAATTGATATCGGATACTAAAGATTCAAAATCCACTAGTGGATATGTCTTTACTCTAGGGTGCATTGCTTTCTTGGAAATCCACTAAACAAACTTGCATCGCATCGATCCACAATGGAATCCGAAGTTCATTGCTTTAGACAAAGTGAAGAAGCGTAATGGCTTCGCCACTTCTAGAAGACATTCCAATGTGGTTAAAACCTCGTGCCTATTTGCATTCATTGTGATAGTCAATCACAATAGGCGTGGCACGTAATCATATGTATAACTGTAAGTCACGACATATTCGCTGCCGTCATAATACCGTTAGGCGCTTGTTGTCAAACGGAATAATCTCAATAGATTATATAAAATCTAAAGAGAATATTATGATCCATTTACAAAAGGTTTGACAAAAGAGCTAGTGTATAGTTCATCGAAGGGAATGGGATTAAAGCCTATTACATAAGAGTCGCCATAATGGTAACCCTACTTATATGATCGAGATCCCAAGAACTAAGTTCAAAGGACAACTAAGTTATGTATGGCTCGCCGTAAATCACCAAGGGATTAAAATTCTACTCATTCCTATGGTGAGAGTGATATCTCGCAACATATGTTGTCTCAGGGCATAAGGATAAGCTTTGCTTTTAATGATTACTTATATCTTGATTAAGGCATAAAATCAAGACGAGTATAAGAAGATACTCACAATAAGAATCACCTATATGAGTATTGAATCAATGGTTCTATGAGAATGAAAGAGGCTACATTCTCTAGAAACACTCATGAAAACCAGGAGCGTTCAAGGCCAAAATGAACATAATAAAGGAGAACCACGATGTGTTAGAAAATATTTTGTGTGAAATCTATTGTCTTGGCTTACACAAACGGCCGAACAATTCAAGGCATCGCCCCATTGGTTAGCCAAGAAGTCCGATAGGTTATCACTAGGAAGGTTCAAGGCCAAAACTACCTATCCCGATGCAAGATATTTTCGACTTATGCTCTTTCGTTAAGTCTGCATATTGTTGCATTTCCGCTGTCATCAAATTCCATTCATGGGGGATTGTTGAATGGTTATAAAATTCGGGTAAAACCGTAATTTTTCCTAAGTTTGGTCTAATTTTTAGGTGGGCCTGCATCGATTTACACGGTCAAAGTGATAACGCGCTCTATGCCGCTACAGGATTCACGTGGTATATTTGGTTGTTCAAAACCATTACCGAAAGTGAATGGGAAATTGAAGCCAAAGTATGCTCCATGGAAATGGAGTTTTGGTGGAAATTCCTTAAAGGTATGTATAAGGCTTGTCCCACATTGATTTGGTGGGAGGTTTTGAGAGGGTTTATAAGGCTTGGGTTTGATACTTGGGTGTGCCCCAAGGGTACCCAAGTGTTTTAGAGGGAGAGGTTATGGGCAAAATGGGCTAGACCCATTGGACCCAAAATCACCACACACACTGCCGGCCGTCCGTCCGGCCTGGCTTGGGCTTGGCTGGTGCGCGGTGTGAGGTTGGTTGGGCTTGTTCGCCGAATACTAATCTTTTTGGGGCCAAAAACATTTGAATTTAATTCAAATAAACTGCTTTTGGATTTTCTGCTCATCCAAACAGGCCCTTCCCATTTTCAAACGTAATTAAACTGGTTTGGCATTTTGGTTCATCCAAACAGGTTCTTCCTGCTTTTAATTGCTTGAATAGTTAATCAACAGATTCAAATCATGAAATTCAAACCCAACAGTGTTTCATAATTGCTCAATTCAAATCCTACCCACCTTAACATCTATAAATAGACCAAATTCTCCCATTTGGATAATTACACCAATTTTCAGATTCCATCTCGCTTTTATATCTCGCCATATTGTCGCATTTTATTTCGAAAGAAAGAGTGTAAACACTTAGTGTGTTCGACTTAACAATTAAATTGTAGTGTCGCATTTAATTGTTGATAAGATCATTTCATCCTGGAGATAGACGCCCAAGTTCTCAAAGCACCTTGAGAGGACGAATCGTTTAAGGACACAAAGTGTTCAACACCGACTTGATCGAAAGTTATTCCAAGTATTTAACCAAGTAAGTTGATTAAATTATTTTTCTGTTTTCTTTATTTGTTTATTAAAATCAGATTTTAATTTTGTTTTTGTAACAAAATAAAATCTGTTTTTTATTTGTTTTATTTTATTTTTATTTTGAGTTTGATTTTTGTAATCAAACAAATTTCTCTCATTTTCTTTATTTCTTTAAATTCTGATTGTAGTTTAGTACACAATAGAATTTAATTTATTTAAATACAGTGAAGATTGCCCAACAGGTGGCATTGTGGTGTTAAGTATGTGGTTGATGATGTTGTTTCCCTGGTTTTTATGTTGTGTGCCGTTTGTTATGTGAATGTCAGATGATATGTTTAATATGGTATTACAGTTCCGTAATGTTATAAACTCACCCGTAATGTTGTTGTGCTTTAATGGTAGTGTGGGTTTTAGAATTTCAGTAGGGGTATGGTCGTGTAATGCCTATTCTTTTTGTGGTTTTATTTTTGTTGGTGACAATTGGTGTGTTGGAGTCCCTTTTCAGTTTGGGGCCTTATGTGTTTGTAATGGTGTGTTTACAGGAAGTGTAATGTTATCGTCATTTGTGGTCTTGGTTCTGTTGGTGTGTTGTACTATGGCAACGATTCCCCTGGTTTTTCATTAATGGTGATGTGGACTGTTAATGGCATCTTTGTTAGTTGAAATGTAATGTTAATTGTATACACGTTGATGAAGTCTAATGCCAGTGTCATTTATTGTGTTGGGTTTGTAGTTGTGTTGTAATATGGTAGGGGCCCCTGTTTGTTGATGTTCTGTAAATTGGTCTGCATCTATAACGTGTGTAAATTGTAGATGATATTTAATGTGTGATGTCATTGTGTAGATGTTAGTGTGTAATACATGAAATAAAGTACATGCAACATCAACTGCAAAATTGACATTGAAATGGATGCCTATTGGAAATAAGTCATTAGAAATAAGCCATTAACATTGAAATGGGACTCGGAAACTTGTACATATTTTCAGCTTATTTGTACATATTTTCAACTTCTAAGTCCCATTTCAATGTTGAAAATATGTACAAATAAGCTGAAAATATGTACAAGTTTTCGAGTCCCATTTCAATGTTAATTCATTAACATTAAGCACTAAGTCCAGAGGAGGGAGAGAGGGCAGAGCCTCTCTCTCTAGGTGATTTCCAGCGATGCTCCGACGACTTTCGACAATCTTTTTTCTACTTTCAAAATGTAGATCTACGCTCCTAGAGTATAGATCTACTATTTTCGAGTGTATATTTGGACTTTTTATGTCCGAAATAGGAGTTTTGAGAGTTTTTTCCTCCGATTTTGGCATGAATTTTTGGTATTTCGACACCCACAATAGTTTCCTCCTCTTTATACCCTTCTCTCTTACCATTGTGGGTGTCCTCCCTTCTCCGGCAACAGTGGCGGTGGCGTTGGGCAACAGTGACAAGGACGTTGTCAATAGGGATGGTGGTCTTTCTTCCAAACCACATCTTTGAGAAGATCGATGGTTTTCCTTGGATCGTAACTATTTTTTTGGCGGATTTGTTTTTTGTTGTTTGGTTAGGATGACCCTTTGGGGTCTTTTTTCTGTACTCTATTGCTTTATCAATATATTGTTCCCATGTCCTCAAAAAAAATCATTAACATTGAAAAACACACCCAAAAAACAAAATAAAAAATGACAATGTAAAAACGTTAACCCTTTCTCCCCTAAACATATATCCAACACATCAGTAAAGTAGAATCCACCAAAATCCCACCAAAAGGATAAATAGATAAAGTCTCACCAGAACAAATCAAAAGGAAATATTTCTTACTAGCTAAATAGGATCAAATAGTTTATAAGAAAAAATACAAGACTAAATGAAGTAATATTCTCTCAATTGAGATTTATCGATAATTTTTCCTTATTTTAATGGTTTAATCTTTTTATATTGAAAAAAATTTTAAAAAAATAAAAAAAATAAAAAATAACGCCTAATTAGTACATATTAATATGTGTTTGGGAGGGGAAAGATTGAATACACACCTAACCTTTAGCATAATGTACAAAGTAGTGGCCCCAAGACTTGAACCCATAACCTTAAGGTTATTAGACCAAGTGTTAACCATTGAACTAGTACATATAAATATATTTAATAAATATAATTCAGGTAAGGACATGTTAGAACGGGTGTAGGAAGCTATTAGCTTTTTTGGCTTTCGAAGGTTAAAGTGTAATTTGAGCGTGCCAGCAAAGATCGATGAGTCCTTACAAAAATAATAAATGTCAACTAATTAATTAGACAATTGCTTCAAAATTCTTTTAGTCTTAATGAAGAGGACTTTTACTTGTGACTTGTTTTAGGAGAAAATTCAAAAGAACTAATTACAATAGTAAAAGAAGAAGAGAGAGAACAGTGTTAGAAAATAAATTTCATTAAGTAAACAAGTGTTTACAATTGTATCTTCGCACTTCCACACCTTCGAAGATAATTACAACAATGAACAGACTAACTTAAAACTACTCTTAAAAAACTGAAATGCAGTGTAGGAAAGTAGAGGACTGAAAGATAAAGAATTGGAAAAATATAAGAGCATCTCCAACGGTGAATCAGATTTTTCATCAAATTTGAGTACAAAATGACTCATTTCACCAAATCATTCCGGGATTAAGGTGGTCAACCGCCGCTGACCGTTAGGTAAAAATTTTTTTTTTTTTTTTTTTGAATTGTCTGAACTTTTTTTTTGAACTTTCTGAACTTTTTTCGGGACGACCAGGTGGTCGACCGGCCAGTTGACCGGTTAGGCAAAATATATATATTTTTTAACGGTTTGAACTTTTTTCCTAAACTGTTTGAATCTTTTATCGTCGAGGTTGTTATAACTCAACTAACCAAGAATAAAGGATTTGGTGAAATACTTCACATGTTCTCAGTTTGATGAAATGTTTGGTGAAATCTCATTTTGATATCGATTTGATGCAACCGTTGGAGCAGTAAACAGTAACTTTTTCATTAAATTTTGAATTTGATATTAGGTTTGATGAACCGTTAGAGATGGTCTAAGGTAAAATAGATTAATTTCTAGATCTGGTTATGGGTTTTGTAAATATAACTATTAATGACTATTTATAAGAAAAAAGTTTCAGCAATAACTACCCAATAACTATCTAAAACTACCCACTCTTCCACTTTCATTCCCACAATGCCACATATCCCTCAATGTATTCCAATAAGTTACTTTGTCCATCATATTCTTCACATGTGCTTTAACTTCTTTCACCTTGTCTTCCATGTTTCACCATATAACATCGCTAACTTCATGCCTCCTCTTAACTTCTGATTGATTAAGAAAGTGTCACGTGTCCTGCAATAATAATAATAATAATATTACTATTTATAGCGTCAACATAAGCAAAACTCATTCTTGCCCCACTTTCTCATCAGGATGGGAAACAAGGAGGAAGATGCAAGGGTTAAGCAAAGTGAGAGAAAATCACCATCCTATTAGGGGATGAGGCAAGAATTAACTAATAAGTGGAATTTTTTTTTTAAAATTACAATGGAAATGGAAAGTGAAACTAATTACAAACAGGTATTTCAAAATGATCTCATCTGCTTCTTCCACCCTCTTCTGCTATTTTCTTCTCCCATTTTCTTACCTTTGTAACTCTGGCCACCAGTCCAGTTGCTGGCCCACCACTTCCCTACAACCCCCAGTTCGTCCCCCACCCTCCTCCCCAGTTCTAATTGAAGTTCATTGTTCTCTTTAAGAAAAAAATTGACTATGACATACTCGTATACATATGTCACTGATGAACAGGAAAGAAATTTTGTGATTGGGGAAAAAAATGATGTTGAAAAAGGGTAAAATAGTAATTATACATATACAGTGGACTGCTGTTAACTAACAATTCTAACGGAATTCGAAAAACCGCAGAGAAAGTCCATGAAATTTTCATATACCTAAAGAAAGATCTGTGTGATTAGCCCAAAACAGAAACCTCGATTCTCAATTACAGTCATCATACTCATCCTTCAAATCCGACCACAGAAACAAACAAACAGATTATTATCATTACACTGAACCAAACAGACCTTTCCAGCACTCAACGCAAAACAGCATCTGAAACACACGTCCAAACCATTTCATAGCCGATGTGGAGGCTGAGGTAGAAGCAGAAGCACCACTGCAGTAGTTAAACCCATACCATACATTGTTCGGTATGTAAGTGTTATAGTAGAAGGAAACAGTGCCTGTATAATACCCATAGACTTGCACTGACTCTGGTTTCCAACCATCGTATCCGCTCCTGTACAGGTACAAATAGCAGACTTGGTACAAACACGGTCCGTATATCTGATACGTATCCACTGAACACCGCTCAAACGTTCTGGTAGATGGATCGTCTAGCCTCGGTGCGTAAACCTGATATAAATAACAATAACAATCACCCCAAAAAAAAAAAAAAAAAAAAAAAAAAAAATACCAACTTTCAGAAATCAATCTATGTTTGATTGTGTTCATGTTTTCATCATAATGAAAAGTTTATCATTTCATTTTGGTGTAAACCAAAAAGAGAATTATTTTTTCAAAAAGATTTTTAAAAACTATTTGCCAAATAAAACTTTTATATTTTGCAAAACATAAAACAAAAAATAAAAACACAATCAAAAGAAACAACAAAATCTAACAAAATAATTTAAACAAAAAAATGATCTCATACGAAAGAAAATTCAGGAAAATTACAATTTATAAAGTGATTTATTCCGTATTGGGATTTCATTTCAATCAAATATTTTTGTAGTCATAAAAAATTCTCAGTTTGGCATGAAATTGAAGGATCACCATTTTAAGTTAATCCATACATGATTGTGTTTATGTTTTCTTCATTTTTGTTTTTATTTTTATTTTTTAAAAATAAAAATAATAAAAAAGTTGAAAACAATTAGAACATCTCCAATTTTTCACCAATTCTTTCATCAAATTTAAATTTAATGAATAAAGAACTAAAAGTCAGCTCCAATCATTTCATCAAACTTATATGGGAACTTCAATTTACTCCTGTGGTTTGGACCATGTGCAGTTTATTCTCTGACATTTAGAAATGACCACATAACCCTCACGTGATTGTGAACTAAAATGCATACTAACTTCTGTTAATAGAATTTTTGCATTGACCTTTATACCATCTTCTTCTTCCGCTCTTCAAAATCAAACCTATATATATATATTCTCTTCCTTCTTCTTTCCATGGCTGCTAAACCCAACCTGATGCAGCCTATACCCACCCAATCACTGCTTTCCCAACTGCTCAGAAAGTTGCACCGACTAGATGGGGGAGCTTAAAACCTTTTTGAACAAAAGCACATTTGGATAATCTTATTTTATTAAATTTAAATTTAAATACTACACTGCCCCACTGCAAAATTTGCTTCACAACACACTAAAAACAATGTTTTCATTTCAAAAATCACACACAATCTTCATATTATTATTATTATTTTTATTATTTGTTGATTTAGAGCCTTTATTCTCCCATGGCGCCAATTCACACCCCAACACAGCCTACTCCCACTCAGTGACCATCACACCCAATCATGGCTTCTCAATGATCTGATCACAATTTGATGGCAATATATATAGCTATGCATATAATTACAATCTGTTGAACATCTCTTTTAACTCCATGATAACAATATATATGTATATATGTATAATTCTTATCATAATTAAAGTAGAATTACTTTTTATAACAGTAGAGAGAGAAAAGGGAATGGCGGGCCAAAATGGTAGTCAGTTGAGGTGTGAAAGTGGGTTTGGTGAGACATAAAGAAGGGAAAGGAAGTTGGTGTGGTACAATGGGTTGGAGTGAGGGAATAGAAAAAGAAATAGTTGAGAGAGAGAGGAGGAAGAAGAATGGCATGTTTTTGTAAATTTAAAGATGTGTAAAGGGTATTTTGGTCTTAAAATATAACTTACCCTCTTCATAGGCATGTGAACCTCACAATTAGTTAACTTGGATGGAAAAGTGAATGGTGCACTTTGGTCCATAAATCACGTGGGGGTTATGTGATCATTTCTAAACGTTAAGGGATAATGGCTCAAACCACATGAGGTTGAAGTGATGTTTGCCCAACTTATATCAAATCAAGGCAAAGACAAAATTTCACCAAATCTAAGTTGAACCGGACATTCAACTATCATATTTTTGCTCAAATTTGATGAGAGAGAGAGAGAGAGAGAGAGTATTGGAGGAGATTTTCTTTCATAAAAAATGGTTAAAATAGGTTTTTAGTATAAATTGGGAACAATTCCAAAAAAAAAAAAAAAAACTATGACAAAAAATAGAGTAAGGAATGGAGTGCTCTATACCACATGAAGCTTTAACCAAAATTTCACGCAGGCCTTGTTTGGGAACATATTTTTTTAGTAACTTTTTAGCTTTTTGGCTAAAATATGATGTAAAAAAACTAGTATGTTTGGAATGACTTTTTGACTTTTTACGAAAAGATGTGTAAAAAGTAGAGGAAAAAGGAAATCTTTGACTTTTTGATATAAATTGTTGACTTTTTTTATTTTTTTAATAACTTTTTGACTTTTTGACTATAAAAGCTATTTGCCAAACAAGGCCTGTGATGAAAAAAAGAAGAGAGAGATTAAGGTTTGGAGATGCTCTTACCATTTTCATTTTTTTGACATTTTGGTGTAAACTAAAAAGTAAATTTCAAATATAAAAAATAAAAACCATTTGCCAAACAATTGCTTAATATTTTGCAAAACATAAAAATAAAAAATAAAAACACAACCAAAAGATAAACCTCAATCTAACAAAATATTTGAAACAATGTGAGCAAAATTCAGAAAACATATATTTATAAAGTGATTTATTTCTTATCGGGATTTCATTTCAATCAAATATTTTTGCAGTCATAAAAAATTCCAGTTTGGTGTGAAATTGAGGGTTTGCCATTTTAAGTAAATTGTTTGATTGGTTAATAAACAATTAATGTCAATAAGGACACAACTCTAATCATTGATTCAAACCTATATAAAAAAATTTGGATAAAAATCACTCAAAACACAATGTACTAATCATTGATTCAAACCTATATCAAAAAATTTGCCAAACAATTTTTTTGTATTTTGCCAAACATAAAAACAAAAAACAAAAACACAACCAAAAGATACACCTCAATCTAACAAAATATTTTGAACAAAAAATGATATCACATGACAGCAAATTCAGAAAAAATATGATTTATAAAGTAATTTATTTCTTACTCAATTTTCATTTCAATCAAATATTTTTGCAGTCATATAAAATTCCCAGTTTGGTGTGAACTTGAGACCATTTTAAGTGATTTGGTTGATTGGTTAACAAAAAATTAATGTAAATAACACATCTCTAATCGTTGATTCAACCCTATATCAAAAAAATTGGATAAAAATCATTCAAAACTGTACCTGACCCAAACTTTTACCAATCAAAGTATTACTTAAATCAAAGAAGACTCAAATGTTTATTCTAAAATTTTGAAGTTATTTTAGTGAAGCTGTCACTCAAATTAATGCTTAAATCAAGTTTATTCATCAGAGTAATTAATATCAAATAAATTCGGACACAGCCTAACGACTTCTAAATCAAAATTTTCATAGAAATATAAAAATTACAAATTAATATTAAAAATGATTACTGTCTCAATTAAACAAAGAGTTTCTTATGAATCGTTCAACAGTATCATGTAGTGTTTGGTTAGACTAAAAAAATATGAAAAATACATTACAAATGGAATCATCTTCCACTATGTTAAGAGAATGATCATTCCATAAAAATGTCTAAGGAATCACCATTTCATTCCATTCCATTCCATGTAATTCCAATGAACCAAATAGAGCATAAGCGTATTATTGAAGCTATTAGATTCGAATTTCTCAAATGGATTGGCCTTAAATCATACAGACAACACAATCACAATCACAATCACAATCGCAAATACATGAATAAATATATAACTAATTTCAGTTAGTGAAGTGGTGAAACCCTAACCTGATAGCCATAAGCATCGCCAAACGATAGACTGATTTGATCTCGAGTATACCTAGGTGAAGAACAGCTCGTCCTTATAGTCACCGTGTATGAACAGCTCGCAGAACTACTCTGCATCAACCCCAAGATAAACAACAATGAGCAAGTTTATACTAGAAAATGAAGTTTGTTAGTTTTGGGGGAATTTGAATTTTCATACCTGAGAAATGTTGACGGCGAATGAGGGAAGAGATTGGGGCTTGAAAATGATTGACGATCGAGCAGTGGCTTGGGGGGAGGAGATGAGGATGAGGGTAACAAAGAAGAAGAAGAGCATAGAGAACTTATTCATCTTCTCCAAAACCCTCTCTCTTTCTCTGTTGATTGTTTCTAGACAGAGAGACGCTGGTCTGACCTTGATCTTGGATGTCTGGACTGCATTTATGGCATCTTGTATCGATCTCAACAATGAGGTACCTGCCAAAAAAACCAAAAAGGGTATATTGGTCTTTTAACATCTCCTCTCACCAGAGGATAGAAGTATAAAAATGGCGTGCGGCCCATGGACGGCTCGAAACCCGACCGTGGCCGGACATAGCCCAGCCTGTTTAGGACCACTTAGGCTTAGGGCCCGAGGCCAGGCCTAGACCATTATTTGAAGTTCATTCACTGTGGCCTAGTCCATCAGTCTACTTAAGGCTCGGCCCGAGCTCGGTCCGCCCGAGGTCCAATATATTTTTTAATGGAAAATAATAAAATTTTGGTAGAAAAAGTTTTAAAAAACAAAAAAAAAATGGTCAAGCACACCCAAGCCCGAGGTTAGGCCCAAGCCCATTGGGCTCCGTCCAAGGCCCGAATACCCCCTAGGCTTGGGCCTAGGCTTAATTTTTTGGCCCTTAGGCTGGGCTGGGCTAGCCCGAATTTTGGCAGGAGTTCACGAGGCCTGACATGGGCCGAGCTAGATTTACATCCTTACAACAGGAGTAGGGTTCTGGCCCCACCATTTTAAGAAATTCTATTTTCACACTCTTACTTACAGTACACATACTTAATGAAATTTTATTTTAACGATAATTATATTCTAAAGTAAAATGACCATAATGAACAATAATAACAATAATTTCAACAATGGCACTCAATAATTTTAACAACAACAATAATCAGAGCTTTGATATCAAAAAAAAAAGGAATAGAAAGCTACTGGTGTTGCTGTTCGATGTAATAGACACCATCGTTCGTGGGTGGTCCTTTTTACCACGACGTTCCTGCCTTCTTCAGGTAACTCCACTCATCTCATTGATTTCATTCCAATCCTTCTACCCTATACCCCTTTTTCATTACTTTGTTGGTTTTTTCTTCAATTTGGCTTCTCAAATTTCCAAAGGAAAGCCCTCTTCGGCAAACCAGTGACGATTTTTTTTTTTTTTTTTGTGTGTGTGTGTGTCGAGAATCAACTGTCGAAATTATTATTTTTGTTTGTAAACAATATTCAAATAAAAAAATAATAATTACATTCGGAAAATCAAGTTTTGAAATTTTAGGAAATTTTTGAAAGTTAACAATTGAAAAAAATAATTTTATTCGGAAAACTAGTATCAACGAGCTTTGCTTTGCTTTCGACAGTCTCTTCTTGTCGTCATCTTTGTCGTCAGCGGCGGTGAGCGAACAAGCTTGGTCGTTACGCTTTTGGTCTTCTCCTAAGAGGTTATCTTTTTTTCTCTCCAACAACTTCTCCATAGCTATGGAGCTTCGAATTCGGTGAGCTAAGAGACTGTTTCTGCATGTTCAATGTGTGTGTGTGTGTATGAGAGAGAAACGGTGAGAAAGATATAGAGATCTATGGCTTGGTTCACCGGAAGCGAATTGTCGGTTTTCGGCGGTTATGTGGGTGTGTGTTTTAGTAGAAAGCGTGTGCACAATATTTGAGGTAAGGGTTAAAATTGAAATATGTGGCATGTGGAATGAGACAAATAATATCTAATCACATTGATAAATGTGTGCACCAGAAATAATGTGTATTGAGGTAAGTAAGTGTGTGGAAATATAATTTTTCCACCATTTTCTCTTGGACCCCATTTCTTTTAATTTTTTTTATTACAATTTTATTCTAACACTAATTTTTATTTTTACCCATCTTTATCCTTTCAACTCTAACTCTAACCCTAACCTTCCATCTCTACTTCACTCCACTCCATTTCAGTTGACAACCTTCTTTAACAGCCTCTCTCTCTCTTTTTTCTTCTTTTTCTTATTCTTCTTTTTCTTCAAATCCGACCACTCTCCACCCCGCCATCACCGCCTCTCTAATCTTCATCTTCACCAGCAACCCTCATTCTTCTTCCTCCTCCTTTTCTCATCTTCATTATCACCGCCCACCACTACTGTCGACGACATCTTCACCAAACCCTAGCCACCGTGAGAGAGAGAGAGAGAGAGAGAGAGAGAGAGAGAGAGAGAGATTGAGCGACAAAAAACAAGACAGAGGTCGAGCGAGATAGAGAGAGCAAAATAGAGATCGAGCAAGACAAAGATTAAACTAGACAAAGAGAGAGACAACCCAAATCGGGGGAGGTAGTGGTGGATCTGGTCATCTTCATCTTCTTCTTAAATTGATTCGAATGGAGAGCCATCGCCATGATCTTCACCATAGATTTGGAAAAAAAAAAAAAGAAAAAGAAAAAGTGGAAGGAGGTCGTCAGTGGAGGAGGTGCTGGGAGGTCACTAGAGGGGCATGACTACCGGTCGGAATTGATGGGGGTGAGATTAGGGTTAGGGGCTAGGGTTTGTGTTTGGTTTAGAGTTAGGGGTATAGTTGGTATTAAGATAAGGGGTTCAAAGAGAAAATGGAGGAAACTCATTTTTCTAGGTGGGGATTCAAAGAAGTGAGGTGGTCAAAGTAAAAAGGTAGGGGCAAATAGCAACCCTCTAAGGAAAATTCTATTTATAAATTCTCAGTACACACTACAAATAGTATTCAGATATAAATTTTTGAACAAAAATTGGATGTTCAGATTTAGACTAATAAACAAAAATAAATTGTTCAAATATATATCTGTTCAATTGTTTATATTCGAATAACTGCTTTATGTTCATAAATTGATATATGAATATTTGACTTTTGTTTGAAAATTTATATTCAAACATCATTTGTGTTGTGTATTGAAAGTTTGTATGGGGTGCAAATAGAATTAATCAAAAATTAAGTGGAATCTAAAATGAAAATTTTGAAAAAAATTAATTACACATTTTACCCCTATAGTGCAACTTAGATTTTATTTTAGTTCTTATTGTTCAATTTGAATAATTTGTTCTTTATACTTTGAAGTTTGAAGAAAATACAATAACTGTTGGAAAAAATTGGTTTATTAGGCTTATTTTGGGCCGACTTTGAGCCCAAAATCGAGTGGGCCCCGAACGTCTTTTGGAGTGGATCCGAAGAGGTGAAGTGTTCCTTGCTGTGTGGCAAGTCACACAGTGAATACGGTTCGTCAAAACCATTTATGAGTGAATGGGAACATGACGTCGTTTTCGGGTTCATGAAATTGAACATTTAAGTTTTAAATGTGGGTTTCCTTGTGAGGGTTGTCCCACATTAAAACTTTAAGAGAGTTTATTTGTGTATATAAGCTCTAGCCTACAACACTTGGGTTGGGCCCCAAGGGGCACCCCAAGTTTGTAGAAGGGAGGAGTTATGGACAAAGTACATCTTAGCCCAAACCACCATACACGCCCGCACGCGTCGCCGCCGTCCGTCTGGGTGTAGGCCGGGTTGGTTCTTGTAAAATTTAATTCATGTCCTAAATTCTTTCCTTATTCAGTCCATAACAGATTCGGTTTTGAGCAGTTTCTTAACAGATGAATAACTGCTGCAATTATCTATTGAAATAGTGCCAGATCCGTTTAAAATTCAAACTATACCTGTACAGTTTGAATTTGCACCTGTTCACTTCCATAATGCACTAGTTCGAGTCAGGCTTAGTTGCCTATAAATACCAACATTCCAGCAGTG
Organism: Camellia lanceoleosa; assembly: GCA_025200525.1. NCBI lineage: Eukaryota > Viridiplantae > Streptophyta > Magnoliopsida > Ericales > Theaceae > Camellia > Camellia lanceoleosa. The sequence continues at coordinate 134,608,047 of CM045759.1, read as the reverse complement.
TTTTCCTATCCAAAAATTAGTATGCAAAATCTCATCTTTGCTGTCCAGATTTTATTTTGTGCATTATTTTTCATTTTAGTTTTAGAATAAATATTCAGAGAGTTAGAACACAGGTTTGGTTCGCCGAACAATTTGTTTTGGAGTGCTACTACAAATTGGTTAAGATCATTATATCTTGGGAGATAGATGCCACTCAACCGTAAGCATCGTAGTGGAGCAAATCTGTCTTAAGGACAAGTGTCACACACTTGACTTGGTCTTTGAATTTTTAATTCAGTTCGATAAATAAATTCGGTACGTTATTTATTTATTTGTTTGACTTTGTTTCAATTTATTTTATTTACATAGAAGATTGTTCCAACAATCTTAAGTCAGATTCGAATTATTCTGTTTACAGAATTTTTCGTTTGTTTCCCTTTCTTTTTCTTCTTTTAAGAACATTATTTTCTGTGGATTTACAAAATAATATTCTGGTTGGAAAAACAAATAGTGATTATATGCTATTTGACAGATAGTAGTAATATACTATCTATTTTCTTTGACAACTAGTAGTACGATACTGGTGCCATTAACAATTCAGAATATATTTTTGTGAAATTTTTTCAGAAATTAATTTTGGGTTTTAGAAATTATTTTTTGAGTTTTCATTACTTAAAATTCTGTTTTAGTATTTTAATGATTGAAGTGTTACAGAAATTAATTTTCTGTGTGGAATTAATTTGGTTAAATAAAGTTTTATTTTATTTCCAAATTAATTGAAAAAAATAAAAGTTATTTTCTTATTTCTTTTATTTTACAGAATTTAATTTATTGTGTGGAATTAATTTGGTTGAACAAAATTTTATTTTATTTCCAAATTAATTAGAAAATAAAAGTTACATTCTTGTTTCTTTTATTTTTTACAGAGTTTAATTCTGTGAATTTGGTTTAATTTTCTGTGTAGTGTAAATTCTAATTATAATTTTGTTTTATAAATTAGAATTGATGGCTACTGAAACTAATGCCCAAACAAGTACCACTGTGGTGGCTGCAATGATGCCAACCCCCTCTCCTGTTGTAACAGTACCGGTAAATCACGGTGAAAAGCCAGAGAAATTCTCTGGAACTGACTTTAAAAGATGGCAACAGAAAATGTTGTTCTATCTTACAAGTCTGAACCTGGCTCGTTTCCTTCGTGAAGATGCTCCTATCTTAAAAGAGGATGAAACCGATCGGTATGTGGTTGCTGCGGTTGATGCCTGGAAACATGCTGATTTCCTTTGCCGGAACTACATCTTGAACGGACTTGACAACACATTATACAACGTCTACAGTCCTATCAAGACAGCAAATGAACTTTAGGAGTCTTTGGAGAAAAAATACAAAACGGAAGATGTCGGCTCAAAGAAATTTGTGGTTGGAAGATTCTTGGATTTTGTAATGGTTGATTCAAAAACTGTGATCAGCCAAGTTCAAGATTTCCAACTCATTCTGCATGACATTCACGCAGAAGGCATGTCTCTCAGTGAATCCTTCCAAGTTGCAACCTTAATTAAAAAATTACCACAAGGCTGGAAGGGATTCAAGAACTACCTCAAACACAAGCGCAAAGAAATGTCTATGAAAGAATTAATTGTGCGTTTGAGGATTGAAGAGGACAACCGCAATTCTAAAAAGCGGGCTGGTAAGCATCCTATGGAGTCTAAGGAAAATGTGGTGGAACATGCTTCAAAAACCAAGAAACGAAAGTCTTCTGGAGAAAGTTCATCACAAGGCTCTAAAGGGGGAGAGAATAAAAAGTACAAGTTTAATGGCAAATGTTACATTTGTGACAAAGAGGGACATCGGGCCAAAGATTGCCATAGCAAAGGCAAAAGCAAAAGAAGAACAAGCAAGAAGCCTGCTCAAGCCCATATGACCAAAGTGGACAATATTTCCAATGGTATAGATGATATCAATCTTTCTGCAGTTGTTTCCGAGGCAAATCTTGTCGGAAATCCTAAAGAATGATGGGTGGACACTGGTGCTACTCGCCATATTTGTGCTGACAAAAAGATGTTCACATCTTATTCTACAGTGAACAATGGTGAACAACTTTTTATGGGCAACTCCTCAACTTTCAAAGTTGAAGGACAAGGAAAGATTGTACTCAAGGTGACATCTGGAAAGGAACTCACTCTCAACAATGTGCTGCATGTATCGGACATTCATAAGAATCTTGTTTCCGGATCTTTGTTGAGTAAGAATGAGTTTAGGCTAGTATGTGAGAGTGATAAATTTGTACTTACTAAGAATGGGATGTATGTAGGAAAAATGTTACATGTCTGATAGCCTTTTCAAGTTAAATGTAATGACCGTTGTACCCTCAATTATTAATAATATAATACATCTTCTTTTTACTTGCTTGAGTCTTTAAATTTACGGCATGGTAGACTAGGACATGTTAATTATGGATCTTTGCATAGATTAATTAATATGGAATGTTTACCTAAATTTGACATTGATTCAAATCATAAATGTGAAATTTGCATTGAGGCAAAATTATCTAAAACTCCTTTTTATTCAATTGAAAGAAGTACGGAACCATTTGAATTAATTCATAGTGACATTTGTGATTTTAAATCAATTCAAACTAGAGGTGGGAAAAAGTATTTTATCACTTTTATAAATGACTATACTAGATATAATTATGTTTATTTAATTCGAACTAAGGATGAAGTTTTGGAAACTTTCATTCAATATAAGAATGAAGTTGAAAATCAACTTAGTAAGAAAATAAAAAAAAAACTAAGAAGTGATAGAGGTGGTGAATATGAATCATCTTTTAGTGAGTTTTGTAAAGAATATGGAATAATTCATCAAACCACCGCTCCTTACTCACCTCAGCAAAATGGAATTGCTGAAAGGAAAAATAGGACTTTAAAAGAAATGATGAATGCCATGTTAATAAGTTCTGGATTACCTCAGAACTTGTGGGGGGAAGCAATACTTTCTGCTAATTATATTTTAAATAAAGTACCCTGAAAGAAAGTGAATCAAACACCTTATGAAATGTGGCATGGTAGAGTACCATCCTACAAATACTTAAAAGTGTGGGGGTGTTTGGCTAAAGTGGTTATTCTTAGTCCTAAAAAGACTAAGATAGGTCTTAAGACCATTGATTGCATTTTCATTGGTTATGCTAAGAATAGTAGTGCATATCGGTTTTTGATTCATAAATCAGAACATATCGAAATGCATGTAAATGCTATTATTGAGTCTCGGAATGCATCATTCTTTGAACATGTATTTCCAAATAAGACTAGATAAGAGACTAGTAACAATAAGAGAACTCATGATGCTATTACTAGTCAAGATCAAGAACATGATCAAGAACAAGAGTTAGATCAAAATGAGGAAGAGGAACCTAGGCGTAGTAAACGTGCTAGAACCTCAAAATCTTTTGGTCCAGATTTCCTAACTTTTTTGTTAGAAAATGAGCCTTTAACTTTTAAAGAGGCTATGTCCAGTCCTGAAACTCCTTTATGGAAAGAAGTTATCAATAGTGAAGTTGAATCCATCTTGCAAAATCACACTTGGGAATTGGTGGATTTGCCACCAGGTTGTAAACCACTTGGGTACAAGTGGATTTTCAAAAGAAAATTGAAAGTGGATGGATCAATTGACAAATACAAGGCAAGACTTGTGGTCAAAGTATTTAGACAAAAAGAAGGTCTTGATTACTTTGACACATACTCACCAGTTACTAGAACACCATCCATTAGAATGCTAATTGCCATTACATCTCTATACAATCTAGAAATTCATCAAATGGATGTGAAAACTGCTTTCTTAAATGGTGAGTTAAATGAAGAAATTTACATGGAACAATCAGAAGGTTTTTCTGTTCCAGGAAAAGAAAAGAAAGTGTGTAAATTGGTTAAATCTTTATATGGTTTAAAACAAGCGTCAAAGCAATGGCATGAGAAATTTGACAAAACAATGATGTCAAATGGATTTAAAATTAATGAGTGTGACAAATGTGTTTATATTAAAAACACAGACAAAGGTTATGTCATTATATGTCTTTATGTAGATGATATGCTCATCATAGGTAGTAATAATGATATGATTAAAACTACCAAGAAAATGTTGAATAAACATTTTGACATGAAGGATATGGGCATTGCTAATATAATTCTTGGTATGAAAATTACCAAAACATCAGAAGGATATGCTTTGTTACAATCTCATTACATTGAGAAAATACTTGACAAATTCAGCAAAGATGATGATCATCTTGCTAGAACACCTGTAGATGTTAATTTGTATCTTTCTAAGAATGTACAGAAAAGTATTTCTCAATTAGAGTATGCCCAAATTATTGGAAGCTTAATATACTTGATGAATTGTACTCGCCCGGATATAGCTTATGCAGTAAGTAAATTAAGTAGATATACGAGTAATCCGGGAGTAGAACACTGGAAAGCTATTATAAGGGTTCTAAGGTATCTCCGATTTACTCGTAATATTAGGCTGAATTATACTAGATATCCAGCAGTACTTGAAGGATACTGTGATGCAAATTGGATATCGAATACAAGAGAGTCAAAGTCCACCAGTGGGTATGTCTTTACTCTTGGTGGGGCGGTTGTATCTTGGAAATCTTCCAAACAGACTTGCATTGCTAGGTCTACTATGGAATTAGAATTGATAGCTTTAGACAAAGCAGAGGAAAAGGCAGAATGGCTTCGCCACTTCTTTGAAGATATTCCAATATGGCCAAAACCTGTGCCTACTATATGCATACATTGCAATAGTCAATCAGCAATAGGTAGAGCACAGAGTCATATGTATAACGGTAAGTCTATACACATTCGTCGTCGACATAACACCGTGAGACAACTACTCTCTAATGGAATTATTTCTATTGAATATATGAAGTCTAAAGACAACATAGTGGATCCATTAACCAAAGGGTTAGCAAGAGAGCTAGTTGAGAATTCATCGAGGGGAATGGGACTTAAGCCTATTTAACAAGAGTTACCACAACGGCAACCCAACCTAGTTGATTGGAGATCCCAAGAACTAGGTTCAAAGGGACAACCGAGTTGTGAATGACTCAGAAGGATCACTGGGGAGTCTAACTCCTTCCCATTTCTATAATGAAATAGTGATGTCTGCAGCGTTTTAGGTTAAGTAAAACTTTTAATGATTCTTATATCTAGGTTAACCTAGTGGAGTATAGCAGGATACTCTTCATAAGAATCACCTATGTGAATGTGAACTGGGCCAGTTCTATGAGATTTGTGAAGGGCTACAATTCTTTAAAGCACTCATGAAAGACCAGGTTATTCAGGGCCAAAATGAACACAATAGTGAGAACTAAACTGTGTCTGAGAATATACTGTGTGAGTTCTATTGTCTTGGTTTACACAAACGGCTGAACAGTTCAAGACATCATGTTCACTGGTTAGCTAGTAAATCTGATGGTGTCTCACAAGGGAAGGTTCAAAGCCAAAAGTTACCTATCCTTTGCAGAATATTTCCAAATTTCTGTACTCTCTACAATTAGATCATGTTGTTGCGTGTTCTCTCCATCAAATTCCATTCATATGGGGGATTATTGGAAAAAATTGGTTTATTAGGCTTATTTTGGGTCGACTTTGAGCACAAAATCGAGTGGGCCCCGAACGTCTTTTGGGGCGGGTCCTATTCCTTGTCGCGTGGCTAGTCACACGGTAAAGACGGTTCGTCAAAACCATTTATGAGTGAATGAGAACATGACATCATTTTCAAGTTCATGGAATTGAACATTTAAGTTTTAAATGTGGGTTTCCTTGTGAGGGTTGTCCTACATTGAAACTTTAAGAGAGTTTATTTGTGTATATAAGCTCTAGCCTACAACACTTGGGTTGGGCCCCAAGGGGCACCCCAAGTTTGTAGAAGGGAGAAGTTATGGACAAAGTGTACTTTAGCCCAAACCACCACACGCGCGCGCGCGCTGCCGCGATCCGTCTGTCCGGCCGTGCCATGCCAGGCGCGGGTGTGGGTCGGGTCGGTTTTTGTATTAATTTTTTGGACAAAAATTCTTTTGAATTTTTTCAAAATTAATTATGGAAAAATTTAATTTAATTAAATTCAAATTTGAATTTAATTTATGTCCTAAATTCTTTCCTTATTCAGTCCATGACAAAACAGATTCAAAACAGTCCATAACAGATTCGGTTTGAGCAATAACAGATTCGATTTTGAGCAGTTTCTTAACAGATGAATAACTGCTGCCGTTATCTGTTGAAGCAGTGCCAGATCTGTTTGAAATTCAAACTATACTTGTACAGTTTGAATTTGCACCTATTAACTTCCATAATGCACCAGTTCGGGTCAGACTTAGTTGCCTATAAATACCAACATTCCAGCAGTGTTATCCTATCAGAAAATCAGTCTGCAAAATCCCACCTGTGCTGTCCAGATTTTATTTTGTACATTATTCTTCATTTTAGTTTTGGAATAAATATTCAGAGAGTTAGAACACAGGTTTGGTTCGCTGAACAATTTGTTTTGGAGTGCTACAACAAATTGGTTAAGATCATTGTATCTTGGGAGATAGACGCCACTCAACCATAAGCACCGTAGTAGGGCGAATCTATCTTAAGGACAGAGTGTCACACACTCGACTTGGTCTTTGAATTTTTAATTCAGTTCGATAAATAAATTCGGTACGTTATTTATTTATTTGTTTGACTTTGTTTCAATTTATTTTATTTATACAGAAGATTGTTCCAACAATAACTTCTACAAGTTTTGTATACTTATATGAAAGAATTATTAGTAAGTCTTATTTTACTCTCAAAATTAGTATTGAATCCTATTATCTTTTAATATAGACAATTAAATTCTATTTTTTTTAAAATTATTTCAACAAGTTCAATCCTTCAATGTATTTTATCTAAATTTTATCTTTCTAATTTAAAATAAACAACGATGTCATAATTAATATTAATTAACTTACAACCATTAAAAATAAATCCTCTCACAATGTTTTCCTACGATATCTTTCTCGGTTTTAGTAAATGGTCACTAGCTGGAGTTTTTCTATCCTTGTACGGGCTTCAAACAAGGTGATCCCTTGTATCCTTATGTTTTTATTTTGGTAATGCAAGTGCTATTGGATGGTTTTAATTTATCATGCGTCACAAGGAGTTTGTAAAGGCTATTAGTTGGTACTCACCTTCTATTTCGCATTTACTTTTTGTGGATAACATTTTCATTTTTATGAGGTTTATTAAGGAGGAGGTGTGGATTTTGACTTGGTTTCTTTCATGACCCAAATCGGCCCCTATAGGTTTAGTATCGTAACCAGCCAGTAATCCTGAGATTATCGAAGGCCTCTGAGACAAATTAACATAATATTATGGGCTAACTGAAGCAAATAACAAATATACAACGTCCATTAAGTCAGTAAACTTATATGAGATGTAAAATTTTAAACTTTTTATGTACATATATACACATCATCCTCACATCATAATATATATACAGATTAGGCAGAAAGGGACTTAGCCCCATTTACAAAATACACAAGACTTGTTTAACCAAACAAGAAAACAAAACTTAAACTTTAAATCGCATAGCCATAGTCACTTGACATATCCGGAACCTCCACGGGAGGCACATAGGTTGGCTGACAAAAACAGATTTCAGGCAGATGCCTCTAAGCCCAGTCACGCGCTTAATCACCTACATACATAAATAATACGGTGAGCTAGAGCCCAGCGAATAATAACAGAGTAAAGGGTTTTAATGAATAAAGTCCATATAGATTCAGAAATCATAATTTAGATTCATAACAGATTCATATTCTTATTCTTGTTCAGACCATATACAGAAATCATAATTCATGCTTAATCATATGTGGTACATCCATTAGCGCTAACAGAGCAGATACAGAACAGATGTAGACACATGGTGGTTATGAATAACCAGTTCTATAAAGAACCTTCAGATCCGGGTAACAGAGAATAAACATGCTGAGCCCCATGATGGAGCCTCCGATACGGGTAACAGAGTGCAAACATATTAAGTTCCATAATGGAATCTTTGATACCGGGTAACAGCTAACACATATCACATGATGCTAAGGATGCCACGAATACATATCAGAAATTGGACAATCATTCATTGTATAGAACATAGCATTTCAGAAAATAAATCTTATTTCATCATACAGAAAATAAATAAAGTTGAACATAGCTTTACTATGTTATTGCTCACAGTGTTCTGGTGCTTGATTTGTCCCTACGTTTGACCCTACATAATTCATAACACATTGGGTCATATTACAATTCATTTCATTCTTTAACCTGTTTAACATTCTTAGGCTATTTTCATGTTCTCTAATTCATCTGCAATGTTTAATGCATGCCTAAGAGTGCTTTGAAATGAAAGAGAACGGAAGACGAAGCATAAAACATCTTTTCAAAATTTCTGAAACAGGGCCCTCCGCTCGAGCGGACCCCTTTGGTCTGCAAAAGTACTGGTTGCTTGCAAATTACGCTCAAGCGAGACTTTTGACGCTCGAGCGAGGAGTCTAGTAAAACAGGGTACGCTCGAGTGAGACTCTGCACGCTCGAGCGGACATGTCAAATTCTGGTTTTTTTTCTAGATTATGTTTGAGCTTCAAAACTTGGTTCCAACTAATGTAATTAATATCATAAAACTCATATTTCCACCACACAACTTTTAACATGAATATAAGGGCCAATTTTACAAGATTTGAATCTCAAATTCAATTCAACTCATGCTCCTCATATCAAGCCCAACTCCAAGCTCACAAATTCTAAAACTTGAATTAAGCTCTCAAAATAATTTCAAGACTTGGGTTCATACATGGCCTATCTAAAAATATACAATTCTTAAATAATCAAGAAAATATGATCAATTTTAAATCATTTACATCAAACTCCTTTAATTTGAAAATTGAACTCATTTGTTCATAAATTCATAATTTTCCAAAGCTTAATTCTTATTTCATCAAAACATGAAATCAATTCCAAGAAATCTATGATGCATGTAAATTTACATCTCGTATATATCAAGGTTTCCAAACCCAAGCTGAATTGAAGAATTATAATTGTTTCTATATTGATTAACCTTAACCATGCTCATGAATTAATTCCTTAATTTCTCCAAATTACATGCATATAAAAATAAGGCTCAAATTCCTATAAGATATTTAAAATCAAACCCAAAATAATTAATTTCTAAGTTAATTTTCATAATCTTGAAAATAACTCCAACTTCTCATTTTCTTTTTAATTATATAAAATTGACTTCAAGCTTTTTCTATTTTCCTTCAAAACATGAAATTAAAGTTATAAACTCCTTAGAAAATCATTTGCATGCATGAAACATTTATCAAAATCCAACCAATTCTACATAGTCAAGCTCAATCTATAATTAAAATCTTAAATTGCTCTAATTTAGATTTTTATTAATTTTTCTCATATCAAATCCAAATTCAAATTCAAACTAACTACTTTCCAAACTTATTTCCTTAAATCATAAATGTTCCATAATATGTTTAATTTGAGTTAAACTCTTAAATTACATTACATGCATGTGTTAGGGATTTAAAATCAAAACCTCATTTATCTTCAAAACATGAGTTGATTATCTCAAATTCTTCAAAATCCAAGATGAGAGTACTAAAACTTATAAATTTGCTCATGCATGTAACAATGAAACTTATCTCATGCATGACTACAAAATCACACTCAAATTATTAATTTCTAAATTTATTATCCATGCTCATGAACCTAACTCAACTTCTTATAAAATCCATGAGATTGATTCATAACTTTCTTAATTTCAAGCGTGATATGAAGATTTTACATAAATTAAGTATAATTTTCATACCTCAAGCTCTAATTTCAAAGATTATTGATGATTTCCCCTTGAGTCTTCTTCTTCCTTTACAACTTCCAGCACAACTTTGGATTTCCTTCTTTAAAAGTTGAGCTCTCTTTTCTCTCTCTCACTCATGGTTTTCTCTCCTTCTCACTCGGCTGTTCTTACTACAGCCAAAAGCATAAACATAGATGATGTATAGCTTACACTAATTTCCTTTATTCCACTTTCTTTTCTCACTTTTTTTGTTTTGTTTTGTTTAAGCCCACGGTTTTGCTCCAGCAGAGGTGACTACATTGCATATATAGGTAATAAGCTCTCTTTCTCATTTCTCATATTTCTAGAAGACTCCAATTCTCTCATCTTATTTAATTAACTTGATTAGATCATTACTGAGAGGGTAATTTATATGAAAATTGGGCCATGGGTCGTTATGGCCAACAAAATTTGAGTAAAGAGGTGTAAAGTTACTCTGGTCCGCAAGAGGTGTAAAGTTACTCCGGTCCGCGAGAGGTGTAAAATTACTCCGGTCCCAGAGAGCTTGCGGTAAGTTCAGTCGTCACTCAAAGTTATCCCGATCGGGACTGGAGTATTGGTTATACCAGTCAAGACATACCATGGTTAGCATTGGGAGAGCTGAGGTGAGAGCAGTAAATGGAAGAGCCGAGCTAAAGTTATCTCGGTCTAGTCTGCAGCTTAGCATAGCCATGCTTACCTCGGTCATATTGAAGTTTGACCATGGTAAAACCATCTCACTTGGTTTATGCAGTGAGGGGGGTGTTGAAGGATAACCATTATCTTTCAGGAGTATGAATCCTAGGAGGACTCTATATGGAGGAGTAAAAGTCCTACTAGGATTGTGCCACACGGAACCTACAAAAGCTCACAAACATCACCTATGGAGAGGTAACACAACTTTGATTCCCGAATACACAGAGCTTTTTATCTATTTGTCTATTTTGCTGACTGAGGCATCGGAGAGGTATCCGGCACACACCCGCCAGCTAGCTCACGTTTGTGTTTTCAGGGAGTAAAGCGTTTACTATGACGCATTTGAGGAGTGCAATCTTGATCAACAGGATTATACGAGAAGGTTTATTTCTTTCTCGTACAATTACACTAATTATCCATTAGCTTAATTAATCACCACATCATTTGAGATAATCTTGATCATAATTTAATTAATCATATCTAATCACAAGTTCCACATAATCACAAGTTCCACATAATTTAATTAGTCAAATTAGCTTCAATTAAGGCCCAATTAATTATATTTAATTTTTATCATTCTGAATCAGATTTCTAATTAAACCCCCAAAAGGCTCCAAATATTAATTAACTTATTGTCATCATCAATTTTGATTCCTCAAATCATTTAGGCTTTCAATTTCTAATCAGACTCCAAATTTCTGTCAAGTAAATTACATATTCAAATTGGACACCCCATAAATAAATTTAATTCGTAATAATCACAATTCTCAATCTTTATAATTTAATTAACCTAATTAACTCCAATTAGGACCTAATTAATCGAATCTTAATTTTACTAAACTGAATCGAATATTTAATTAAACTCCCAAATGAGTCTGTAACTAAACTCAAATTGATTCAACTTCTCAATTTTACTTCCTTAAGCCATTTGGACCTTTAATTTCTAATTTCAAAATAAATCCTTAATAGAATCATATATGAATCAATCTCCATAATTTTCGTAAATCCCAGATTGAATTGGAATAATTGGTAATTAAATTTCAAATCTCTTTAATTAATTAAATGCTAATTATTATACGTGGTGGGGTCGTTACAGTTTCTAAATGCGTTTTGTGATTTATCGGGACTGAAAATTAATTTGAGAAAATCTGAAATGTTTGTGAGCCCTAGTATGGAGTTGGCACAAAGACATTTCCTTCAGTCCATTTTAAATTTTAAGGTGGCATCTTATCCAGGAGTGTACATGGGTGCTTCTTTGAATTTTTCTCTTCATAGTAAAAAATAGATTTTTGAACCTTTAGTTGATAGAACTCAAAATAAACTACAAGGCTGTAAGGGCAGGTTTTTGAACAAGGCTAGGCATTGTGTCCTTGTCAAAATGTTCTTCAGTCAATTCCTTTTTATATTTTCTCCCTTATCAGAGTTCTTGGATTTATCATTGCGCAAATCAATAACATTATTAAAAAATTCCTTTGGTTTTCTGATAAATCCAAAGACATTTATTGGCGAAAATGGGGAGTAATTTGTTTACCCAAAGGAAGGAGAGGGTTGGGAATCTAAGATCTAGCCAGTTTCAACCAAGCCCTTGTAGCGAAACATGTGTGGTGACTCTTTAAAAATCCTAAATCACTTTTGTCTAAGGTTCTATTAGGGAAGTACTGTTACAATATTCCCATTGATTTGACTAATTCTAATAAGGTTGCCACTTGGGGTTGGAAAAGTATCATACGGGGAAGGGATTTGTTAATAAAGCGTCCGCGGTAGACTACTAGAGACGGTGCAATCATTAATCCATTAGAACATCAATGGATCCCTTTTATTGACAATTTGCTAAGAGGAAAAGACTTATCCCATTTCTTTCCATCTATCACACTCTCGCATTTTATTGACTCAGAATCTCACACTTTCTTGAACTTCTTGGAGTCTTTTTTTCCTCCAGAATGTCCACTTCTCATTCAAGGCATTCATCTTCCCCTATATGCAACTAAAGACGTGTCTGGAGTCAACTAAGAATGGGGAATGTGGGGAAGTGGTTTTGGAATACTCCTTTAATCCAAACAAGCCCTTGAAAGATCTTCCAATTGTCACCTGAAACAGAAAAGAAACTCTGGTCGGTGGTGCCTGAATTAACACTCCGACGAGCAAGTTAGTTTCTTTCGAAAGAAGAGTCTTTTGTTTCTTAGAGTGCAAGTTTTTAGAACATACCTCCTCCTTTATCCTTGGTTCCCTTTTATAGCATCCTTCACCTTGATATTTTCTTCTGTAGCTTAATCCCTCATCATTACTCTATTAGGGCCCATCTCCCTACTATACTTTTTAGAAAGGGACAGCTTGGACCCACTTGATGGGACCATGCCAATTTATCTAATATACTCGGCTTAGACACACGGCTCAGGTACCCTTAATTCGGCACACTCTTCAGCCTATAGTGATTCTGGTTTAGACTCGATCCATCTTGCATTATGGACTTGGGTTTCATGATTATGTATTGTTGTTCTGGTCTTTTTTCCCTTATTCCCCATTGAAATTGAGTATTGGAGTGCCTTGGTTGTGTTTGGAACAGGTTGGCTGCTAGTTGGTTCAAATTGTTGTTGTCCAGATTTTGGCCTTTTTGCTCGAGCGAAGCTTCTTGCGCTCAAGCGAGCTTTGTGAACTCCCAGTACTTTGTAGGCTTGCAGGGATACTAAGAGGGTAGTGTTCTTTGCTCGAGCGAGACTTTCTGCGCTCGAGCGACAGTTTTCTATTTGTAAAACTTTTGGGAATATGTATTCTATGCTTGAGTGAAGCTTCTTGTGCTCGAGCGAGGTGACTTATTTGTGTCATGTCGCTCGAGCGACAACTTTTGCGCTCGAACAAGATGCATGTATATCAGTTCGCAAAAACACCTTTTTACATTACTTTTCGACATCTTTTCTCTCAAAAGCCCTAGACCGACTCTCTTTTCTCTAGAACACAACTTCTCTCTACAAATACACCTAGATCAAGGATCTCTTTACCTTACTCTCTTTGATAAAAAGATAGAGCATTTCTAGAGCTCCGTTTTGATCCGAATAACGCTTGGTTTTGGCGCTTTTGAAGTTCCTCCCTTGCTCCCTTGGTCTTCTAAGTTTGAGGTAGAGACTTTCTACACTCTTCTATGAGTTTTAACTTAGTTATTCATTGATGTGTAAGAAATATTGGAACGTATGGTAATTTTAATCAAACCTATGGTTCTGCTTTAAAATAAAAAGAAGGTTTTTGAATGAATGTAATGGAAATAGTTATGGGGTAGATATGGACTTTTATTGTGTTAAAATAGTTGATTTTGGTGTTTGGGATAAACTTAGGAAAAATGGGAGTTTTGCCCTAAAATGACTCAAATGATTATTTTGTATAAATAATGGAATTGGTATTGAAAGTGTGAAATTTGGAGGTTGCTTACATGAATGGTGTAGTTGGATTTGTTTAATCTCTCACCTATGGAAGTTTGGATAATTTATCTATTGTGAAGATTGTATATCTATTTAGATATATCTATCTTGGGCTATCGGTGGAAGATAGCTATGATTGTTGTAGAAATTGCATGAGGATTAGGTAAATTGAAACCAATCACTTAGCCGTTGTCATTGAATATGATTATAAATTGTATACATTGTATATGTATGATATTTGGGAGGGGAAAGGGGATGTACTCCATGTTTGGGAGAAGAAAAAAGATGGACTCCCTTAAATTAAGTTGGCCTGTGTGTTTAGGGTGAAAGTCTCGAAAATCGCGCGTATACATGGGTGCTGATTTTCGTGGACGAAATTTTCATAAAATGGCACGTAAATGTAATTATATGTTAATTATATTGGTTGGAGGCCTATGGGGTGTATCCTCTGTTTGGTTGATTAAATGAAGTGGGTATAACTAATGAACTGAGATAAAATGGATTGAGATATAAGTTTGGTATAACTTGGTTTTGGAAAAGAGTTGTAAAAGATTTTGTCATTTGAGCATTGAACATGTGCATTATACTTATATTTTTGTTAAGATTCATATATTGTGTTAGATTGTCTCTACTGGGCCTTAGCTCACCCTACTTAGGAAAATCATTTTCAGGTGCTGGTGACATGCCTCCTCCAAAGACTTAGCTTGGGAGCACTTGGGAACTGAAGGCTCTGTTTTGTTATTTTGTATTTGATATTTGTACAAGCCTAGAGCTTTATATGTATGGAGCTTAAGACTTTCTCTTTTGTTGTAACCAAGTATAGCCTTGGAAAATTGTAAGCCTGTAGGACATTTATTGGTTGATCATGGAGTTAGTATCACATGCTGTAAATTCAGGGTATAGCTTATGAATGTATATCGCATGTATTACCTTTTTGTAATTTAACTTTGATAAATGAAAGTCTATTATTTTGTTTAAATCATCTTGTATGAGTCATTCGTAGTTGAATATTTGTAATTATTTTTGGGATGTCACACAGCCCATTTGTGCTTATTCGATAATGATTTGTTTGAGTTGTGGACTTTAGCTAAATCAGGCCCATTTGAGATGGGCTTGGATGTACTCTATTTGCTGACTCAATTAATTTTTACTCGGCTCTAACAATTGGCCCTCGAGCACTTGGTTAACTTATACTCCGAGTGGCCTGTATGCTCGGCTTCATTCGACTATTTGAAACAAGCTTGGATTACACCTCAAATGCTTTGAAATCTGGGCACGTGATGGATACACTATCACATTTCTGACATGATGGATGGGACTCGATGGAGAATATGTAAAGCTTTTCGCCTCTTTACTCTCTCATGTCTCTTCATTAATTGCAATTTCAAAAATTCGTCGTCTCTGCCCCTTAACTTCCGAAAAGACTCCTTTCTCATAACCCTTTAGTTCCTCCCTCTTGATTGCAACTGCTCCAGCCTTCATTTGTTCAAGCGTCCTTTGTTTAGAACCCATAAGTCCTCTGAACCTCTTCTTTAATTTTATTTGTGCTTTTCACAATTTTTCGACCTTGCTTCGCCTCTAGTTCACCCATTTGCCTTCAGTTCGCCTATCCTTCAACATTTTCATGGCAAATTATCTAAAATCTTTGCTCTTTGAGAGCAAGGTCGTTGTTTTTCATCGTCATTATGCAATTCTTGACGACATTCAAATAGAGCTTATTGCAAACACGGTAGTGATATGGAGAGATCTGACACTAGCACCATAGTGTTTCCATTATTAGCGACTGTCGAAGGCGGAATATGATTTCTCATTCACCCATTTCTTCAAGCTATTCTTCATTATTGGGGATTGATTCCCTCACAACCAAATGTGAATTTTTACCGAATAATCATGGGCGTTGTAGCACTTATTCGCCGATTAAACATTAATTTAGGTATCCCTACTATTCAGCACTGCTATGCTCTTGCCAAATCATCTGGTTGGCTAGAGCGATTCTTCCTTTGGGCCAAGGATACAGATCATCAACTGGTGACCATGCTCGTCAGTTCAGGAATGAGGATGGATAATGTCATGGTCTTTATAAGTGGAAATTGGGAATTCGGCCCTGAGGAAGACCGTTCGGACCCAATTCTTAGACAAAAAGGAGAACTAGATGGCCGAGTAATTTATAAATTGTTTTTAAATTCTATTCAGACCTTAATGTACTAATGACTCCTTTCTTGTAGGTAATGATCTTAAAGAGCGATCACCTCGAAAGATGAAGCCATTCTCGCCTAAGTCAAAACCGCCCTTGATTATACTAGCCAGTAGAATCTTGAAGGACAGGGTCACGCTACCCGTATTCTTCTAAGATATGATTCATTTTATGTCACTTTTGCTGCTGCAGACCATATTCCAATTCCTCAAGGTAAACAACAGCTCACCGCTTTGGTTTTTGAAAGTTATGTCAATGATGGGTCGTTTTACACACCAAAAATAAACACTAAACTATACCAAATTCCTTAGAATAATGGTAATCAATCCATAGGGACAAATGTGAAATTAAACTAATTTAATGGTTAAAATTTCTAAATTAATTTTGATCAAAGAGATGATTGTTCATAAACAAATGATAATTAAAATAAGCGAAGAGATTAAACTAGCAATTAAAAGTAAAGATGAAGTTATGATTTTGGGAAAAACCTAGTGTAACAAATTCACCACTAGTTGCATAAATAAGATCTCAATTTGAAAATCAATTATATTACGGTTCGAACCAAATAATATTTCACAACTACAAGTTCGAAGCATTGATCAAGAGAATTATCATGTTCAATGTATAGGCACGAACCACCTCAAGTAGCACGAGTCATTTGCTCTAAACTAGGATAGCAATACGACTCGTTCCTTGTAATATGGCTTGACTCATACCTTGAATATGAAAGCAAAGAAAACCATTGCATAGAAAGTATTCAACAATCATAGAAAGTAGAATACTTGAAAGAAATAATGGAAAATATATTTAAAAACTTGTTGAATACCATAAAACTTGTTCAAACCATTACATAATCAAAACCAAAAAGAAAACTCTATTTACTTGACTAGGGTTTCATCAAAACGCTAGAAATAGAAGCCTAGCCACTCATGGAAAAATGGAAAGAGGTAGAAGAAGAAGAAACCCCCATAAAAGATGTTCTTGAAGCTTGAGAACCCTAATTTCCAAACCCTAGCCCCTCCTCTCTTTTGAAATATTTCGAAACCCTAGAGCAACCTATTTTTCTTCTGTTTATTCTCAGTAGAGCGAGCTCAAAATTCTAGACACGTGTCCCTAGGTGGGCCACTCGAGTGCCCACAATTTCCGCTTGAGTGGTGGTAGACTGCACATGCAGTGAAGTCTAGCCGTACGTGCAGTGAGGTGGCAGGCCGAGAATTTTCACTACTTGCACTTAGAATCTGCTTTTGTGCCATTTTTCACCTGAATTTGCGTCTTGCTTGCCAAATCTGTACAAGTGCACAAAACACATCATCTTCGCCAAATAAATAAAATTCAAAGACTATAAATGTAACTTAAGTGGCCTCAATGTGGTACCTTTCAGCCTACATCAGTCAACCTAAGGAACAATGGAGTGGTCGGAGTATCAGATAGTGAGAGCGGCGATGGAAATGCCAAATAGGTAGATCAGGGCACTGACAATCAAGACGCCGAACAAAGATGTCTTGACTCGGAGCGAAGGAACCAGTCCCCAACGAGATCTAGAATTCATGTTGTCTCTTGCTCAAGTTGATTTAGAGGGCACTCAGGAAGAGGTTGATATTTTTTAACTTAGACAATTTTCCTGGATCCAAAGCCTAAGACATGGCGGTGAATCCTTTCACTCACCCAATTTGCCAAGAGGAGAAATGCCAAGAGATTGGTCAGAAGAAGAAAATGGAGTTGCTAGTGCGCCTAGGAGGCTCCCCAAGGTGACTTATTCAAGAAATCATCGCCACTTTATCCCTCAGAATCGGCACAATCAACTCTTGAGCCTATGACCAATGAAATTGTGGCTGAGCAAATGGGGGAAAAGCGTCTTGCCGAGTTAACTCAATCGGTTGAGCAATCGATTAAAAAAGACTAAGAGTCAGACCGCCCTAGACTTAGCGGCGCCATTTCCCATCCAAATTAAAGATAAAGGGATCGCTCATTCCAACAGGCGCTTCGGCGGTGAAGGAACCTAGAATTGCACTGAGTATGGCTACCATCATTACTCTGCCTTTGGACAAGACAATGTTTCATGCTGAGCCAGACGTTATTTCGATCGTTATGGTCGTGCGATCGGGGGTTCTAGTGAGTTGAATTCAACAAATGTACTCTTTTGGTATAACCTTAAATTTTTAGAATTCTCAATTTTTCATTATTTCTGCAGGTTACCGAGGGAATTGCTGAGATCGGTCACCGCCATTACGATGCAGTTGAGTCGATCAATCAGCTCAAAGTAGAAGTGGCGACCGAAAAAGGTAAAATCAAGTCGGCAGCTATCAAACTGGCCATAGCATCACAAAAGGCTGAGGCTGAAGCAAAGAGGGCTAATGAAGAACATCAAAGGGCCATCATCGAGGAAGAAAAAACAAAACACATCAACCGCATCGTCAGGTCAGAGAAGAAATAGAAAACCTTGTCGATGTTGCTTTGAAGATGACAAAGGAAGACCTTGAGAAACTTAGGGCCAAGTTTCGGAGGTAAAGAAGGCGGCGAAGAGGCTTAATCAAGCAGTTCAAGGCCTTTGATGAGGGGAAAATCGACAATTGAAAAATATGCAAATGGGGCCTTGAAGTTTGAGAATCGGGCTTCAAACACTAGCTAAAGGCACTTGCTACCAAGTGATGCTTGATGTGTTGATTCTATTTGAGCAGAAGATGTTGAGTCGTTGAATCGCACCTGCATAATCCTAAAGCCAATTATCTAGATTTTGTCTGTTTGGTTATTTGTTTTGTGTTTTGTTTTGTTTGTTTGCTTGTTTTTGTTTGTTTGTTTGGTTTAGACGATGTGCTAGGGCCGTCTTCATATGTAAAGTGACCAACTTAAGTAATAAGTTAGTTTATAAATGAAAGCATTCCATTGTGCATCAAAATTCTCTTAGAATGAATGTGATTGAATCGCAATTATCATACTAACTTAATCGACGCTTATACAATCAAGATAATGCAATTATAGATGAACTTAATGTTAACTAATCGGCATAATACAATTAGAGATGGAATGTTAACTGACGACTTTTAGACTTGTGACGACCGGCCTTCTTTTTCTCTTTATTCTTTCTTTCCTTCGCTTCGTTCTCTTTTTGTTCTTGTTGAATTGAAGTGTCCAGAAAGGGTTTCCAAATACTTTTCTTCCGGTGTTGAAATTTTGTTTGTCCCAGAGGGTGCATGGGTGAGTTCGGGGTGCCGGGGAAGAAGTTGAAACTTTGAGCTGCTGGGCTAGGGCCGCACGTGCAGAGCCCTAGGCCCACGTGCGGTATTGTACCGCACGAGTGATGGGAGTGGCTGCACGAGCAGCCAAGCTTGACACCCAGAAAATTGGCTACTGTTTAAGAGCGCACAAGCAGAGAAAATGGCTGCACGAGCGGCCAATTGGGTAGTCCGAAACTCTGTTTTTTGTATCATTTTGATCCAAATATATCTCTCATTATACTCCTCTCCCTCTCACTCTAAAACATATATTTCTCCTCCTTCTCTCTAGAAAACCTCTCAAACATCTACACCTCTTTGATTTTGCCCATCTTGGGTCAAGAACATCATCATCTCCTTCAAGATCTTGAAGAATCTAAGCTAGGGTTTCATTTGGTGGAAGCAAATCCAAGGCTCTCTCTCATCTTCAAACTCTAGGGTTTTATCTTGCTCCTTCTCAAGCCTTTGAGGTAGGGTTTCCTTTGAGTTATATGTGTATTTATGCAAGTTTCTTGTTGATTTTGTGAAACCCTCTATGTATTTCGAAAATGGAGCCTAGGGCTCAAGAAATTGTTGATTTTTGCTTAAAGAAAAAAAACTAATCTCATCTTCTTTTAAAGAATATTTGAGAAGCGTGGAACCTTGTAGATTAAGATTGATATGTATGGAGGGAGTTCATAAAGAAGATGAAAAATGTTTAGATTTTGTTAAAACCTAGAAATTGGGGCTTTTTGTGAAAACATGGAAATCCATGGAGTAAAATATCCTTTCTTGTGTTTAAATGGGTGTGTGAGTATGGAGTTTATATTTTGGTAAAAAAAATGATAATTTCCTTGATATATGAGAATGAGGAATTTACTTTTAAGATTGTTGCTAGTGGCATGGAAAAATAATTTATTGTGAGAAGAAAGTTATTGAACACCATTGACTTTGAGAATTGAAAACTTGGAGGTTGATATTGAAAGTCTCACATAATCATGGAATGACTAGAATGTTATGAAATATGTATAATAATGAGCTAATGCTATGTGTTAATTGACACCGGTGGAACATGTGATTAATTGTGTAATGGTATTGGAGGAAGGTAAAGGAAGAAAGGCTATGGAATGTCATTATTGCATCATATCTTCATGTAAATTTTGTCATTTCTATACATCATGGCATGAGTTTTGGAAAACATCTACATTGAGAAAGGTTATATTGTAATAAGAATTATGAGAATGTTAAAGGGTTAAATACGTGGTAAGTTCGGATAGAGGGTGTAGTTGTATTTGATAAGATGGCCTGAGTGCCCTTGGTGAAAGACCAAAAAACCGCGCGGATAGGTGTTGAGCCTTCCGGTTAGCACCGGTAAAAATGACAGTTTGGTAGTGCTTGTTGAGCCTACTTGCAGACACCAAATTTAGGGATTACCAAAGGATGTATTTATCGCCCCTTTTGATTTAAAATTAGAAGTGTAGGAAATTAATGAGGTTGTATAAATGTTGATCGAAGCATGGTGATTTTCAAGAAAAGCATAGTATGAGTTTTCCTTCAAATGGCATGGCATAACATATGTATTTACATAAAATATCGTGAATCTTGCATAAATGTACATACTTTGTTAAGGTTTCTCATGGCTATATGCTCACCCCTATGGGTTTTGGTATAGGTAAAATGTGGTGATCCCACAATTGAGGCGTGTAAGTATTTTGAGAAGAGTAGTGCACTCTTATTTGGTTGTGATTAATTGTAAAGCCAAGGGCTATTTTGGTTTAGGTCCAAGAGACCACTTTTGTGTAACCATTTTATGCCTTGAAGATGTAAGCCCTTAAGGGCATTGTATTGTTTTGAGAATGGATGCTTTACATGCTATAGATTCATATGTTGTGTATCGATGAATGTATACCCCCATGTAAAATCTTTGTAAGGACTCTAATTTAATTATGTAAAGATGGGCAGATTATTGTTATTATTGAGTGAATGTTGATCACTTGTGGGTAGTTCATGTCAAATTATTTCGGGGCGTTACAACTTGGTATCAGAGCTACCGAGTTTGAATACTTTGGGCTCGTGGGAAGTGGTCGTTATTGGACTCAATGGCTGAAGAAAATTGTATATTTGCCCCTACCCTGATTTGGAAAACAATGGTGAAAACTAGGGTTGACTTAACCGTGCCTCAATGAACCTAAATGATTGTGGTGCCATTTCGCAAACAGGGAATATTAGATGCCGGATAGATTCATATATCTGTCACTGCTTCGGTCAGAAATGGATGCGTTATGTGCAACCAAACAAATACCGCCAAGTCATTGACGGGGCAATGTAAATGCCAAGTAGATTCATATATCTGTCCCTAACCCGGTTGGGATGAAAGCATGGTATGACAAAATGAGCCGACTTCGTAGGATGCGATCAACGGCGTGGTCTGTATATTGATGAGATAACGGACATGTGGAATTGCTTTGGTGGTATTGAAAGTGGTGCCTTTGTAATGAATTTAAAGTTGTACGCACGGTCCACCTGTAATTAGTTTGATCCTTTCAAGTAAAATGCAAAAGTATTTTGGTTTTGCCAACGGTCCATCGCACCTTAAATCCTGTCGCCAGCGAGGCGCATAACACTGAGGAAATTCATCTCTGGCGAAGCTTAGAAAACCGTGTATGTTAGGTAGACTATTCTTCAACTGCAAATGGGAGGGGAAGAGTTTAGCGGAACTAGACGCAGAAATGAATCAACAAGCGCCCAACGATTTTGTTAGTAAAAACATCATAGAACCGGAAGAGTAGAACATGCATCGATCGCCCATGCAGTAAGGGATTGACAGAAGAGACGAGCGAAACAGATCTCCTAGATGTGGGATCTAAAAGAAAGGAAGCATTAGAACTGCTGGTGCCTAGGCTCCAGTTTGAAACAAGCCGAGTAGAATGCCACGTTTGTTGAGCTTTTCAATTATTATTGGGAACAAACCCATGACCAAAGCTGATTCGATTGTCCATGACCTGAATGTGGCAGTTGAACTTACACGACAAATCTTTCCCCTTGAAGTACACCAATCAATGACCAATTGGGGCGACTATGAGGTGTTCAGAAAATGAGTTCACGAGGCTATCAAAGGACTGTGCAGTTCATATGATGTTGGTATGTGCCTTTGTGCCGGCTAAAAGGAAATCGATCACAAAAATGTACGGATTCAGAACTTGGAACGCCGACTTAAAGAGGCCAATGAGAGGATGGAGAACGGCTCGAAAGCGAGGATCGAGTTCAAGGCAATAGGGCTATGGATTCAGCGACATCGAAAGATAAAATTTCACAATGCCTGATGGATCGGGCGATAGCTGATCGAGATACTACTGGTATTTTTGCAAGAGAAGCCATAGAGAGCCGAGCCTACAATAGAGGCTTCTTCGAAGGAAGAAAGATTGGTGTAAACAACACGAGGGATAAGTTGGCTGATGACGTCTGTCAATATGAGAACTGTGGCTTCAAGCATGGATGAACAAAGGCACTTCAAGCAGCGGGTGTGGATTTTTCTTCACCGTTGTACAAGAGCTATGTAATGTCGTTTGAAATATTTGATGCTGAGAAAATGAATGATAAGGAGGTGGCCATGAACCACGAGAAGAGTTAATCGACAGAATACTCCGGTTTGATTATTGGGTTCAACTTTTGTAACTAGGACGCTGATCGGCCTTAGGATGAATGCATCCCTAATGTTATTTGAATTTGTCATGATGTTTTCTCAATAAAGATTCAGTTACACCTGTTTGAATTAATCAGGCTAATTATGTCTCTAAATTACATGTAATTGAAAATGATGCTTTATAGAGTGCTTCAAATTCGGAGGCTTGTATTGATGGTGCTTTATGCCGATCACGAAGAGTACTCTGAATTCAGAGACTTTTATTGATGGCACTTCGTGCTGAGCACGAAGAGTGCTCTGAATTCAAAGGCTTTTATTAATGGCGCTCGTGCCGAACACTCCGAATTTGGAGGCTTTTATTGAATATTTGAATTGAAGCAAAACAATCCATATAAACAAATAAGGATTAGAGGTAACATCCTGTATCAGTGATTATACATATGCCAAATAATATACATTTGAAATAAAAAAGAAAAGAACCGACACTAATGATAAAATTTACGAAGATGGGTCAAATTCCAGGGTCGGGGTAACCATTTTCCATTCATGTCCAAAAGGTGATATGCCCTTGCCTCGACGATGTAATCAATTTGATAAGGACCGTCCCAAATGGGCCAAGCTTTTTGTCGGCAGGATTTTTGCAGACAGGAAGTACTTCTTAAGGACCAACTCACTAGGGATGTATCGATGGAGTTGCACTTGTTGGTTATAGGACTTTGCCAACTGTTGTTGGTATTGTGCCATCTTTACAAAGGCCTAATCTCGTTCCTTGATTAAATCCATATCAAGGGCAAACATCATGTTATTTTGGCTAGTATCAAACACTCTTGATCAAGAGTTAGCAAACCAATTTCTAGCGGTATGATTGCCTCGCTATCAAGCATAAGGCGAATGGAGTTTCTTCGATGGATCGCCTCGATATAGTTCGATGCCCATAATACACTTGGTAGTTTATCAACTCATTTGCCCTTTGTTTTCTCCGCTTTCTTAATGCCATCCAGACCACTTTATTAGAAGCTTCCACATGTTCATTGCTTTGTGGATAAACCGAGGAGGAAAAGTAGGGTCGAATTCTATACATGTTGCACAATTCGATAAAGACCACAATTGAACTGAAGTGCCATTATTTGAGATAAGCGCCCGAGAATGCCAAATCGAAGTTATGATGTTTTTTCAAACAAAACGCTTGATGCTCAGATCTCAGATATGTGCCAATGGTTCTAGCTCAACCCATTTGGTGAAGTAATCTATAGCAACAATTAAAAAGCGCTTATTGCTTAGGGCTTTCGTAGAGGTCCAACAATATCTAGACCCCACTAAGTAAAAAGCCGGGCAAGTCAAGGAGTTTAGTTCTTCACCGCAGATGTGTTAATGGTGAGAATCTCGCACAACTCATACTTCTTAATATAGTTTTCAACATATGTGTGCATAGTCGGCTACCAATATCCTTGAGTGACGGCCTGTGAGCTGCGATCGTCCTCCGAATAAGCACCACAACTTCCCTTATGTATTTCGCCAGAAAGTATTCAACCTTATCAAGATGGACGCTAGTTCAACATTTTCGCCCTTTCGAAGGCAAGTAGCCCTACAATTCGGACTCCACTGTGGTTTGAACTGATTTCACAAGTGCAATGTGAAACAGGAAAACACAAAAAGAGTTCAAATCCGGCAATTCTTTTTGGAAAATCGATGTTTGAATCAAATGCCAAAAATGGACTACTTTGCCAGATTTCAGAGTCGCCACCTAAATATTTTTGAAAAATTTAAGAAACCCGAGACTCTTGCCAAAGGCCATTAGTTCGTCATCACCAAAGTGTCTGGGCTCGGGAACTTAAGTACGAGAGGGAAAGGTCATGAATTAAGCACCCTACTTGCTCGATCAAAGATCGGCCTCTACTAATCATGATGTGTTTTTTATTTACATTATATGCTCTTGTTTTGATTATTAGGCTATTTTACTATGTGTTGCACACAAATATAGACTAATTTGCAAAAATTGGAACAATTTGATTTCATGTTTGGTTTTGAAAAGAGTTTGTGAATATACCACTTCAAAAAGTGGGCTTAAAATGGACATTAATCAAACTATCCCAATTTTTGCATTTAGCCTTCATCCACAGGCATTTCAAACAGTTATATCATTTAAGCAATTAGCCTCATGGCAAGCATACTGGACATGGCAACACAAACATTCAATGCAAGATGCTAAAACTCAAAATTGCTCACCTAGTACTCCGAGCCAAAACAAAGAAAAATAATTAGAAAATATGCATGCTCCTAACTAATGCAATATGACTAAATGCAACTCACATGTTATGTAATTTTAATAGGCTCGGCTATGAACATGGCATATAATTCCATTCAAGACATGCGATAAAACACGTATTCAAGCAATGAATTTAAACATTTGGTTAGTATGATGAGCCGAACCTTACATGCATGCAAAAATGGATGCAAGACATGAGAATATACTAAAGAAACATGATGCCCTATACTAATCATCCTAAGCTTAATAAATAAAAGGGAGAAAGATGTGGGGTTGGAAGACATACACATTATCACAACATTTGATCCTCACGCAGAGGGTGCGAATCAATGTCCGAAAGTCCTAATTAGACTAATTATTACAAAGCCAATGAATAAATAAAATAGGCTAAGCTTATTAACTAGCTAATTAGGCTATCTATACTGTTACAATGGATAACCAAAATTATTACCTAAGATAAATAAACTAACTCCGTAAGCTAATTAATTACAACAACTAGAAAGGAACAATAATAATTATAACACATTAATGATGAGATTAATTACAATAAACAAATTTAAATCAATTAATTACAATAAACATAATATAAGCGAGGATGCTAAGAATTGCATGCATGCACATGCACGGTGTTCAAGAACATACTGTTTACTCCAAGCTTGCCCTGCTTCACCTTAGCCACTACTCTGCTTTTCGCAAAAATACATTGTTGATTAAACTTTGAGGGCCGGCCCCTCATGAAGCTTGGCTAGGCATAGAGAAGGTTGGCCGTGCTCAGCTTTTGTGCAAAACTCGCTTTGTGTTCTCAAATGAAAACATGGTAGACAAAGTTGTTCAAGCTCGCTTGTCCCTTTCTTCCTTCTTTATCATGGGAAAGCCTTGAGAGAAGGTTGAAATTGATTTCAAAGCCATCAATGAGCAAATTGATTGCTTGATGATCTCGATACAATTTTGGACAAAAATCAATGAAATGTAATGAATATGACAACCCCTCCATTTTATCATGGAATGAACTTAAAGAGGGTGGTAGAGACGCTTCAAGAATGATCAAAATGCCATGAATTAGCGCATGATCACTCTTGACTCGATAAGCTTGGCATAACGTCCGACCAAGTCTAAGCAATTTAAACCATTTTCTTTATGTGCATTGATCCGATTTTAAACCAATTTGTTTAGTCATTGCTATTCATTAGTCCATTTGTCCATGGTGATGTTAAAGTCCACTAAACAAGAAATAACGTCAAATGAGATGTTCTTCTAAAACATGAGAGAGAGAGAGACTATACTGTTCCGAAAAGATTAAGCCATTAAGTAGAAGCCTCTCTTACATGTTTTGAGCAACCTCAATCGGTTGAAATCATTCTCAAAAATGAAAGAGATGGATGGTTAGATGATTTGTTAGAGTGAGACTCTTAACATGAAAAGTAAGTAAAGGAAAGTTTGGAACAACATGCAACAAGTTATGTATGCCAATTCATAAGACAACAACTAAACTAAACAAAGAATGAATTATTTAAATAACTTAGAACAGCCCTAAAACAACTATAAACAGATGAAAAACAGTGGCCAAAAATGCATGAAAAGAGCCTAAAAAGCTAAACAACAAAGAGAAGAATCAAGGCTAGTAAGCAAGAACAAGGAGGGGTGGCTAACCTCTCTACTTTTGAAACCTCAAAGCATGATTTTTATCCCTTTTTAAACTCTAAAAACAGGTGTAGAGAACAAAGAAAAAGAGTGTAAGAGTTAAGGTTTGAGCTATAGGTAAAGATGTAGAGAGTGTAAGCTCTGCCTACCCTTTTTGGTAGCTCTTCAAACCCAAACACAAACACTTGGATGAGGATCAAAACAACACAAAATGATAAGAACTAGATGGCAAATGAAAGAGTTGAAAGTAAGAAGCAAGAACAAACTTATACCTCTCAAAGAAATTAACTCTTGCTTATGATCTAAACTAAGTAGCAACACACCCTCAAGCTTGAATTAGGCTTCTCAAAGATCAACTATGGCTCTAAGATGGTGAGACAAGGTTGTGTATGGTCTATGATGATGGCACAAGCGAAGTAGGTTGACTCACATGTTGCTTGCCATGGAAGAAAGCAGAAGGATGAGCTCTCAAGCTGTATATAAGCTTTCTAGAATTTTTCTCAACCCTCAAAACAAAGGTATATGGTCATTTTATATAATTTGAGCCGAAATATCATAAATATCTTCAAAAATGGATGCCTAGCGGCCTCGCCTGTAACAATGTTTCTCATCACCAAGGCCTGACCGCCATTCATAGCCACCGGCCTTCAGAGGCAAGGTCGCATTCATGCCCTCCTTGTTTTTTTTGGTTCAAACTCACCAAGGAGGCAACAAGACCAAAAATGAGACTCAGAGATTCAAACAAGGTAAATGTTGACGATTTGAGGTTATTTCGAGAGCTTGACCGAATTCAATCTCTGGAATTCAAAGCACACAATTCAACTTTCATCATCGAAAGTGTATCAAACCAAGCGCCTAAGTCTTGCGGGCAATCAAAATGGGGTGTCGACAGACGACTCTAAGTATGGCCCTAATAGAGGCTTTTGAACAGTTTTCCCTCAGGGGCCAAATAATACCTCAAGGCCTTGTTTCGAAGCTTGTGGGCTTCCTTCTTATCCTCCGGTAATTGTTCTATACTCAAGAATGCAACGATGGGATCCATCTAACTTAGCCCTCTATGAATTACATGCACATTAGGGTTAACTTTAGGATAGTGATACCTGACTTAGGAATGATGCCCATTTCAATGGTTTGTTTGAACTTCAAATTAATGGTTGAGGCTAAACAAGTTAGGGCATCAACGTGAGTTTTTAGATTGCGACAAATTTCATTAAGCTCATGGTTGTCAAATTTGTCCAATAGAGACTTGGTTATTCACATATAGGCTGCCATGCGATCATTCTTAGTTGCATATTCTCCTTTCAATTGGTTAATCACCAATTTTGAATCGCAAAAGACATGCAGCCGTTTGGCTCCCATCTGAAGTGAGCTGTGTAGGCTAACAAGAAGGGCTTCATACTTGGCCTCATTGTTAGATGCATCAAAGCTAAGTTTGACAGATTGTTCAACTATTGTCCCCTAGGGAGTTATGACAACAACCCCTGCCCCATTTCTTCTGGTTAGATGATTCGTCAGAATATAGTTGCCAAATGTCTCCTACAATATTTGTCATTCCGGGTGAGGTTGGAGGGCTGATTGGTCTGGCAAAATGATCCTGGCATTGCCTACTAGCTTTGTGAATTCGTTAATGAAGTAGACCTAGACTTGTCCTCTGATGGCCGTTCATGGTAAGAATTGCAAATCATACTGCCCGAGTTCCAATGTCCACTTGAAAACCTTACCTGAAGATTCTGCTTGGCGCAGCACCGCTTGAAGAGGGTGATGTGTTAACAACTTAATGGTGTAGGCTTGAAAATAGTGCATTAGCTTTCTAGCTACCACCACAAGGGTAAATACCAGGTCTCTGTGTCGACCATGGATTTGCTTACATAACAAATAGGCTTCTGCTCATCGAGTTCATTACGAAGAAGAATGACGCTCACTGCATGGTCGGATACCACCAGATACAAGATGAGAATGTCACCCGTCACGGGAGTGGATAGAAGAAGAATGGAGCCGAGGTATGTTTTCATTTCTTCCAAGGCCAACTGACATTCCAAAGTCCATTTGAATGATTTTTCCTACCAAAGTGTCTCAAAAGGACCTATATCGATCGAAGATCGATCGATGAATCTGCTGAGTGCCACAACCATACCCATTAACTTCTAAACCTCTTTAACGGATCCAAGAGAGCTAAGTTCCATGATAGCCTTGATGCTTAGGATTAGCTTCTATCCCGGTTAACAATATAACCGAGGAACTTGCTCGACCTAATGCCAAATGTGCACTTTGATGTATTGAGCTTCATTTTATATTTTCAAGGACATCAAAGGTTGTGGTGAGGTCAGCTAAATGAATTTGTTTTTCTTTGGAATTTACCACCATGTCATCAATGTAGACCTCCATGGTATAGCCGATTTGATCTTTGAACATGGCTATAACCAACCTCTGATAAGTTGTCTCTGTATTTTTCAATCCAAAGGGCATAACCTTGCAGCAATAGATTCCTCTTAGAATGAGAAATGCTTTTTTGTCCTGATCAACAAGATCCACGGCAATTTGATGAAATCCCCTGTATACATCCAAAAACTCATGAGTTGATGATGAGTTATAGCGTCCACCAGTTAATCAATTTAGGGTAAGAGAAAGCATTCTTTGGGGCTAGCCATGTTCAAATCTATGAAGTTAACGCACACTCGTCATGTTCCTATTTTCTTCTTTACCACAACAGTATTGGACAACCAACTGGGGTAGGTAACTTCCTGAATTGCCCCAGCCTCAAATAATTTGTCTATTTCTTCAATTATGATAGAAGCATGCTCGGTGGCCGAGCAACGACTCCTCTGCACAACTGGTTTGGCTTTGGAATCGACATTCAGGTGGTGCATAACCACTTTTGGATTTATCCCTAGCATATCATACCGGGTCTAGGCAAAAACATCAATGCTGCCCAGTAAAAAGGTAACAAACTCTTGTCGTTCGGCTACATTAAGGCTAGTACTGACCATAAAAAACTTCTCAAGATCGCTGGGTATGATGACTCGATCCAGATCATCCGTCACTTTTTCGGCTAGAACTTTTCCCATGTCATCTAGCCCTTCTCGATCCGAAACTTCGATCTAATTGACCTCGAGTTCTTTCGATCTTTTTCCAAGGTCATTATATAACAATCCTCAAATTTGTTCGATGCCATATTGAGTCGAAGCGAAAGCGGATGGTAGTGCTTGGGATGGCTTTCATTGCATGAAGCCATGTTTGGTTCATAATTAGGTTGTAGGAAGAGGAAACTTGACCACTAGGAATTCCACATCTAGTGTTTGAGTGACGTTCACACCGGTACCATGATCTTCCCATGGGTATTTCTGTTGGCTTTAAAGCCCAAAAGAGGGTATTCACCGCTTCAAGATCTTCATTTTTGAGGCAGAGCTGAAGGAACGTCTTGTAATATATAATTTCGGAAGCATTGCCTTGGTCGACCAAGAAATGATCAACAGCGAACTTATTCACATGCAACTCAATAACCAGAGCATCGTCATGGGGTAGGATCAAACCCTTTAAATTGGCATCAAAAAAACTGATTTCATTGGTTAGTGCTACCCGTTGTCGCTTTGACTGATCGATGGATCGTGAGCTAGTCTAGGATGATTCTAGTATCAGTTACAATTGAATTGTATTCTCCCTATTCAATGGTAGAAGGCTGTAAATCATATGGATCATGTCGGTGGAGGAGACTCGGCCGTATGATTAACGATTGGTAGGGCAACCTTCTTTGGAAGGTAATCATTTAGGTGACCTTCTTGATCGATTCTTCCAAATGATCCCTTAATGCATAGCATTTGTTGGTCATGTGGCCATGGTCTTTATGGTAATAACATCTCTGGTCTCTTCTCCTTATGTCCAGTGGTCCAGACATCTTAGTCGGCCATTTGAAAAATGTCCAATGCTGAACTTTTGACAAGATCTGGCTTTGTCTCGGATAGCTCTGTATATTTTTTGTCTAACCTCCATAGATGTTTGTTGTCCACTTGGTATTGCTCACAACGCTGGTGTGAATCTCAATAATTATCTCTCCTGGACCTTTCCCGCGGCTCTGGGCTTCTTTTTGGTAGTGTTATTCTGTTTGGAGGCACAACAGTCAATGGTTGTGCCGAAACTGGTGATGTCGAGTCAGTGATTTGAGCTTGCCTTGAACTCAGAGTGTGCCGTCTTCCACCTTGCAATATTCTTTCACTTTCTTCATTAAAGCCCAGACTGTTTTTGGCAGTTTGTGAGTCGGAGTACTTTGAAGTGGGCTATCCAGCTTCAATCCCATTTTGAAGGCTGTGACTGCTATTGAGTCATTACAATCATCATTTACTAGATTGAAACATTCCTAGTATCTTGCCGATTATTCGTGCAAGGTCTCGTTTGGTCCAATCTTCATCGGCCACATAGAATCGACTTGTTTGGGTTATACCTCATTTGTGATAAATCTGGCCAGGAAAGACTTTTGGAGTTGATGGAAGCTCTTAATCAAGGATGGTTCAAGCTTATCCACACACAACGTCATAGCCTATTTGTAATGACGAACATGATTGGTGGGGTCCGATTTGCCGTTATAAAGGGTAAATGATGGTGCCTTAAACTTCTTAGGCAAAACAGCCTTGGCAATGCGTTGTATGAACGGGTCACGCTTGTCTTCTGAGTCCAAATCATTATCTCTTTTTTTTCGTGTGCGTCGTGCTTGGGGAAAGCTTCCTACATCCGATGAACTAGACGTGTCCACTCAGCCTTGTTTTCTGGGATCCTTCCAAGAGGAATTTGATGTACTGCTATTATCATCATACCTCGAGGATTGACGTTACTGTTTCTCTTTCCTACTTGGCGATTGGCCTCACCCACGCTGTAGTGGAATTTGTTGGGATTTTGCCAATTCTTGGTGCAGGTGCTCATTGTCAGCCGTTATATTCTTCAAACGCTGCTCGTTCAGCTTTGCTTGGTTTATTAAGGTCTGCATGACATTGTAGCTCGACTTTTCACACTCTTTTCGGAAGACAAGAAGCCTTACGCTTGGACTCTACCTATGGTTCTGAATCTGATTTCACAAGTGCAATATGAAATAGTGAAAACACAAAAAGATTCCAAATCTGGCAATTTTTTTTAGAAAATTGATGTTTTGAATAAAATGCCAAAAACGGACTGATTTGCCAGATTTCAGAATTGCCACCTAAATATTTTTGAGAAATTTAGGAAACCCATGACTCATGCCAAAGGCCACGGTCCGTCGTTACCAAGATTGTCTCGGCTCGAGAACTTAAGTACGAGATGGGAAGGTCATGAATCGAGTAGCCTCGCTCGCCCGATCAAAGATCGGCCTCTACTAATCATGATGTGAATCTTATTTACATTATATGCTCATGTTCTATTTTTATTAGACTAACATTGCTATGTGATGCATACAAGTGTATACTATTTTGCAAGATTTGGAACATTTGATTTCATGTTTGTTTTCAAAAGAGTTTGTGAATGTGCCACTTGAAAAAGTGGGCTCAAATGAACATTACTCAATTTATTCCAATTCAAGTAATTAGCCTTCATCCACAAACATTTAAACAGTTTATCACTTAAGCACTTAGTCTCATGGTGAACATGCTTTGACATGGCAATGCTAACATACAATACAATATGCTAAAACAAATAAAAGCTCACCTAGTACTCCAAGCCAAAAAGATGAAAGAGTTAGAAAAATGCCTAATCCTAACTATGCAATGTGACCAATGCAACGCATGCGATATGCAATTACGAGGCTCGGCGACTAATATGGCATATGAATCTATTTGATAGCATGTGGTCTAAGCACGTATTCAAAGAATGTATTTAAACGACAATGCATTGTTAGAATGATGCGCGAGCCCGATGCATGCATGAGAATGGATGCAAGGCATGAGAGATGCTAAAAACATGATGCCCTAAACTAACCAACATAAGCAGGTAAATAAAAGGAGAAAGATGTGGGGTTGGAAAACTTACACATTATTACAAGTTTACGCCCTCATGCAGGAGGGTCCGAATAAACTAACTAGCTAAACTAATTAACTAGCTATTACAAAACGAATTAACTAATTATTTACAAAATGAATTAAACTATGCTAGCTTAATTATTACAACAACAAATTAAATAACTAGTCTAGCTAACTAATTATTTACAAGACAAAATTAAATAGCTACAAGTAATTAATTACAACGCTTTACAAACTTTAAAGGAACAACTAAACTAAGTAATTAAACTAAACATCCTCGGGAAGCGAGGAGTGCTCATGCATGTGCGCGGATTTCCACTTGAAAAAGCCATTGTTCTGCTGCTAGGAAGCCTCTGTTGCACAGTTAGAACACTTGCATTGTTTTTCACCTCAAAACCAACCCTATTTTGCTAGAAAAGTACACTACTAGGTTTTGCAAAGGTGGCTGACAAGCTAGAAGTGGTGGCCTGCCGACCACAAATGATGGTCTACCGTCCACAAAAGGTGGCCTACCGGCCACTGATGCTTGGTTCTTCCTGTTGCAACAGAGAGCAAACAGAGCAAGCACAGGGTATTCTCAATAGTTGTTTGCACAACTTACCCCTCCTTATCATCAAACAGCTCAAATGAGTGGTAAACTTGATTCACAAACCATCAATTGATGCAATTTCATTGCATGATAGCCTATGAATCAAAGTGTGCAAGTTCAATAAATGCAACAAATGAAGACTTTCAAACCCCCTCCCTATCATGGATTGATCAAGGGAAATGGTTGATGTTGAGTCTTGAATCGTGTCAATTATTTAAACTGTGTTATCTTCTATTTAAGTGCTATTTCCTCCTTTCTTCTTCTACTTTCCTCGCCTGCTTTCTTAATGGTATCGAGCCAAGTTATGTTGCATTCGTTACTAATCGTGATCATTATTTACGTGTCTACTCATTCTCCTATGTTGAAATTGTTCACAGTCTTAATCTGTCCAAATTTTATTCGTGTCTTTCCACTTTGCTATTAGCCACCCATCCTTCGTCCCAAGTCCTAGGTAAGTCCTTTGGTTAGGCAGTGTTGGATCTTAGGGGTTCTCCGAAATGGTTATGTGAAAACATGATAAAATTAGACAATGTATTGAGCTCACTGTAAACTATTTCAAGATAAAATGAGTCGATTATTTAGAAGTAATTCTTCGGTTAGTTCTAGGTCAACAACTTTGCCTTCTATACCTAATCGAGGTTTAGTAATCAATGAAAAAGATGTAGAAATACAAAATGATAAAATTGATTTAAGTTAGAATATACCACGCTACCAATCAAAGAAATTTATAAAACTACTTTTATACAAAATACATTTAATGTCAATTTTCATGTTATAACTTTAGAACAAGTTTATACTTTAGAAAAACCTAGAGAAACATGTCAATTATTTGATGTTAATACTATTAAACGTCATTTAAAAACTGGTCACAATTTTATTCATTTAGGATTAATTCAAGTTGGAATCAAACCATTAACACAACAAGGTAAAAATATTTATGTTTTATTATACTTACGAGATGCTCGCTTTCCTTGATTATAATGATAGCTTAATGGGTATGATGAAAACTGGTCTTCACAAAGGATCCGTCCATTTTAATTGTTTTCCTGATTTCACTCTTAGTCTTAGAGACCCCCATATATTAGATGCTTTAACTCTAAATATTCAATTACATGGTTCATTTACTTAATATGAAAGAAAAGGTTCATAATATTGCTTTAATTTATCGTGTTCATTACAAATGTATTAAAACCAATTTGAATGTTCAAGCCTTACATAAAATTCCTAAAGACAAAACCTTACTAATCCAAAGTAGTAATAATGATACTAATATAAATATTCCTCAAATGATTGAATGGAAAAATATTACTCTTCCCACCAATGGGTTACAAGTAATGAAAATTATAAACATAATAAAAACAATCTACTTGTCAAGATATTCAACAATACATTGATGGATCTGTTAGGGTTAAATTTAATCGATCTCAATCTTCTCATCATAGTACTTCTAGTATACCTACCGATGTTGAAACCAAGATGAAATATTTAATATACATTTATTCGTAAAAATAGTCAAATTCATCTAGGTCAACCTTCCCACAAGAAATGAAAGGAATTGATCATTCCAGAACTTCTCAAATTAGTAAACCTGTTTATTCAACACACACACATTTACCTGTAGATGACACTGAATCTCTAGATTCCCCAACCCAAACTGCTTTCGAAGTTATACCTCCAATTAATCCTCAATTAATGACCATTAGCAAACCTTTTGCTCCTGATCTTGATAAATTACACATTGAATTTAAATCTAACATTAATAAAATCAAACGTCATGCTTATCAACTTAAATATGATTCTAATCAACAATCCATAATCATTTGAAAATGGTACAAATTTATGATCGAACATAATATTGAAATTCCTTTCTTTGAATATTTAGAAGACCATTATAAAGAAGTTCAAACAATTACAAAACATAAATAGAAAACTTCACCTAATACTACTGTTAGCTCCAATCATCCTCCTTTATCTACCATAATTATTGATCATCATGACTCTGAAGTCCCAGCCTCTCCTTTTAAGTTACCCGCATCGACCTCAAATCAAAAAGTTATTGAACAAAATAATTATACTAATCAATGTCTAAAACCATTGGTAAACAATTAGATAAAATAGAAACCAATTTAGATGATTATTCGGCTAATAACACATCTGCTAAACAATCTTTAGACCAACCATTGCTTAATTTACCTAGTAACTGTTCTAAACGTCATAGTTTAGTCACCCGAGATAATTCTACTGTCAAAGCCATTGAACAATTATTTACTAAATTAACTACCTTTGAACAAACTTTTCTATCTACTGAGAAAGGTCTTACTGTTTTAAACCAACAACCTACCCATGAGTCTGTTTCCACTCAATCAGAAACTAATACAACTGATAATGAAATTAATATCTTAGCCCAACAATTTCAATCGACTAGTCTTAATAAACTTCATTATCCTAAACCAACTCCAACTACTCTTACCAAAAATTGGTATTCATGTCCTACTCCCCGCATCTCTAATATGAAGAAACTAATCTTAATAATCAATTTTTCAGATTCGCTAAAAAGTTATCCGAATGGAATATTGATGGTCTTAGTGAATATCAAATCCTTCAAAAATTAAATCATTTATCCATAGTTGCAAATAGTTATCTTAGTAACTACCCTGATTATACTCAACCTGAAATAGTCTCCTTAATCACTTCTGGCTTTACTGGTATGCTCAAATCTTGGTGGGAAAAATATCTTAATGAAGATCAACGCGAATCAATTTTACATGCTAGTCAAAAAGATGAAAATGATTTACTTATATTTGATGAAAATATTGGCTATTATATACCTAATGGCATTAATACATTAATCTATACCATAGTCGACATTTCATAGGTAATTCTACTAATATATATTCTCGCATACATGATCAATTTAGTAACCTTACTTGTCTAACATTGCTTATTTTAGATGGTATAAAGATGTATTTACCTCTAGAGTTATGTTAAGAGAAGATTGTACTAAATCCTTTTGGAAAGAAAAATTTATTAATGGTTTACCTACTCTTTGCTCACAAAATTGAGATGTCCTTAGTCAACCCATCGTGTTATTGAATATGATAATTTAACCTATGGTGATATTATTAGTACTATTCAAAAAGAAGAATTAAGATTGTGTATTGATCTTAAACTTAGTCAAAAAGCTGCTAAAGATAAACATATGCCCAAATACGAATTAGGTAATTTCTGTGAACAATATGGTTTATCTTCTGTAGCACCTTCTCATCGTAAAAACCATAAGTATAATAAACATAAATCATCTTACAAATATTCACGTAAATATAACAAGAATTATTCAACTCCAAAAACAAATGATAAATTCTATACTAAACCCAATAAGAAATATTATAAAAAAGCACAACCAAAATCTAAATCTAATAAAGATATTACTTATTATAACTGTGGTAAAAACTGTCATTATTCTAACAAATGTAAAGAAAAACAAAAATTAAAAGATAAAGTTAATCAACTTCAAATTAATGATGAATCCAAACACCAATTATTTGAAATCTTTCAACTAAACCAATCTGATAATAATTCTTCTTCTGATAATCCTAATACCTTATCTGATTATCATTCACCCAGTAATGATTCTGATAATAATATTGAATTAGGATGTAATGATGTTTGTTGTAAACCCGTTAAACAAATCACTGTCCTTACTAAACAAAATCAAGAAGAAACTGCCCTTATTGAATTAATTAGTAAATTAGAAGATCCAAAGTTAAAACAAAAATATACTGATAAATTGAAATCTTTATTAACCAATCATGATAAGAAACCTAAATTTGATAAACCTATTATTAGCTTATCTAAAACTTTAGAAAGATTTAAAAATAAACAAAAAGAAATTACATTCTGAGATTTACTACAAGAAATTAATCAAATCAACCATTTAATCAAAGATCTACAAAATAAAGATAAATTATTATAAGATGAGATTACTGTTTTAAAAATTAATAAAAGTTTAGATAATTTCCAAGCTAATGATGCCATTTCCGCAAAAGAATCTGATAATGAATCTGAACATACTAATCCTGATAATCTTTTATTTGATAATCAATCACATCAATCTCATAATCATGAAGATAAAATATTAAATCCAATCAATAAAATTCATATTCAAAATGGTATTCAAAAGTTAAACTTATTATTGATATTTTGAATTAAATATTATTGCTCTCATTGATCTCGTGTCGATCTTAATTGTATTCAAGAAGGTTTACTTCCTACAAAATATTATGAAAAACAAGTGAAAAATTAACTTATGCTAATGGTAGTAAAATGCGTTAAATATAAATTACCTAAAGTCCATATATGTCAACATAATGTCTGCTTTCAAAACCTCATTTGTTTTAGTTAGAAATATGACTGATAAAGTTATTTTAGGCATACCATTTATTTTCTTATTATATCCATTTACTACATCTAGTGAAGAAATAACAACTCAAGCTTTTGGTCAAAATATTTTAAATTCTTATCACCACCTAAAGTATTGGAATTAAATTAATTAAAAGATCGTTTCTATTTCACAATCTATTAATCGATTAACTCGGCTTACGCTTTTCTCAAAGAAGAAGTCAATTATAAACGCATTGAATAACAATTAATTGATCCTATTGTTATATCTCAAATTGAAGAATTTAAATTAAAATTAGAAACAACTATTTGTTCTACTTTACCAACCCGCCTTTTTGACATAGGAAAAACATGTAGTCACTTTACCATACATTAAGAATTTTAATGAACGACAAAATTCCTACTAAATCTCGACTATTCAAATGAATCATGAATTAGTTGAAATGTGTAAAAAAGAAATTAATGAATTATTAAAAAATAGAATTATTAGTCCTAGTAAATCACCTTGGTCATGTCCTGCGTTTTATGTTAATAAAAATACTGAATTAGAAAGGGGGGTCCCTCGCTTAGTTATAAATTAGAAACCACTAAAAAAAGTTTAAAAATGGATTAGATATCCAATTCCTAATAAAAAAGGCTTAATCAAAAAGCTTAGTCAAGCTGTCATTTTTAGTAAATTTGATTTAAAAAGTGGTTTTTGGCAAATCTAAATTCATCCTAAAGATAGATATAAAACTGCTTTTACTACACCCTTTGGGTATTATGAATGGAATGTTATACCTTTTGGACTAAAAAATGCACCTAGTGAATTTCAAAATATAATGAATGACATTTATAATTTATTTAGTCATTTTCTATAGTTTATATAGATGATATTCTCATTTTTCAAAATTAATTAATGAACATTGGAAACATCTTAATGCTTTTTTTTATACTATTAAAAGTCATGGTTTCGCCATATCTCGCTCCTAAGATTAAATTGTTCTGCACTAAAGTCGATTTTTAGGATATGATATTCATCGTAATACAATTCTCCTATTAGTCGCTCCATTGAGTTTGCTTGAAATTTCCTAATGAGATCCTAGATAAAACCTAGTTACAATGGTTCTTAGGTTCTCTTAATTATATTGTTGAATTTTTATAAAGACCTTTAGGAAAACTTGTCAACCTTTGTTTGATCGCTTAAAAGACAATCCTCCTCCTTGGTCTTCTACTCATAACGCTATTGTTAAACAGTCAAACAATATGTCAAATCTCTTTGTCTTGGTATTCCTACTAAAATTCATTTAAAATTATTTAAATTGATGCCTCTGATATTGGTTATGGTGGCATCCTTCTCCAAAAAGTCACTCCTCAGTCATCTGAACAAATTGTTCGCTTTCATTCTGGTGTCTGGAATAAAGCACAAAAAAATTATAGTACTATTAAACAAGAGATTTTATCTACTGTTTTATGTATTAGTAAATTTCAAGATGATATCCTAAATCAAAAGTTTTTACTTCGTGTTGATTGTAAATCTGCTAAATATGTTTTAGAACAAGATGTTCAAAATCTTGCTAGTAAGTAAATTTTTGCCCGGTGGTAATCCATTTTAAGTATTTTTTATTTTGATATTGAATGTATACCTGGTTGTCAAAATTATATTCCTGATTTTCTTACTAAAATTTTACAGGTGGATAATCATGCCATTTCCTCTATTTCTTACCATAAACACCAAATTAAACACTTTAAAACCTTGGTCAAATATCGCCGTCGCCTTGCTCATATCAAGTCAACTCATCCCCTACTAAACGCTCAATATATTCGCCCATCGGACAAAGCCCGTAAATGAAGAACTTACTCATTATATTAACTGCTTACATTCATATATCGATCAATTAGATATCCTGGATGCTAATTTATCTCCTTTATTTCTCGATGTCTCGCCCACGTGCCTCCTTCCAAAGCCTTGGTTCCATCCAACAACCTTTTGTTCCTTCACCTTTGGAGTTAGTCACCAAATATCACCGTTGAATTGGTTAACCGTTACCAAATTCTTGGTAATATTCCTAAGCCCGCTTATACATCTCGCCTTGGCTATTGATCCTTTTGCTTCATCTAGTCAAGGCCATCCATATCTTCTAACCCTATTAAATTAGCTCGATCTCGATTATGTTAAATCTACCACTACTAATCTCTTTTGCAAAGAAACTAGTCACCCAAGTGTCACAATCGTTTCATGACCGTTAAATCTTATTTTCTCCTGGATGGCATTTTATTCCTCTCCATCCGTAAAAACAATTACTTTCTATAAAGACATCCTTGCTCAACCATCACCAATTGTGATTAAACCCATTTATGATCACACTTACACAAGTAAAATTGTGTACCATTCACTCTATATTTACAACTTTGTTTCTCTGGATGATTGGGGTTCTCCTTATCAACTAAGAGATTTGCTTGATCATTCAATTTAAATACAGTTACTAGGATTACATTGATACTTGGTTCAAAGTTCTCTTGTATCAAAATGAGTCAAATAGTCACTCCTGGTTTCTCCAATTTGATCAAAAATTCAAATCTGAATTAACTAATTGGTTTCTACGATGGTGGTCTCAGATGGCTCATCTCAAAAAATCTTCCCATCCGTGAATTATAGAACAAGTCAACTATTTCTTCATCGCTTTTCTCATTCGCTTCCACAACAAAGGAAATTCTCCATTGCTTATTTTATATCCAAATACAAAAATTCTTGGATATTCAAATGGCAATATGGTATTTCGATGATGTTATTTACCGAACACATGGTTAAATGGTGGATAATTTCAAGATTCCACGATTGTTGAAAATTTGTTCAAACCGAATTCCTAATCAACATTCATGCCCCTACACCCCATGGTTAAAGCTCACAGAACTCCAACAGATCCATTAACACAAGGAAGCCAAATTTCTTTCCAATAATCTTGGAAGCCCAACATCTAGTTCTTCTGCCCAAGTCCTCCAAATCAAAGATAAAATCCAAGTCAAGAAGTTCAAGATCGTCAAATTCCCCAAGGCAAAGGATAAGTCCAAATCAAAGGTTAAGCCCAAGTCTAAGTCATCCAAAGATGAGCTCCTCCAAATGGCTTGTCTCCTCATGGCCCAAGCCAAGTCAGACTCGAATCACAACAGTTCAGAAGATGGTTCAAACAGTTCAAACTCTTCTGAAGGTCAAAATCCATATGGACCCGAAGTTTCAAGATGCATGTGATCCATATGCCTAGTCACCAAGATTAGATTCCATATAGATACAAATTAGCTTCAATCAATACTCTTTTCGAGAAAAGTCGCCAATTTGTATTTATATTGATTCCCCAAATACATGCTTACTCCATCGAAAAGCAATGAATAGTAAAAAGTCAATTTTACTATTCACTATTCACTAATCAATCAATAACAAAAGTTAAAAGCTACATCAACTTTTAGTCGATCACCAAAGCAACCAACAAATGTACCGCCCAATCCCATGTGCCGCCAAATCGCTTCTCATAGTCATTTGTTTTCCTATAAATTGTAATATTTTAGTCATATGTAATCGAGTTGGAAAAGAATTTGAGAGACCATTCCTTCCTAAAAATTAGTTATCTCCGTAATTTATTTTCTATGTATTTCAAAGCAATTCTTCG
The DNA here is from genome assembly GCA_025200525.1 of Camellia lanceoleosa. Classification (NCBI taxonomy): domain Eukaryota; kingdom Viridiplantae; phylum Streptophyta; class Magnoliopsida; order Ericales; family Theaceae; genus Camellia; species Camellia lanceoleosa. The sequence continues at coordinate 134,566,515 of CM045759.1, read as the reverse complement.
CACCGCTTCTGTTAAACAATTGTAAGTTTTATTAACTGCTTTCTATTTTGTATCCTGTTGTAATAATTATTTAAACCTGTATATCATCTATTTAAGTGCTATTTCATTTCTCCTTCCGCTTCCTCGCCTGCTCTAATACTAACAAGTATGAAATGATTCAAGACTTAAGGGTTCAATTAATGTTCGATTGAACCCTAACCAAGTTATTATCTTGCATCATTTTTTAGTCCTCATTTTATTACTCCATTTTAATTACCAACCATTCCTTAGTAAATTAAGTCCAAAGGTGAGCTTAAGTCCTCTAATGGAAAGAAGCATCAAACCAAGAGTTGTTTTAGGGCATGAGAGAAGTGTCATGCCGCTGGTAATGAACCCCAAAGGGATTAAACTATTACACAAGATCTCAATCTCATGCTTTAAACAAGCAATTAGTTTGAATCAACTTTCAAAGCAAAGCAAAAGCCAAGAAAAGAGAGAGGTTGGTATGATTAGAGGTGAAACAAGTATGGAAAGCCATAAGCAAATGCTATCAACTCAAATAGGTTGATAGCTAAGGCCTAAACCACCAAACCTATGAGGACCATTACACTACAAGCATGTAATATAAAGCATAAATGACACAACCAGCCCAAAACATTCAAAATAAAAGGCTAAATAAGTCCTAAAACATGTTAGAATTAAGACAAAAAATAGGTAGAACAATAAGCTAAAACATGGAGTTATGAAAGCTAGTAAACAAAGCATAAGGAGGGGAGGCTAACCCCTCCAATTTTGGACTTAAAATAACATTTTAGCTAATCGAAAAACTTGAAATTCAAAGGTTTAAAAGCTCAAAAAAATGGGACAAGGAGATGGGAAACACAAGTGTAAAAGCTTAGGAGACAATGTGTAAAGAAGGGTGGTTAACCCTCTACCTTTTAATAGCCTTAAACCAAAAGCTTTCAAATTTCATAAAAACAAATTCAAAATGGTCTAAAAATAGTAAGAAAAGATGAGGAAAATAGTGTAGAGATGCTCAAAATTATACCTCAAGAAGCAAGGTTATTTTTTGTTCACAAACCACAAAGCTTACACTCTCAAGGGCTAAAATTTGACTCAAGAATCTTAGCAAGAAGAGCTCCAATATTAATTTAGGAAGTGTTTGGGTAAGGTGTGTGTGTGTTGCAAGATAGAGATAGAGAGAGAATTTCAAGTTTTGGGATTTTTAGAAATTTTTATAACCTAAAACATAAGGGAAGGTCAAGTATATATAGAAAACATGCCTCTCAAATAAAATATCTATAGGAACAATGCAGCAAAATATCTAGGGTTTTCACAAGGCCAGCAGTGTTGAGTGGTGGTCACTGTCTACAAATAGTGGTCACACGGCCACAAAAATCTGCTTCGGTTCAACTTTCAAATGGGTATATCTCCTTCATAAACTCGATTTTAGGTGATTCTTGAGTCTAAATTGAAAGCCTCAAGTCTAATTTCCAATGAAGGTAGCCTCACATCTAAATTCTAAGTACTAAGAGATATGCCTATTTTAATGAAGGTTGCTCATTTCTATCTTAATGTGATTGATGCCTAACTTCAAACGACCATATCTCCTTCATCTAGACTCGATTTAGGAGATTTTGAGTCTAAATTGAAGCCCCGAAAGTCCACTCTCCAATGGTGGTGGCCCCACAACTAAAGTATAAGTGTACAAAAAAGGTATGCGCCTATTTTATTGAAGGCTGCCAGCTTTCAATAGCTTCATACGCCCATGCTCAACCATTTCAACTAGTTTTCTTCCATCCCTTCCAATTTTCTTTTAACTCCAAACCTATAAATAAGATGTTTAAAGACTTGTCAAAGAATTCAACCTATCTTCCATTTATTTTCACTTTTCCTTACTCGGTTTACATCAAAAGTAATATTTTAAATGAAATGAGTCTCAAATATCGAGAAACATTTAAAAAATATTTTGAAAAAAGGATTTTAAGGTCAAAAATAGTTTTGGCCAAAAGGAAGCGTATGTCAGTTTAGAAGCTTTTCTTGTCAAGAAATCGAATCGCTTGTAAACATAACTTTCATCATCGAAAGTGATTCAACCTAAGGCGCTACCAAGTCTTTAAGGGCTATTAAAAATAAGGTGTCTAAGGTATATCTTCTTCCGCCGATGTCGAAGCAAAGGAGTTACGGGATTAAAGTTTAAAGACCTTTCATGAAGTATCTTTTGGACCTAAAACCGCTCGAAAACATTATCGCTAAGCAATGATTAAGGGATCTTAGGTGGGTCTCGCCATGGATGAGTTTGATTATTCCCACAAAGTGACGCCCATTTGTGGAGTAGAAGTGGCTTGATTACTCCTTTAATCCAAACAAGCCCTTGAATGATTGTAGACACCCCATTTTTGACCGACCTTAAGACTCAGACGCCACCGATTGAGCGCTTTGGTGATGTTGCATTACATTGTGCTCAGTTTCAAAGGTTTCCAGTAGTCTCTACCATTTGAGTTCCTGGCCCCGACTTGACTTCTTTCATGCTTTGCTCTCTCGCTACTATGCAAATCCGAAGCCTCTGCTTTTCTCTCGTTCTTCCAAAAGGAAAAGTGAGGTCTTGTAGATCATCTCTCAGTTTTGGCCAGAGGCCACGCTTTCTGTGGTCGTGAGGCCATTTTAGCCCGCTTGGAGTCCGGCTCGATTTTTTCGAGCTACCGTGGTCAGCCGGCTTCTGTCGATCGCGAAACCAACCTCCGCTTGTCTTGCTTTTGGCATGTATCTTTATTTCCTCCTTGAGGACATCGTGGTCCGGAGAGAGACCAACTTCATGGTCGAACACCACTTCCTGCTCTAATAGCCATTGGCCAGTTCTCGTGTCACACAGGTTTGGCTCTCAACCCTCATTTTGCACCGGCTTGAATTCATTTTTGGCAGGACTCTCTCTGCTTCACTATTAGGAAGGTCAGAGAAGGTGGGAGGCCAATAATTGCCCCGACAACCGCTTTTATTCCTTTCATCGCCTCCGCCGCCTGCATTTTTCTCTCACTCTGGAAGCCAATGTTGACCACCTTAAGACCACTTTTTCTAGCCCCCAAACCACATATTTAAGTGTTAGAGATTCCTGGAGGCCACTAATATCACATGGCCAGCCAAGAATTGTGTGTGACCTTTGAACCCCTCTTAAAAGTGGCCTTTTTCTCTCCTAGTTCATTTTTCTCCGCTTGACCACATGGTCAAGTCAGAGCATTACACGGAGGCCACTCAATATGTGCTGGCCACTAATCTAATCTCTTGACATTTTGACCCTTGAGAGGCCAAATGCAATTTAAATTAGTACCACCGCGAACCTGGATAATGGAAGTCCGGTCTTCCTCCTCTCTCGATGGTACATTATAAATATGTATTTTGTTTCCTCAGACAGGGGAGATCCTAGGTATCAGACCTTTTGGAGGAAATTTGAATTCATTTCCCCTTTTTGCCATCTTTGCTCTATATATCCAACAATGGAAATTTCAGATTTGAAAAATGTTAGGAATTTCTCATTTAAGCCTCTTGCATCAAATCTTCCTTCTCTACTCCAAGCACCAAACTTCAACCTACACCATTTTACACTACACCTCATAGCACAAGGCCTATATACTCCATACCGTAGAACTTGAGGTTGTTGTGAGCTTAGGAGCACCCAAACTTGGTCCAAAGGTCAGCTGCCAAAGATTGCCCTTCAAGAGGTAAGTCTTTTTTCTCCTCTTTTTGGCCCCGTTTATTTTTGCATAACAATCTGTTTATACTTTTCTTGTATATTTGGGTCTTTGACCCAAACTTTCAAATAATAGTCTTGTTTTTGAGGTCTTTTCATGGCGTTTGATTACGTCTCTTTCCTCGTTTGAGGCTTCATACTACTCACTTGCCTCTTTGAAGCTCTCATTTATGTCTCTTTTTGCATAGTATTTTAGGCCTATTTGTAAACCTGCTTTTGAGTTTGTTATAAACTGAAAAGTGAAGCTTATTTTGAGCTCCTCCTTGTTCAACATTGTTGAAGTGGCTCTTCTACTTTTTGAGGCTTACTTTTGCCACTTGCTTTTTATCCCTCTTTTGGCCTTATTTTTGCATGTTTTGTTAGCCCCTTTGTGTTTGTATTTTTGGGCTCGGTCAGAATCAGAATAATAGCCTTATTTTTGTTGAGCCCATTCTTCATGTTTGATCAAGGGACTTTTTCTCGTTTGAAGCCCTTGCTCTTTTGTGTTTAAACTCTTGAAATTAGGCCTTTATTTTGCATAGTATTTTAA